>VDFB02281492.1:113543367-113812329 GCA_007258455.2 Sequoia sempervirens
GTTAGGAAATTCACTTGATCTGTGTGTTGTGTGTTTTGTGGTTCATTTTCAGCTACTATAAGTGCTTCTTTCAATCAATTAACGTCAAAGCCCTTTGGAATTTTTACATGTAGTTCAGCTAGCATCAAAAGGTATTTTTCCATATCTTGTTCTAAAACTTTTCCCATGAATTGGTGGAAGTTAGGATCTTGTTGTGTAGTTTGAATGTCCTCTTGTGTTATTTCATTACTATCCTTCTGGTGGAATCTATGAAATGGATTTTCTTCAGCCATGGTATTTAGTGTTTCAATTTCCTTTTCTCTAATTTTCTATCTTTGTAACCTTGTCAAAATTGGCATACAAGTGTTGTAATTTTCACTAAACTTTGATCTTTTTGTTTGGATGAGTTCCAATGGTATTAACTGAGTCAAATAGAATGATAAATTCTATTGATGAGACAAAGTTAAAATCTAATTATTTTGCTTTATTTCGTGATTGTAGGATGACTGATCCCGATAATGAAACTTAACGTAATAATTGATAGTTGTGTTTGATGATTAGGAACTTTAAAATTTGTAAGATTTTGGTTTAATTTGAAAGAGTTTGGCTTGTAAGGTCCTATTTTTCCAAGTTTAAGACACTATTTGGACTAAGAAAATATTTTTGTTCTGACAAAATCTGAGTTCTGATATCAACAGTTTGATAAGAGTTTAAAATAGCTCTTTGGTTTTTTTTCCTCTATGGATGCGCTATAACAAACCTCAAATGTGTTAAAATAGAATTTGAATGTGCTGGAAGATAGGGTGTATGCGTTGTCAGATAGGGTGAATACGTTGTAAAATATGGTGTATGTGCTTACAGATTGGGTATATGCGCTAACAGACAGGGTAGATGCGCTAAAATAGAGGTTGATTGCACCAAGATACTGGGTAGACTATGGTGGCAAATTGTGCAGATGCACTATAAGATATGAAAAATGCGCTAAAATAGTGTTTGTATGCCCTATTTGGATAGCAGATACACTGAAAGACTTGGTAGATGCGCTAAAACAAAGGTTGGTTGTGCTAAACTAGAAGTTGATCACTATGTTCACAATTTTGTCTGTTTGTTCTAGTTTTTCTTAATAAAATGATTAATTCCATAATGTAATTTTTTGACCAAATGAATATTTTGGAAGGGTGTAAATCTTAGAGTTTGATGATCTAAATGGATGATACCTTTGAAAATAACTTCACACTCAAAAGCTAGATTGTAAATAGTTGTTTCAGATTCTATGTATTAAACATGTAGTGAGTGTTCTAGAATCAGGTCTGATTCTTTCAATTTACATAGGTTTGACACAAATAAATACAATTTAAGAACTTTTATAATTGTCAAGTAGGTCACTTAGAATATCACAACCCACAACTTGCAACTATGTCAGCTTACACAGCCCTACACCCCCTAGAGGGCACCTGTGTTTTTTCCTTTCCTGAGTCTTAACCAAATTTGAATCCTCCACTTTTGGTCAGGGTCGAGCTGATAGTTATATGGTGAGTGTCTTGGGGATAGATTCTTCCCTCCCCTTGCACCATGATATAAAAAGTGTTTGGAAACTGACACGGTTGGATTCTACACTAAAGTTCGTAGATAGGGTATCTATTTCGAGCAACAAATGATAAACTCCCTCAGGAGACCTCCCAATCTTTAGAACAAATATTTTGGTGATGGTTATCTTGCACACTTTTGTTGAATTATGGGTTTCCCCAAATTCACTTTTGATTATAGTGGGTTGGAAAACCTGGCTTTGGTTGTTCCCACTTAGGTCGTTCTTGTAGGGTGAGTACTTTTTCCCACTACGAAAGGCCTTCTAAAGGATTTGATAAAGTAGGATAGCAAGTCTAGCATTATGATCGCCCAATTAATGGGAGAGCATAAGCCTATTTCTTTCGAAACACAAAGAGCATGGAGTTCAAACTAATTGATTAATTAATCTAGATTCACTGTCGTAACCAAAGAAAAAATAATAATTAAATTAAAATCCATACAAACATTATTAGTAATTTGCAAGTTTTTTTCTTTAACTAGCGTAAAAAAATTTCACAGATGTCTTTGACCAACGTGTTTTGTACTTGAACCAAGAAAACAAAAATTAATCATCAGATTGTTAAAATTTTGTAAAAATACTTAGATGTGCCACAACAATTATCAGATGTGGAGCGGGTGCATGAAGTTGGGTTACACTTTTGTGGCCAATTCCAAAAAAAATTGAAAATGACATAACATAACATAAGCACATTATAACACACTCACGTTATGTCATTTTAAGAGAAAAAAAAAAGTGAAAGTGATTCATTTTCTATTGTCTATTTTTCTACTCTGCCTGTGGCCAAAAACACTCATTTTCGTGCTCACGTTCCAAGAGGAGGCATTCTACAAAATTCTTCAACAACAGTTGCTTTTTCTTTGCAAAGATGGCACCACAATGACGAAGAGGTGCAGGAGGTAAGTATTGTTTGCTATTTGTTTGAATTTCTTAGTTTCAAGTTGATTTTGTTTGTTTTAGGTTAGATTTGATTTTTATTTTTGTGCTTAGGAGATGCAAATGATCCACGCAAATCCTCAAAATCCCCTCAACAAGAAGAATAGGAGAAATCCTTAGCAACAAATACTCAACAAAATCAACCTCCCCCTTTTGATCACTCAACACCCTCCTAACACTCCAACAAAATTTGAGTGAAATTGAGAACAACAAAAAACAAATTGAGGATCTTATTAGTAGGTTGAGTGATCCAAATGCTTCAACCACAGAAAGAATGACCCTAGCAAATTCAATGAAAGAGATGTTAAAAAATGTAGATTCCATAACCCAACAAATAGCGGGATGGCAAGATAGGAGGCAGGCAGCTAGGGCATATTATGTAGATAAACTATCATATAAACAAGTAAAAGATTTAAAAATTACTAAAGGTGATTTGTGCTCTTTTATTCACTGACCCTAGAACAAATCAAAATTTTAGCCTCAATGCGAAAGAGGTTTCCTATTCATTGGTACCACCACCAAGAGATTAGGAACCATTTTTATGATAGATGGTACTTGGTCATTGATTACCCATCGTGCAACAATTATGAAGTCCCCCAATATTTTCTTAGGAAACTATATAATGAGTTTGTATTGAACCAAATCCAAAATTATTTTTGATATGGGGAGTTCTAGGGGAGAGGTGGGGGTGGCTCGGGGATAGGCGTGCATAGTCAGATCCTACACGGCAAGGGAGACAACCTCTTGCTAGGTCACCTTGTGAGCACATTGTTATGCTTGTCGTTGCGAAGGAGAGTGCCAACGTAGAGACATTGCAGGCGATCAACACTTTGACTCAGAGTGTCATCCATCATACTAGCCCTATTGTACAACGCCATCCAGGGGATTCTTCGGGTGGTGGCCTTTGAACCCATGTGTGTAAATCTTGTGGGGTGACCTGTTCATATGACCCCATCGGCACTTAGGAGGCTATTATGCAAGATCCATATGCATCTATGGGGATGGAGAGGGTAGTTGACATTTTGTATCATGCATATGGTATTGATAGTCAGGTAAAATTCAACATGTTCATTGAATTTAATTTATTAAATTTTGATTCTAAAATGCAAGATTAACTAATTTAGTTTTATTATTTTAATAAAATTGTAGGGTCACAGTGTTGAGACTGGATACACCGGTCCTCCACCTACTTATTTCTGCAATACACCTTTTAGTGGGGTATGTAACTAGTAAAGAATTATAAATTTATTACATGTTAGTAGCATTGTTTTACGAATGGTATTTTAATATGTGATTTTGGATGTTGAACAGTCTAATATTGGAGGTTTCAAGCAAACACCTCCTAGTGCCAATGGATTTACTCAAACGTACATGAAGGTAATAGAATAAAAAGAACTTAACTAATGAATTCTACTTAATAAATTTGTGTAGTTTATATTCATATTGTTGGTTATGTTGCATTATACATCATTCAAACTCAAATCATTACTTCAAATTCCATAACTAATAACTAGATGTCGATTCAAACTCAAAGCATTACTTCAAACTCCATACCTAATAACTAGATGTTGATAGATGAAAAAATTTCAACTATACAATATAGTTGTTTAGAAAGTCAACATAAGTAGCATGTTGCAATTACTTCACATGGAGGCATGTGCTTGCAAAGGTGCACCAGCACGACAAACTATGGATGCTTGGAAAAAATATATGAAACCATAATAGTAAGAAATAGCATAGACAAGGAAGTTAGTGATGCAAAGCATCATATCAAAACACTCAAATCTTTAAGGTACATCTAATGCAGAGCATCCAACAAACACCATCAACATCATTTCTTCAAGGGATTTCAATCCCAAATAGAATCAGGAGAAGATCAAATATAATTTCATCAGAAATCTACTTTCATTCAACCAAAATCCACTCAAATTCTCTTAGCCATTCCATCGGCCATCATTTATCATTCCACTAATCAATATTCCAATTGACTCATTCAAAGAAAAAACCATATTAGAAAACTTTGACTTAATCAATTAGATTCACATCATTCTCAGCCACCATAAAAGCAACATAAACCTGATTATTGACACTTGAACAATTCATCCTTTCATTTATTCACCAAGGCAACAAATCAACTAAACCATACCTCACTGTTATCAATCCATTATCAAGCACTATACTCACCATATTTTGATTGCAGTAGTCTATTTATAGGTTACAAACTCCTGCTACAACGGAATCTTGATTATCATCTTGTGGTTAATCACCAATTTGCTCAAGAGGCTTCATAATACTCACCCATCCAACCATCAAAGTCACAGAACCTATCTTATACACCTTAACTAAATTTAGTCACATCAACCATATCATTAGTTTGATAGTAACCAAGCACTCAATATCATCCTTTCCACTATTTAAACAAACATCTTTGTTTTGATAAGACAATATCATATTCCTCTAGTAGGTCTGTCAACCATTGAATCGAGTAGTTACATTCCTATCTCAAATCTTATTAAAAAACTCAATGAACATTTAGAAACAATTTCCAGCACATCACAACATATCAAAGTTCTTAGACATTTGACATAAAGAAAATAATCATATTTCAGACTGTCCTCTGAAGAAAGGCTAGTAGATTAGGCCTGTTTTACAAAGGAGACCCCTTCAAAACCATTCCAAATCACTCAAAACCTAAAAATAGTCTTCAAGCATGTCTTATAACTCAATATTTCACCATTTATATGGATTGAAAACCATGAAAATGCTTTGATCCAATAAACCCTCGTTTATAGGGTGTAAAAGCACAAATCAAGGAGGGTTTTGTGAAAAATACTCTTGCAAACCTCTATTTCTCTAGCCACCACCTGGAAAATGATTTTTTATGTCTACCAAGACCTTCTACATCATTTACAAGCCTTTGCAATCTTTATTTATTCATGACCCATGACTGTAGCATCACTTTGTGTAGGAAAATCCTCTATTTTCTAGTGTAGTAGCAACTCCACCATGGTATTCTTGCTTTTCCCTACACTTACAATCATCAAAACATGCAAAAAATCCTAACATTAACCTACTCCATCAATTTACTTGATCTACATTGGTGGAGTAGTGAAGAAAAACCCTATTGGACTCTCAAACTTGCTTCTAAAAGCACTATGTCTGGCACTTAAAACTACCTTTTATTCTTTTGTTTCCTAAAACTAACCTTCCAACTCTTGAAATTGGAAACTAACTCCTCTCTACATTTATTCACACTATTATTTAACTTTGGGTGTTCCTAAATTACCAACACAAGAAAACAAAACAATGGAGTAATGTTGCAAACTCAAAAATAGAGAATTTTTATTTCAAAATCTAATTACAAGAACACAAACTTCTAATTTTTCTCACCTTTACATACCTTTTAAAGATATTTTCTTTTCCATAACTATCTTTCCATCAATTTAAACTACCCCTTTTAACACTTAATATGCTTGATTCCCTTGTTTTTGTCAATTTAACAACTTTTAACAATATTACATTATTGCATTGTTTGCATTTTCCCACTTTGACCACCTAGAACCTAGCCATAACCTTAAATACATTCAAATAAGACCTCATATGACCTTGAACATGCACTTTACATCATTTTTCCATGACCTTTTGTGATTGAATCAATACAAATTTGAACACTCATCCCTTTTGCAAAATTGAAAAGTATTTGATGACCTAGGTGCTCCTGCACCAACATCTGACCCAATTGAATCAGGAGAAGATCAAATTGAATAATCAACTAAAATTTCTTTCTCTTTTCATCAAAAATCACATTGTTTCATTTGCAAACCACAAGGCAACAACAAGCCAACTCATTTCAACACTTCTTCTTATCATCCTCAAGCTTCAAACATCTTATTTATCATCAAAAATTGAAGGAACACAAAGATCTCTGCAAGCTAAACACCTGTCATAGGGAGATGCAAAGAGAAACAACACAGCAAAAAATGCTCAAAAACATGGAGCTCAATATTGCCAATGTAAAAGAATTAATTTACAAAAGAAAAGATTACAACCTTATATAGGTAAAAAACCTAAAAAGGAAAAACCCTAGGCTTGCACATTAATAATTAATAAAATAATTAATTATTATGCACCTAAAGTTAGCTTAAGTGAAAAAGAGATAAAAGGTAACTTAATTAATTAACCAGATATTGTTTAATTAATAAAGTAAAACCAATTACTCTAACACCCCCCCTTAAGCTAGACTTAGGGAGAAGCTAAAACCTAGAAGAAGCTACTAAAAGCAAAGAACAATGGGTCCTGGCAACAAGGCCAGATTAGGAACCCAAGTACAAGGAAATCTCTATGAAATGGAGAAAAAGGAGAAAACCCAATGGGAAAAAACTCCTCTCCAAAAAGAGATAGAAGAACATGCTGAAAGAAATATGAAGGAAGGAAGGCCTCATGAAGACCCCCCAAGGACAACTTTCTTCACCCCAAGCATAGAGTACAACTGAAGATAGTGCGGCGAGGCAAAAGGCTTCATGAAGATGTCTGCAACCTGCTCGGCAGTGGGAATATACTCCAAGATGAGAAAACCATCCTAAATCAACTATCTGATGAAATGCATATGAAGCTCAATGTGCTTCGTCCACTGATGCTCCACCGGGTTGCGAGAAATGTGTATAGCACTTTGATTGTCACACCAAAGAATAGTGGGACTACCAGGAGGAAAACCAAACTCAGTCATCAACTGTAGAAGCCATAAAATCTCCTGACTAGCGAGCACAGCAGCTCGGTACTCAGCCTCTGTAGATGATAATGCATGAGCAGTCTGCTTCTTGCAAGACCATGTGATAGGACCAAAGCCAAGACAGAAAACAAAGCCAGAAGTAGACTTTTGATCATTGACATCACTAGCCCAATTTGAGTCAGTGAAGCCAACAATGTGAGGATCCCCTGATGTGTAGTGAATGCCATAAGAAAGGGTGCCCTGAATGTACCTCAAAATATGTTTGGCAGCTTGCTAGTGACTCTCATGAGGATCATGGGAAAATCGAGATACAAGGCCTACCACAAAGGAAAGATCAGGATGAGTGTGAGTCGGGTACAACAAACTGCCAACCAACTACCTGTAAAGTGTAGAATCTATAGGAGTGGGGCAAGTAGTAGTCAAAACAACCCCTGACTAAAAAGGTGTGGGGGCAGACTTGCAATCAAGCATGCCAAAGCACTGAAGCATATCAAGAGCATACTTATCCTAGTGAAGGGATATCCCATCAGAAGACTGAATCACCTGAAGACCAAGAAAATAGTGCAGAAGATCAAGATTTGTCATCTCAAACTGCTCCATCAAAGCTCGCTGAGCATGTTGAATCATAGAGGATGAGCTACCTATGATGAGGAGATCATCAACATATAGCACAAGAATCAGGATCTCACCCTCAAGATTCTAAATATAGACTGTAGGATCAGAATGACAGCGTGTGAAACCAGTGGAGAGCAAAAAAGAGTCCATCTTCTCATACCAAGCCTGAGGGGCTTGTTTGAGACCATATAATGAACACCGAAGTCTGCAAACCAAAGAAGCATCCTGAACAAATCCCTGAGGATGCTCCATATAGATCTCCTCTTGTAGGTCACCATGCAAGAACGCACTCTTCACATCCATCTGATAAATGGACCAGACCTTAGAAGCTGCAAGTAATAGTACAAAGTGAATAGAATTCATCTTGGCGACATGGGAAAATTTCTTAGAGTAATCAATACCCTCAACCTGCAAGAAACCCTTCACAACAAGACGTGCTTTGTACTTATCAATAGAACCATAAGCAGCATACTTGGTGCAATACAACCATCTGCACCAAACCATCTTTCTGCCCTTAGGAAGACGACAAAGATCCCAAGTACTATTCCTCATCAAAGAAGAATACTCCTCCTCCGTAGCACTATCCCACTCAGGGTGACCTGTCGCCTCTAAAAACTTCTGAGGATCCTTAGAAAGAGCATGACTCAAAAGACTAGAACCCGTAGTATAAGAACGGGTGCAACAGGTGTTTGAAGGATTACCTGCCATAGATCCTGCTACCTCAACAGTAAAGCGAGCCCATTTGGGCATCTGAGGTGGAGCAAGAGGAGGAGGAGATGGGGGATCATCAGCATCCTCATCAAAATCATCCTCAACATAATCCGGAAGAGCTGCAGTGTGAGGAGTAGGTAGTGAAGTAGACACTGGAGACAGGGTGTCCACTATGGGAAGGCGCTCATCAAACTAGACATCCTGTCGAAATAGGACGTCTCTGGAATCAGGATCAAACAACCTGTATGCCTTAACATCCTCACACTAGCCAACAAAAATGAGGGGTTGACTCTTCTGCTCCATGGCTCTCCTCTGAGCATCAGGAATAAATGCCCATGCCTCACTACCAAATACTCGAAATGATGAAACATTAGGCTTGTCATGAGACCAAGCCTCCTTAGGAGTCATATGTCGAATCTCCTTGTGAGGCATCTGATTCTGAATATAGTTGGCACAATTAACTACCTCAACCCAAAAAGATAGATCCATGGACCTGGACTGAATCATACAATTTGCCATCTCCCGTAAAGTCCTGTTCTTTCTCTCAGCGACACCATTCTGCTGAGGGGTGCAGGGAACAGTAAATTGATGCTGCAAACCATGCTCAGTGCAAAAATATCTGAAAGCCTGATTCACATACTCCCCCCCATTATCTGTATGTATCCACCGAATAGAAAGGCTAGACTACTTCTCTACAAATGTCTTGAAGATTCGAAAGGAATCAAAGACATCAGACTTGTACTTAAGAAAGTACACCCATGTGCATCTGGAGAAGTCATCAATGAATGTGAGTACATACTTGGCCCCAGAAAAAGGAGTGGGAAATGACATGAGGTCACTATGAATCAACTCCAAGGATGCCAAAGCACGAGTGGCACTTCCCTTTAGAAAGGGATCCTTGTGATGCTTGCCAAGCACACAACCATGACAAACACCATCTGTGCAAGAAATTTGTGGAAGACCAAGAACAAGTGCCTGTGTACTCATCTGCTGAAGATAGATCTGTAATTGACATGGCCCAAATGCTCATGCCAAAGCTTACTCACGGAATCTGCATGTGCTATAAGAAATGAACCTATACCCTCAGAAGGCTCAAATCCATCAAATTTGTAAAGATGAGATGCAATGTCAACATACCTAGTAACCACAACCAAATCAGAGTCATGGAGGTCCCTAATAACCACATGATGTGGTGAAAACTCAATTGTCTTACCAGAGCCAGAATGGAAAATCTGATAGATGGACAGGAGGTTTGTCGAGATGTCAAGAACAACTAGAACATCCTGTAGAGTACCCCCATCCAAAGAGACAGAACCTAAACCCAAGACTGAAAGTTGTGTAGAGTCACCCATTGCAATCTATGAAGTACCACAAGAGGCAAGAGAAGTGACCAACTGTTGAGTGTGAGTCATATGATGAGAAGCACCAGAATCTAAAATCCAAGTGGACCCATAGGGTGATGCTCGAGCAGTGAGAACATGACCTTTCCCTGTGGAAGGAGAAGATGACTGAGGTAAGGAGATGTTATGCTGCTGCATGGCTTCCTCTAAAGCCTCTAATCATTTCCAACACCTGTAAACTGGATGTCCTTCCTTGCCACAGAAGCTGCAAGTGTCACCTGATTTCTTCTTAGTCTTGGAGGAAGACTCACCAGACTTCGAAGATTTCCCCTGTTTCAGATTAAGTGGTGGTTTGGAATCAGACTTAGGAGGTGGTTTGGAGGAATGCTCACTGCTTGCAGAATCTTTCTCGGGCTTTGGTTTATGCTTCTATTTCTCCTTAGATGACTGAGCAACCAATGCTTTGTTCTTTGATCCTGAGAGCATATCTATCTGAGAAAGGTGTGACTGCTCATGAGACAAATGCTCACAAAACACATCAAAGGTAGGCATGTTAAAATGAGCACCAGGCCATCCATGGTGGAATAGAATGAAGAAGAAAATATTTGAAATGGACCACAAAGCTTCGAAAGGATCAAGTAAATGCACTTTGTGACTAACTTATTCTTGCCACAACCTTGTAAAATAGAGCGGATAGTTTTGAACTTGGTCAAAAAATCCTCAATAGTGGGAAATGATTCAAGTAACAATGAAGTGAGCTCTGCCTCAATCTGTAATGCTCGAAACTCATTAATGGTCCCAAAAAGTGTCTCAAACTTCAACCAAATGGCTCGAGGAGTGAGCAAAGCATCAAGGTGAAATAAAAGATTGTTGGAAACGTGTAGGGATAACAAACTCATAGCTTCATCCATCTTGTTCTTGTGCTGAAGAATCTCAAAAAGATGCTACAACTGAGGCTGAACCTCATCTAGACAAGACCACAACCCTCATGACCTGAGAAGCCTCGTCATGCGAGACTTCCAAGTGTGATAGTTGTGTGATGTGAGTAACTCAATTGAGGAGTCTGCCATGAAACCCTGCACCTATACCTGTACCTGTATCTATACCTATACTTGTACCTGTACTTGTACATGTTGGTGTTTTTTATTATTATGCGATCTTTCAGAATAGACAGAAGATGCAGAAGGGTTTGATTGTTTTGAGAGTTTTGGTGTTCTAGTTTTCTAAAATAAATGACAAAAAGCAAGAAAAAACACCCCCCCACAAGAGATAAACCTAAACCCTAGTACAAATTGAGAAAGAGGAAGCAATGCATAAGCAAAGAAGCTTCAAAACAAATTCTCATGTACCTAAAGAAAATTATGAGAAAAAGTATCACATATTTGAATAGATCAGGTTGAAAGCTTTCCAACGCCTATTTGTTTTTGAAAAACGGAGTCCATTTGCACCTGTTATGGCCTCAAAAGTGCAGAAAAAAGACCCCACATTGACTAGAAAAAAATACATTCAAATAGAAAATCTAGAAAAAATTAGTAGAACCATGACGTCCGGCATGGAAGTAGCTTTCCAATGGTATCTCGTTTGAAAAAAATGGAGACCGTATGCTAATTGTAGACCCAATTTCGTAAAGCCTCCTCAAAAGGCACAAATTTGCCTCCTTTAAGCCCCGGGGGCTAAAAAAAAAGCCCCTGGTCTGCTGAGCGACCAGGGGTTGGCGGCAAGTCCGGCGAGTTGGGAGCTCGGTGAGAAAGGTGACGGTGGGAGCTCGAGTGGCGACGGGAGCTCGGGCGGCGGTTGGGAGAAACCCAGCGGCGGTGAGCGGCGGCCGGGGAAAGAAATTAGGCCACAGCGGCGGCGGTGAGCTCAGCGGAGAAGGCCTATCAGGGGCAGCGCTAGGAAGAGCTGTGACGACAGAGGCGGTAGGAGTCAAAACTCGACAACAGCGGGAACAAGAAAAATAGGCCGCAACTTGACGCAGCAGCGGAGAACCAGGGTCGGCGACGACGACAGGCGACTGGAGAACCAGGGTCGGCGACGGCGAAGGCAGTCAGAGAAACGAGGGACGGCGGTGGCCAGAAAAACCAGGGAGGTTGGCGGCGACAGGCAAGGAACTGCCGGCAACGGTACCTACAGGGCACGTGGTACCCTGCGTACCGTGGGCACAACTCCACACAAAAAATGCCTGCAATACCTGCAGGGCTGGCGGTACTGCGTGTACCGTGGGTGCAAACCTAGAAAAAAGAATTCAATTTTTTTTTAAAAAAAGAACCCTTTGGTTTAATTCGCCTAGTTTTTTTTAAAGAACCCCAACCCCAACTTCTAATGCAAGATCTCAAAAACCAGAACAGGGAGCTTCAGACCTTGGGCTCTAATACCATGAAGGAACACAAAGATCTCTACAAGCTAAAACCCCTGTTACAGGGAGATGCAAAGAGAAACAACACAGCAAAAAAAGCTCAAAAAAACATGGACCTCAATATTGCCAATGTAAATGAATTAATTAACAAAAGAAAGATTACAACCTTATATAGGTAAAAAACCTAAAAAGGAAAACCCTAGGCTTGCACATTAATAATTAATAAAATAATTAATTATTATGCACCTAAAGTTAGCTTAAGTGAAAAAGAGATAAAAGGTAACTTAATTAATTAACCAAATATTGTTTAATTAATCAAGTAAATAACCAATTACTCTAACAGTATGTATACATATATATATATATATATATGTGTGTGTGTGTCTATATATATATAGACAATTACATACATAAGAATAGAATAATATATTTGCATGGCAGAATATCTTTGAAATGAAAACAAGTGAACCCATTTTCATATCTGGGAATAACAAAAAAATATTAAAGGCAAATGGCAGAGTTAAAGTTTGTGCATTGTCGAACTGACGAATACAAGTGCATGGCAGGAAACCCTGTAATTGTGAACTAGTGAAACCCTTTCCATGTACGGTAGTAACAATCAAATAAAAAAAGCATTTCGTAGACAAAACTATTGTGCATGGAAGAACAAAATAATACAATTGCATGCCATAATATCTTCAAAACAAAAACTAGTCATATCATTTTCATACTTGGAGGCAACACTTCCCTGAAACAACAACCTTATTATATAGATATAATATCATATATATATATATATACACACACACGTATACACATATATATATATATACAATTACATAAGAACATAATAGAATTGCATGACAAAATATCTTCGAAATGAGAACTACTCAAACGATTTTCATATTTCAAAATAACAAACAAATATAAAAAACAATTTGCAGTGTGAATATTTGTGCAATGATGAACACACAAATAGAAGTGCATGGCAGACTACCTTGTAAAGGACAACCAGTCAAACACTTAGTAGAAAAAGAATGAAGTAGAAAGAATTTTTCGTAGTAAGAATGAAGTAGAAAAAGAAAATAGCAGAGTGAATTATTGTGAAAGTGATATACATTGAAGGGAGTCTTAACTTAATAGGAATGAGCCCTTCTATCGTAATAGGATGAACATATCTATACATACATATAAGTCTTATATATTCAAGATATACATGATGTGCATGGATCAAATCATCCATGGTATATCATGCATATTTTGAAGAGATAAGGCTTATTTCGATGTCTATCTCTATTTGTAGGCCTATCTAGTGATTTGGGAAGAAGACAACATAAAATAGGTGGTGAATTTGAATTGTTAAAGAACCTCGAAAGTATTGTGCAAGGAATAACAAAAAAATAGAATTGCAATACAATTTTTTTTCGAAATGAAGTGCACTAAAACCATTTTCATAATTGGGAATAACAAACAAATATTAAAGGTAAAATGCATAGTTAAAGTGTGTGCAATGATGAAGACATGAATACAAGTGCATTTATATATACATATATGCATAAATATATGTATACATATATGCATACATATATGTGCATATATATAAAAATTGTAGAGTTAAAGTTTGTGCAATGACGAACACACGAGTAGAAGTGCATTGTAGAAAACCCACTAATTGGGAAGCAGTCTAACCCTTTCCATATTTCATTGTAACAATCAAATATATATACATAAACAATTACATATATATATATATACATATACATGTATATATCATGTATATATATATATATATATATATGTATACGTATATATACATGTATATACATATATAAGAACATAATAATATAATTGCATGGTAGAATATCTTCAAAATGAAAACAAGTGAACCCATTTTCATATTTGGGAATAACAAAAAAATATTAAAGGCAAGTGGAAGAGTTAAGGTTTGTGCATTGTCGAATAGATGAATACAAGTGCATGGCAAAAAACCTTGTAATTGTGAACTAGTGAAACCCTTTCCATGTATGGTAGTAACAATCAAATAAAAAAATCATTTCCCAAACAAAACTATTGTGCATGGAAGAACAAAATAATACGATTGCATGCTAGAATATCTTTATCATACCATTTTCATACTTGCAGGCAACACTTCCCTGAAACAACAACCTTATTATACAGACATAATAGAGATTCATATATACATATATATGTCTCTATATATACATATATATGTATGTGTGTGTGTGTGTATGTATATGTAAATGTATGTATGTATGTACACACACATATAGACATATATATGTATGTATATATGTATATGTATATGTATGTATGTATGTATGTACACACACATACATATACATACATACATATATGTATATGTGTATATATATACATATATATACATATATTTACATATATGTATATATATACACATATGTATGTATGTATATATACACACATATAATTGTTATTATATAATATTATATTATAAATATATATATATATATACACACACGCATATACATATACATATACAATTACAATTACATAAGAACATAATAATAGAATTGCATGATAGAATATCTTCTAAATGAGAACCACTCAAACCATTTTCATATTTCAGAATAACAAACAAATATAAAAAACAATTTGCAGTGTTAAAGATTGTGCAATGATGAACACACAAATAGAAGTGCGTGGAAGAATACCCTATAAAGGACAACCAGTCAAACACTTAGTAGAAAAAGAATGAAGTAGAAATAATATTTTGTAGTAAGAATGAAGTAGAAAAAGAAAATAGCAGAGTGAATTATTGTGAAAGTGATATACATTGATATACATTGAAGGGAGTCTTAACTTAATAGGAATGAGCCCTTCTATTGCAATAGGATGAACAAATCTATACGTACATATAAGTCTTATCTGTTCAAGATATACATGATGTGCATGGATCAAATCATCCATGGTATATCGTGCATATTTTGAAGAGATAAGGCTTCTTTCGATGTCTATCTCTGTTTGTAGGCCTATCTAGTGATTTGGGAAGAAGACAACATAAAATAGGTGATAAATTTGAATTGTTAAGGAACCCTCAAAAGTATTGCGCAAGGAATAACATAAAAATAGAATTGCAAGGTAAAAACAATTTGAAATGAAATGCACTTAAACGATTTTCATAATTGGGAATAACAAACAAATATTAAAGGCAAAATGCATAGTTAAAGTGTTTGCAATGATGAAGACACAAATACAAGTGCATCTATATATACATATATGCATAAATATATGTATACATATATGCATACATATATGCATACATATATGTGTATATATATAAAAATTGTAGAATTAAAGTTTGTGCAATGACAAACACATGAGTAGAAGTGCATTGCAAAAAACCCACTAATTGGGAAGTAGTCTAACCTTTTCCATATTTCATAGTAACAATCAAATATATATACATAAATAATTACATATATATACATAAAAAATTACATACATATACATATACACATATATAAACATATATATATACACACATACATATATCTATATATATATACACATACATATATCTATATATATACACATATATACATGTACAGACACATATATACATGTATATATACATATACATGTATATATATACATACATGCATATATACATGTGTGCGAACCCCAACCTTGGTACTTACCAAACAACAAGAATAAACAAGTTAGAAAAATATTACAAGCCAAAACAAGGATTCCCCATGAAATCCATTTACAACGTCTAAACTAGGAAGAAAAAATATCAAAGAACACAATGGAAATGATAAAACAAAGATTAAATCCTAATTAGATGTGCAAAATCATGATCCCATGGGGGAATTGGTGCAAATTTGATGTGAAAATTGGCCCTTTCCCAATTCCTATGATCCAAGCTTGATGTGTTGAAGATGATTGATCCACTTTGTTGGTGAAGAATGAGAACTCCAAGCCAAAATCTGCAAAAACCTAGCTATGACTCAATGATAATGGATGAAATTCAAAAGATATTTGAGCATGGTAACTTTGCCTAGATTGTGGATGATGAAATGAGGATATGACCTCTTTATTTATAGAATTCCAAGATGGATGAATGTCCAAATTTGAGCAATGTGGGACTAACATTCATCTAATGGCAAGGTGCCACTTGTCAACATTTGATAGGATGAAGGTTGAGCACATTTTGATCCATGTGCAAGTTTGAAATTTGAATTTGATGAGATGACATGTTTAGGGGGGATGAAAGATGAGTTAAATGCCAAGTGGGAGACATGTAAGAGACAATGTAAGAGCCTTAATTGCTTTGTTGGATGGACAAGTCCTTTTGGGGGGAGATTTCAAATTTGAGGAATATTCCATCTTTGATGCCTTTTTGAATGAAAATATATGATTTATAAATCAATTAAATTGATTTTCATGTGCAAGTTGCAAAATCTAGAGGATTTGAGTGATTAGGATTATCATTGATCATGATTTGATTAATTTAAATGATGTTAGTTGCTTTGACCATTTTGACTTAGATTTTAGGATTTAAATAACTCAAAATGAGAAAAGAATGATTTAGACTTAGTTAAATAAATATTTTTGATTTATTTAACCAAAGGGGGTGATGTTAGATTAAATTAGATAAATGTTTGACTTATTTAATTTAATTAGATGAATTTTGAGATTTAATCAAATAATATGGATTATTTAATTAAATAAAGATAGGAAGATTAAATGACCTAGCTAATTACACAGAGATAATGATTTAATTAAATCGAGGGATTTATTTAATTAAAAGGGGAATTATGACGAATTTAATCAAATAAGGCTATTTGATTAAATGGTTAGATAGAGGGATGATTCAAGATGAAACGATGTTAGTAGATAAGGATCGAGTGTGCGATATCAATCTATATATTTTCAATGTCTACAACATGCATACATATACATACATGTATAAACATATATATATATATATGTTTGTACATGTATATGTATACATATACATATATCTATATATATACATATATATACATGTATATACATGCATGTATGTATACATATACATATATATAACAGACAAATACAAGTGCATGGTAGAAAACCTTATAATTGTGGACCAATGAAACCCTTTCCATGTATGGTAGTAATAATCAAATAAAAAAGCATTTCGTAGACAAAACTATTGTGCATGGAAGAACAAAATAATAGGATTGCATGCCAGAATATCTTCAAAATGAAAACCAATCATACCATTTTCATATTTCAGAATAACATGAGAATATTATAAGCAAATTGCAAAGTTAAAGTTTGTGCAGTGAGCAAGACACGAATGCAAGTGCGTGACAAAAACCCTCGAAATGATAAACATTAAAACCCTATGAATATTCCATAGTAACAATCAAATATATTGTAACCATTTTCATATTTTGGAATAACAAACAAATGTAAAAAAGCAAGTTGCAGAGTTAAAGTTTGTGCAATGACAAACACATGAATACAAGTGCATGGTAGAAACCCAGTCAAACCCTTTCCATATTTTGTCGAACAAGTCTACTAGTAATGAAAAACCATTTAAACCAATCAAACCCATTTCATATTTCATATAAGGAAGCAAATATGAATATCACAATGTAGAGTAAACTTGTGCAATCAAGAACAAAAGATTAGGAGTACATGGATGGGTATAGAGGAAAAGAAAACTAGTGAAACCCTCCCCACATTTCATTTTATTAATCTTTTTAAAAGATAAATTTTCGCAATGAAATTTTTTGAAAAAAATAAGTGCATGGCAGAATACCATCATGTTCGAAGACACTGGTGCAGGCTAAGTGAGGTTAGAATCCTCACCTGAAAGATAAAGGGAGCTCTCAAGAGTGAAGAGCCAAATTAAGAAGCTTGAAGAGTTGAACAATGAAGCATGGAGAGCCGAACCAATATTGGTGCCTAACCATATGAACACTCGAGAATAAACACAAACAATAGGAATGAGAGTGAGTGGGATATGCGAGAATTTGGAGCATTGAATAAACCTTGATCTCTGAATTATGCACCCGACAGTCCGAGTAAATGCAAAGGGATTAGTAAGGCAAGTTGGTCAGTGGAGATAACAAAGGAGGTGACGAGCGATTAATGCTCTAAATTGTTCATTTAGGGTGGCGAGGTTGTTGTGGCCATGTGGTCGTCCGATCCAATGTACATAGATATGTTCACCGATTAAGGAGGTGGATGGGCTCCACTTTCGGGCAGAGGGAAAAATGGGCCTATTTTGGACAGGTCAAACTAAATGGTGCATGACAGGTGGTGAGGTGCTCAATTTAAAAAAAAATATTATGCCCGATGCACAAGTGGTAGAGTGACATGGTGGGGAATTTTTTTTTTTTTGGATCCACATGGACTTCCACGTGTGTTGGGAATAGGATGCAATTTAATTGCAATCCTAAACATATTTCATGTATCTCCTAAGTCCTTGCAAAATGTTCCCTAACACTAAGATTAGAAAGAGATTACATTCAAATGAAATGAACATGTAAATTGACATTTGTGATTATTCCTAAATGATAGGAACATGTGGGGACGTCCAAGAAGAGCTCCTACATGATAGGAGCACATGGGGCACCCACGTGGAAGGTGGAACCCACCATGCTTTAGTTAACTGTTTGGATGATTGATAACACTTCAATGGTGCATGTTTTGATCCTACAAATTAGGGATTGATATTTACATGAGTGGAGTGGCAGTATTAGTTCAGTTATCTTCAGTTGCATGTAGTTATTTTGAGTTGAATGCTAGTTGAATTGAGTTGCATGAGTAATGACTTTAGTTGCATGACATATAACAGGTGGATACTTTTAGTTAAGTGGGGATGACCAATCATGCATAATGTTTGCATGATCTAGTGGAGAGATATGTTTCAGTTAACTAAGATTGACTTGGGACCACCTTGGGCACCCAAGTTGGCATCTTTTAGTTAACATCTTTTTCATGAGAAGATATTTACAAGGCTCAATCAAGTGGGCCCATTCTTGGGCGCCAAATTTGAGGTGAAGTTTTCATGATATCTTCTTGACCAAATTTCAGTTAAGTGTTTAGTTTGGGGTGCCTAAATTGAGGAAGACTTTGGTTTGACTTCAGATCACACTGTGGGACTCTACTTGCCCAATCTAGGTGTAGATTTTTGTGAGGAGCTTTATGCTCTTGTATTGTACAACTCTTATGCATTTAAATGCTCGTATTATTGTCTATTAATTGCAGCTAGTGAATGAGAGTTCCATGAGAGTTTATTGCAAGTTGTGAAGAAGGATTGTTGAAGGCAAGGAAGCATATCAATCAAGGATTGATACAATATTATTGTAATCTTGTTCTAAGGTTAAATAATACAAGCACTATTGATTTTGGTGGAGTTTTTTCCTTAAAGGGTTTCTCCATGTATATGTTGTGTCACTTTTATCTCCTTGTATCATTCTTCTACAATCTTTTGTCTCTTTCTACAATTGATAAAATTGATCTAAATAGATTAACCATACACAAAAAATTGTGACAAATAACACTTAATTAGATCTACAGTCTGATAGTTTTACAAGTTTTAAATTACAATATTACCTTCATTTTCAACATTTGGTATCAGAGCCAATGGCTAGTTAGGGTTTGGGACACCTTTCTCTTAAAGGTTTGAAGGTTTTTTGCTGTACTAGGAGCTCTTACTATTGTGTTATTGTAGATTTGTAAAAGAAGTGTGTTACAATGAGTACTACTTCTTGTCTAGATATTGAAATATTCAATGGATCTAGTTATGAGATGTGGAAACTAAAAATGGAGGATCTCCTTGAAGAGAGAGATTGGTGGTTAGTTGTTTGTAATGAGACAAAGCCATCTACAATGATGTCAAGTGAGGATTGGGATAAGCTTGATAAGAAGGCAAGAGGGACCATAAGGTTATGTCTTGTTGATGTTGTTCTCTTAAATGTTTCAGATGAAGCTACTGCATATAAATTGTGGAAGAGGATAGGTGATATCTATCAAACCAAAAGTCTTACTAATAAGTTGTATTTGAAAAGATAGTTGTATTCTTTAAAAATGAAAGATGGTGATTTTGTTGTACATCATTTAAATGCTTTCAATTTGATTCTAAGTCAGTTAGCATCTGTATATGTAAAGCTAGAAGATGAAGATAAATGCATTTTGTTACTTTGATCTTTACCAGAGTCTTGGGAAAATATAATTGTTGCTATCAGTGGTAGTGGTGCAGATCCTAAGATGGACAATATAATTCCTACTCTCTTATCAGAGGAGAGGAGGAGGAAGTCTAAAACCAGATCGCAAGATGCCTTGTTTGTAAGAGGTAGGCCTAAGGACAAGGAACCTAAGGGAGACAAGAAAGAAAAGGGTAAGTCCAAAGGACGGTCTAAAACCCTTGGTAAGAGTAAGGTAAAGTGTTGGAACTGTGGGAAATCGAGACATGTAAAGAAGGATTGTAAGAACAAGAAAAAGAGTTTTGATGCTTCTACAGATAAATCCTCGGATGATGGTAATGATGCATTGATCATTTCATGTAAAACTGTTAGTGATGACTCTTGGCTTATTCATTCAGGTTGCTCCTATCATATGACTCCTAACAAGGAGTGGTTCACTAAGTATACTGCATATGATGGAGGGAATGTCTTCTTTGGAGATAATAGCACAACAAAGATTGTGGGAAAAGGAGAGGCAAAGTTGTGTTTCAGTGATGGTAGGGTTAAGACCCTTAATAATGTTTTACATATTCTAGGACTTGCTAGATATCTACTTTTTGTATCTAAGTTCAATGATTCTAGAATGCATGTGACATTTGACAAAGGTGGTTGCAGATTGGTGAAAGGGAATATGGTGGTTTCTAAAGGATCTCAGATTGGGACTTTGTTTAAGCTTGATACCTCCAATTTGAATAAATCAACCAATGTAACTGAAGCTAAAAATACATGGATGTTGTGGCACCATAGATTGGGCCACGTTGGTGAAAAATGTCTTAGGACCATTCTTAATAAGAAATTGGTTGACGGTATTCCTGATTATAATATTGAAAAAAATGATTTTTGTGAGCATTGTGCGTTTGGAAAGCAATCTAGATCTTCATTTCCTAATGGAACAAATAAAGCTAAAGGATTATTAGAGATTATTCATTCAGATGTTATGGGTCTTGTGGATATTGACTCTATTGGAAAATCTAGATTTTATGTCACATTTATTGATGATGTCTTAAGATACACTTGGATCTATTTTATACATAACAAATCTGATGTGTTCAATAATTTTAAAGAATTTAAGGCTTTAGTTAAGAAACAATTAGATCATACGATAAAAGTTTTGAGACTAGATAATGGTGGTGAATATTGTTCTAAGGAATTTGATGATTATTGTAAGCATGCATGAATTGTGAGACATAAAACTACTCCATATACACCTCAACAAAATGGAGTAGCAGAAAGGATGAACCAAACCTTAATGGAAAGAGCTAGGAGTATGTTAAGTAGTGCTAGGCTAGATCCATTCCTTTGGGCCGAGGCTGTAAGTACTTCTTGTTATTTAATCAATAGATCTCCTAGTTCATCTATTGAAGATAAAACCCCTTATGAAATGTGGTTAGGTAGGAAACCTAGTGTTGCACATTTAAGGATCTTTGGTTGCAAGGCTTTTGTTCATGTGCCTAAAAAAAACTGGTCTAAGTTGAATCCAAAAGCACACAAATGCATATTCATTGGTTATGGTGAAAATGTAAAAGGTTATAAGCTTTGGAATCCTCTAACCCAAAAAATTACTTTATCTAGAGATGTGATTTTTCAAGGAATTTAGATCTTATATAGGAGAAGAACAACCAAAGGAGAAGGATACTTCTCAAATAGTGCATTTTGAGACAAATACTGAGAAGCATGAAGATGCACATGTTGAAGAACAATTGGATGGATTGGATGAGGAGAGTTCGTAGAGTTTTGAGATAGATGCTCATGATGAGCATATTGAGGAACAAGAAGAACCTTCTTTGAGAAGATCCACAAGACAACATAATCTCATTGATAGGTATAGCCCACTTGATTTTCGTTGTATGTTTGCTTTGATGAGTACTAATGATGAACCCATATCTTATAGGGAAGTTTTTTCTTTAGATAAGAACAAGCTTTGGTCACAAGCTATGCATGAGGAAATTGTTTCCTTGGATACTTGTGACACATGGGATCTTGAGAGTTTTCCCAAAGGAAGAAAGGCCATTGGTTGTAAATGGATCTTTAAAAAGAAAATTGGAGCAGATGGTAATCTCAAAAGGTACAAGGCTAGATTAGTAGCCAAGGGCTACTCCCAAAGAGAGGGAGTTGACTTTAATGAAATCTTCTCTCCTGTTGCTAAATTAACTTCTATTAGATTCCTTTTATCTATTACCACTACTCATGATTTTGAGATAGAGCAAATGGATGTGAAAACTGCTTTCTTACATGGGGATCTTGATGAGGAGATTTATATGAGGCAACCTGATGGTTTTGTTGTAAAAGGAAAATAATTATTGGTTTGTAGGTTAAAGAGATCTTTATATGGATTGAAATAGTCACCTAGAATGTGGTACCAAAAGTTTGATGCTTTTTCATTGAAAATTGGTTATGCTAGGAGTGAAGAAGATCATTGTGTTTACATAAAACTTATTGATGATCAACTTTTAAATTATTAACCTTTATGTTGATGACATGTTTATTGGTAACAACGAGGTAATGATCAAAGAATTGAAAGCACAAATCTCTAGCACATTTGAGATGAAAGATATAGGGGGTGCAAAATATACCCTTGGTATGGAGATTAGCAAAGATAGAGGTAACAAAAAACTTTTCTTAAGTCAAAGCAACTATGTTGATACTTTTTTGAAATGGTTTAACATGCATGATAGTAAACCGATTAATATTCCTTTACTAGTTGGCACGAAGTTAAGTTTAGATATGGGTCTTAAATCTGATTTTGATCATGAGAAAATGTTTGAAATTCCATATGCTAGTGCAGTTGGTAGTTTGATGTATGCAATGGTCTATACAAGACCAGATATAACCCAAGTAGTGGGAGTTCTAAGCAGGTTTATGTCTAACCCTAGTAAAGAACATTATAATTATGTAAAGAGGGTGTTTAGATATTTATGAGGTACTTCTGATTACTATTTGGTTTATCATGGTGCTAATGATATTGATATTATGCACATATAATTGGACATACAGGGTTTTGTTGATTCATATTGGGTAGGAGACCTGGATAGTCAGAGGTTGATAAGTGGCTATGTGTTTACTTTGTTTGGAGCTGCGGTTAGTTGGATGGGTAAGAGGTAGCCCATGGTTGCTTTGTCCACCACAAAAGCGAAGTACATGGCTACTACACATGCCTCTAAAGAGGCAGTTTGGTTACAGAGACTTGGGAAAGGTATTGGTCTTAATTGCAAGCAAATTAGACTTGAATGTGATAGTCAGAGTGCTATTTGTTTAGCCAAAAATCCTATGTATCATGCTCATACTAAGCATGTTGATGTTCAATATCACTTTGTGCGAGAAATGGTTGAGAGTGAGAAGGTATTGATTGAGAAAGTTGACACTTTGATCAATGCTGCAGATTGTCTTACAAAACTAGTTCCTACAGATAAGTTCTCTTGGTGTAGGAAGGCCATTGGTCTTGAATCTTGTACTTGATAAATATAATAATAATTTCTTGTTTAAAATAATTGCAATGTATAAGGTCAAGTGGGAGAATGTTGGGAATAAGATGCCATTTAATTGTAATCCTAAACATATTTCATGTATCTCCTAAGTCCTTGGAAAGTGTTTCCCAACACTAGGATTAGAAAGAGATTAAATTCAAATGAAATGAACATGCAAATTGACACTTGTGATTATTCCTAAATGATAGGAACATGTGGGGACGCCCAAGAAGAGCTCTTATAAGATAGGAGCACATGGGGCGCCCACATGGAAGGTGGAACCCACCTTGCTTCAGTTAACTGTTTGGAGGATTGATAACACTTTAGTAATGTATGTTTTGATCCTAAAAATTAGGGATTGATATTTACATGAGTGGAGTGGCACTATCAGTTCAATATTAGTTTAGTTTAGTTTAGTTCAATTATCTTTAGTTGCATGTAGTTATTTTGAGTTGAATGCTAGTTGACTTGAGTTGACTTGAGTTGCATGACTAATGACTTTAGTTGCATGACAAATAACAGGTGGATACTTTTAGTTAAGTGGGGATGATCAATCATGCATAATGTTTGCATGAATTGGTGGAGAGATATGTTTTAGTTAACTAAGATTGACTTGGGACCACCTTGGGCACCTAAGTTGGTATCTTTCAGTTAACACTTTTTGCACGAGAAGATATTTACAAGGTACAGTCAAGTGGGCCCATTCTTGGGCACCAATTTTGAGGTGAAGTTTGCATGATATCTTCTTGACCAAAGTTCAGTTAAGTGTTTAGTTTGGGGCACCTAAAGTGATGAAGACTTTGGTTTGACTTCGGATCACATTATGGAACTCTACTTGCCCAATCTAGGCATGGATTTTTGTGGGGAGCTTTATGCTTTTGTATTGTACAACTCTTATGCGTTTAAATGCTCATATTATTGTCTATTAATTGTAGCAAGAGAATGAGAGTTCTATGAGAGTTTATTGCAGGTTGTGAAGAAGAATTGTTGAAGACAAGGAATCATATCAATCAAGGATTGATACATTATTATTGTAATCTTGTTCTAAGGTTAAATAATACAAGCTCTATTGATTCTAATGAAAATTTTTCCCCGAAAGGTGTCTCCACGTATATGCTGTGTCACTTCTATCTCCTTGTATCATTCTTCTACAATCTTTGACTCTTTCTACAATTGATAAAATTGATCTAAACAGATTAATCATACACAAAAAATTGTCACAAATAACACTTAATTAGATCTATAATCTCATAGTTTTACAAGTTTTAATCTACAATATTACCTCCATTTTCAACTTTGGGCCCTCTTCCTAGTTGTAAAAAATGTTATCATCCTCGATTTGCAATTTAAATTGAAAATACAGTTTTCTAAAGATAAGCTAATTTTAGAATTCGAAAAGCACTTCTTGGAAAAAACGCTCCCGGCTTTATTTCTCGAGGATATGCATTGAAGTTTTTTCAAAGCTTTGTAGTAGAACTCGCCATTTTCAGTCTTGCTTTGAGATCATTAAAGACAATTCAAGCCTGAACTGGTTATCCAATTACTGGCCCTCAAAAGCAGACGGTTTGAAAGAGCCCTCAAAAGCAGACGGTTTGAAAGAGGGTACATTTGAAAAGAGATGGCGCGAAACCCTAATCCCAGGGAAAGGCATAGGGAGGGAGTGCCAACATGGCAACAGTGGAAACAATACCGAATGCAACTGCGCGAAGAACGGGTATGAACTTATAAGTGAAATCTGAAATTCAATTTCTTAGAATTTTAAATTTGCGAATCTTAGGCGAGGTTGTGGGTCACTGCGACGCTGTGTACGGTGAGTTTAAAGATGTAATTGTAACTCACGTTTACCCATTATCCTTAAAATGCAACCTCGCTGCATGTCTGAATTTATGGCCCCCTATTAGTTTAAGCTGATCGAAACTGTATGCTGGGCTGGAAACAGTTTGGGTTGGGAACTGACCTAGAAGAAAGACAGCCGAAGTGCAGTTTCTGTCTTTTTTGAAAACTAAATTGGCTTTCTTTGGGTAACCTTCAGCTTAGTTGCCACGACTGATTCTTTGGTGGAAATGTATCTTCAATTTTTTTAATATGATACATTGTCCTTTTTTGGAATGACCTTTGGGGTTAATTTCCACAAATTCACTGTGGGGCTCACACGAGTCTCCGCACCAGTCATGCAGGGTTTCACCGAATTTCAAGGCTTTACGTTTGTTAACTTTTGAACTTGAGCTACTGCTTTAAAAGTCCATATCTATTTGCAACTAACTCCCATTTCATCTAATTTCAAGACTTAATGTTTCTTAGGGTTTGAACTTAAGCCTTTATTTTGAAAGCACATTTCTACTTGCATCTAACTCTGTACCCATCACGTTGGATGCAATATGTCATCTAATTTTAAGTTTTTGTGTTTCCTAGGGATTGATCTTGAGCCCTCTCTTTGGAAGGTAACTTTGATCCCCACAACTGGTATTTTGACGTCTATTGTTATTATTTCTTTGGTTGTGAAAATCACGAGGAAATGCACCTTTATTGCTTGTTGGCTGTGGAGGTGTAGTTTGTGGGGCTGACTACTCTGCCTGAGTGAAGCATACTTGGGCACCCTTATTCTTCAAATTATATTGGTTGTCTTTGATAAAATGCCTTTTTACTTGGTAATTCCTGCATAAATCCTTTTTTGACAGTTGTCCTTAATATAGTTCTATCTTACAGTCGGTACAGTTTTTTTTCCCTCCTGCGCGGTATCCTCCTTGGTCACCTCCATCATTTGGAGCATGCCTTGTGTTAGAGCTTCTATATATCCTGATTCATTTTCATTATTCTTCACTTCCCCTAGAGCATTAGAATGTTTTGTTTTCACTTTCAATGTTTCATGACAATATTATATGCATTATTTTTCCACCTTGATCTTCCTCCTCAATGAGGTAGTTAGCTGTTGAATGAACTATCACTATTTCAAACCATCAGGAACTTCCTTTTTTCATTGTATGAGGCAATCCTTCAAGCCTACAATATATGCTTGGATATGTTTCATGTATTCCTTGTTGGGTGTTATAAATTTCATTGTCATTACAAATAAATTAGAATTCTTTTCTAAATACCTTGTGCTGTTTATCCCAAGGACTCTTGTTGATTGATGGTGTGTCGATGAACCAGTCTAATAGGCAATAGGCACTTCTTTGAGTGTGGCTAGAAATGATTGCAATTGATGGTAGTCATCTATTTGTCATTTGCCAACACAAATGCTTATGCACCTTTACAATGGCGCATTGGATCTTTAGACCTATTACATATAAATTTTGTCAGCTTTTGCTTCTTATAATTTAGACTAGGCAAGCGATCAACCATATTTAGTTGTGGGGCTTGATGCAACTCCAATGGTAGGATCCTCCTCAAGAAGGTTTGTCTAGTATGTTCCTCTATTCTTCCAATACTATTTGACATGTCTAAATCCTCAACCCTTCTTGTTTCCTCGAGTATCTGTACATTGCTTTGGTTGCTTTCGAGCTCTCTTTGCTTGGGTTTGTTTCCATGACGAGTCTTTGGTTTGGTCTTTTCTAATAGGAATTCCTTGACAACTTTAGTATTGCTCTCTCTTCTTCCATGAGAAAGTTATTAGAATCCATCTTAGAATAAAACCTTCCCTTAAAATAATTGGGCTTGATTAACTTGGTAGATTTCTTTGCAACACCTTCCAACCACACTTGGTTTGCAATATACTTCATCTAAAACGGGCAAGTGCTTGACAACTTCTACCCACACTTTGATTTTGAGTGGCATACTGCTCTTAGATGTCAGCTGAACTCTTTGATCATTTCTTCTCACACTCTAGCCTAGGCTTTCACTTTTACTTTGACATAGAAATTGTATTGATGGATCTTTACAATTAGTTGCCTTTTGCAGTCCTCTTCTCCATACATATCATTCCACTAGTTTGGAAGTTTGTCTCATTACTAGGTCCACTTCTATCTCCTTCAATCACCTTTGTTTGTGCTTAGCTCGAAACAAACAACCCGACATTCCTACCAATTCCTCGGGTTCATCAATAATTGCTTAGAGCAAAGCGACAAGGCTTCAACCACTTGATTGCCGGGGATGGAAAGAACAAATATATTTGTTTTAGTACACGCATCTATAGAAGTCTCTTTCGTCCCCAATCCCTCCAGACTCTTGATTAGACTTTGAGGTTAGGGCAAAACGGATAAGATGGATTGGTGTTTTCGGATTAGAGGAGATTTTTGAGATGTTCCCTGGAGAGAAAATATTTCTTGAGCCATCTGCCTCGATTGTGTAATACGTGGGGCTTTAGTAGGTATACATGAAGAGGGATTTGCTCCTCGGTTATTCCCTTCGTGGAATTTGACATTTGCTTTCTAGTCACTAACCTTCTTCCTAATGACACCTTTCGTCTTACTATTGCAAGATTTGTTTTTTTTGTGCTTCACTTTCTCATTATACATGGAAATCTTTTAAAATGCTTTAGTGGTTTACCAGGAGTCTAGATAGATTGTTTGATAGTTGATTGTCATCTTTGGTTAGGATCAAGTTAACCTAGAAATAATCTACAAGTACTTAGTTTTTGCCAACTCTTCTTTGTTGTTTTCCCATACCAAGAGTTCTTACATATACTTGAAATCTTGGGCCAATTGTCTTTCTTTTTGTTTCTATGTCTTGGTTAGCTCTTGTATCAAATGACACTTCTTGTCTTGCTCTTCTATCTTGTATCATTGTAAATGGTTATTGTCAATTTGCTTCCATTTTACTTCACATGTTACTCGGCTTTGCAAAGGCAACAATGCTAGAAATGTACAATTTAAAATATGAGTCATAGTCCAAAGGAGTAATTGGAATCGCATACCATACGAAAGAATAATATAAACTATACAGGGAACAATGCTTTTGTTCTATAAGTAGTGCCTAGTTCAATGCTTGCTAATATAGGGAGGATTTGTCGGAAAATCATCGCCTTTACCTCAATTGTGGAAATGATATTTTTTTGGACCAATAGTTGTCAGTTAATATGTGAGCCTTGGTTTAGTTGTTCTTAACTACCATGTAATGTACACTACTAGCTAAGCTGATGATCAATAACAACATTATTGAATCAGCACAAAACATTTATTAATGATAATATATTATCGTCTACATGATGGGCACCAAAAGATAGTGTGAAGCGGGGTTGCCATGACTCTCTCATCAAGCAAAAACCTACTAGGTATCATTGTTTGGAATGGGCAGCCTGCGGAGGTAGATTGTGGAATTGGGGATCCAGTCTAAGAGGCAAATGCATTATTTATAGAATTTTTGGAACTGTAATAGAAATTTAGACTAGACAATTAGATACACATGCTATTTCCAATTTACATTACTTGTAGGAAAATACATTAATGTCCATACAGAAATGTACTTGTCATATCTGTACTATTTTATCTCCTTGCCTAACACCAGAACATATTTTATCCATAGCTCTTCTTCTTTATAACATTAATTTTATCTTTGACCATAAGCTCTTCCAACTTTCAAGCTTAGCAATACATTGGGATCCCAAAAGGTATACAACCCTGTTTCTTGTCTCACCTTTGTGGGAAATGATTACTTGTTTTCATTCATATGAAATGCAGTCAATCTTCACAATTTTAAGTATCTGCATCCCCTGTTGTAGCAACCAATCACATATCTTGAGCAACTAAAATGCAGTTTTTCACAAGAATCTTGGCAGACAGGCACAGGTTTTTGGGGATAGTGGCTAAAATAAATATAATATTTGAAAAATTAATTTTGAAAAACAGTAAAAGAAAATCAAAACTTATCATTTATGTAATCAGTTTAATGTAAAAATGAATTATATCTTATATATAATATATAATTCATTTTAATATTTAACTGATTACACAAATGATATGTGAAATGAGGGACTTGGAGCCCTTGCTCTTTATATATGTATATCTTGAAGAAACAAAATATACATCATTTCAGTTTTCCACCCACAACAGGGAAACTAAAACCAGATGATTCCTCTTTGAAAATCTGGAAAATGTCTAAAGCAAAAGGAAACCATCCTAAGCAGACTGAAACCATACAATACCAGAGCAAATATACCTAGTTCACCATTCCATCATCCACAGGAGGCTTGCCTAAAACATAGGCTTCACTAATCTCCCCTTGCAGACCTGCCACGTGGATTAGATACTTTGTTGCCTCTTTGACCCTTATGTTCTAGCACTGTCCAGATGGGGGGACACAGTATGAAATGGAATTTTGAGGCAGGCGAAATCAGCATTAGGAACGAACCCTTCTCCACCTTCTACAACAAATTTCTGCAGGTTTTCCACCACCTGTTCCAAAGCTTGAAAGCGGGCCTTCAACTCTCTGAAAGACACTGTTGAAACTAACCCTTAAAATTCAACATCCACCACTGTTAGCAGCCTAGCAAGAAAAGCCTCAGTCACCTCTAAAGCCTTCTCAAGGCTGCCTCTGAACTCTTTGCACAGAGAATAGCCAAGGATTTCGCCATCCTCTTGTCTTTAACCAAATCCGATTAATTTGAAACAAACATGGAGGCAATATCAGAATTTACCCTGCTTTGAATTTCAGCTTCAAGGTAATTATAGCCAATTACCTCTTTGACTGTATTCTCAATCGTCTTAGACTGCACCACAAAAATAATCTTCAACTGTGGTCTCATACAGGGTTCTTGAAAGACATCTCTTACTTGCATTAAGTTGAAACTTTGGTTCCACTGGTGAAAAATAAGGAAACAACAGGAAAAATGACAATCATCAGAAAATAACTACCTTTGAAAATTGAAATGATCCCCAACTTTGTTGGATCCAACACTGCTCTGCAAATGCTAATTGTGAGAAGATAATCATTTAGGAAGGACACGTCTCCTTAATTGCTCCAAAACATGTGTAGAAATTAGGAAATGATGAAACAATCTAACTTAAACCTTTTGAGAATTAATATCCCACTATCCATTAAGCCCTCCCACCTTTTCATGTTGTTATCAGTTACCAAAATTAGTGACCAAATGAGAAGGATTCCAGTGAATCCAAAAAAGCCCAAGCTTCATGAAGGACATGGTGGTATGCTTGCAATGTTATGGCTCTCTGTCCTTGCCTATATCAAAAGCTACAAATAATGTTGTCATTGTTGCTAGGGTTGCACAAAATATTCCTTTTTCATGTGTTTAGGTCTAAAAGCCCTAAAAAGCCCTAGGTCCACCTTGCACTTTTGATTTTTCCTTCGTGGGCTGTTTATCCAAAGTTCCAATCCTAAGGTTTTATGTCTTCAAGACCCAAGGTCCATCCCTTTTCCGGCCCCTTTTTACTGCATATCCTAGTGCACTTTAAAAATATCTTTACTGCACATGCTAAATTCATAACTTAAGTGCTATGATAAAACGGCCCTGCTTGAGACACCTGTCACTGTTAAATTGCAGCGTGCGCGCCTTTCATGCCGCAATTTAATTTCCTTAGCGCATGAGCAATATGTACTAGGTTGCGTCAATAAGCAGGAGGACGCGTGCCATATCCTCATTTCAGTGCTCAAATCATTTGCACCGGAAGTTCATTGTATTCAGCACAAAAAGCAATATGCATTGAATGGTCTTGGTTAGCAAGACATGTGTCAACTTTTGGTTCCAGTGTGTCATGTCCCCAAAATCACCTGATCTATTTTTGGAGGGAAAACCAAACAGTGTTTTTAAACACTCAGAGAATTTAAATAATATTAAATAATAATATAATAATATTAAATAATAATATAATAATATTAAATAATAAATTTAAATTATATTTGTATGTTTGATCGACTCTTTGATGGTGCTTAAATAATATTCATTTGCTTTGTGGCCGACCTATTTGGTTGGTGCTATGAGTTTACTATATAAATGTGTTCGTTGGTTCTGCTTGAGGATCATGGAATGAAGACATAGGAATTGGACTACGTAGTTGGCCAACGGTTTGGTAGGACAAAACCCTTCGAGAAGCCTATGTCGACATTCTCACATTAGCCATTCTTACTGAGCTTCGTATTCGCTTGTTCCAGATTGAGCATCAATGACTTGGTGTGGAGGATCGACTTAGTGGCTAGTGTAGCCGAGCCTTTGGCTCTAGCCATCACACTCATTCAGCACCAGGTACATGAGGTCACGGGATATTCGTGGAGCAAGGTCGTGTTCAGGACTATACACTGGAGCCACAAGCAATTGCCCCAGATGGCGTCCATGGCATTGTCGGGTGACATCGTGGGTCTGGAGAGAGCAATATTCCATTGGCGATTTGGCCGAGCTGTAGGCTCTGGCCAGCCACCCACACTCACTGCCCTTGCATTGCTAGAGAGAAGGCATGCCTCCATACATGTTGATCACAGGAAGATTCTTTGCAGAGACATGGTGATGTATGGCAATAGTGACGTGACCTCTTAGTAGCCCTTGAGTCTTGGCAGTCGTGTAATGAGATTGCCGGTTCAGATCTATGCCTATACAGTGAATTGTGGATAATTCTGCATAACAATATTGGTGGGTTGTAAAGGTGAATCCTGCTTGATCTATATATTTGTAATTCAGGTAATGTTCTGCACTTATTGTTGGACCCGAATTTGGGAGTGTAACCACTAATCATATATGTATAAGCAAGCAAATATATGAGTTCATCTGTTATGGTATGCTAGATTCAAACAAGTAGTTTCTATGTAATTGTTTTGTTTATGATAGAAGGCTAATCTAGTTTGATATAGACAGCTGGGAAATCACTTGACATTTATTTCCAGACTGAGTTAGTTTGGCATCTAGATTAGTATTTGTGTCTGCTGTGTAAATTTTGTATCAGGCATCTTACATAGTGAATAAGTTCTTCACACCGCAATTTCATGTTTCAAGCGTGTAAAGAAAATGCGCTCAGTGGTAGCGAGAATGGGATGCGTGTTAGCTTCAGATTAGGGTCATAATCTCTTCGCACCGCAGTTTCTAATGTCCTGTGCATGAGTGAATTACGGTGGCTTAGTCTTCTTTGACTTTGAGGGACACTTGCGAATGCTCAATTGAGCGCATTAGTTCTTCACACCGCCTTTTCTCATTTTCAGCACAAAAGTAAAATGCACTAGCCCTACACTCCCTCAAAGGCTATCACGTGGTAGGTTTCCATAGCAATGCATTCTTACAAAATGAATATTCTTCATTGAAGCACTAATACTTGGGCAATTGAAAGGTCACGAGACATGCGACTGTTCCTCATTGCAGCTCTTAGTTTCTTTGCACCGCATTTTCATCAAAAGCAATTCAAATTATTTGTGCGGTTAGTTTTGCAAGCACGTTGACCGTCCATCGTGTTATAACATTTCTAGATCAACACTTGCAATTCAAAAATGAAAATGGCTACTTGTAGATGGTTAGTTTCATCCATGTTAACAATTACTTCGACAATTAAGGCTCATCTATTGTTGTTTTGGGATGATAATGTAGAATAGGGTAAAATTAAGGTTAAAGGCACGAATCAACAAAACTCAAACCCTAGAGTCACTAAGCCAACAATGAAACACAAATGAACATAGAAACACAAAACATAAAGCAATGTTACCAATATCTCTATGCCATGGTTGATTCACCTCCATTGTTCTTCTCCATCTTGCTTTATATGCTTGATTGCCCTCAGATTTGAGTATGCAACAATAAGCCGAGTGATAATGATAGCAAAATATTGAAGATTGTACTTGTCTCCTTGAATGTACTTGCATTGAATAGCCTTGAATGTAGGGTTGAAATGACAATGATAGGTCTCTTTTATAAAAAACCAAATTTGGATGAAGGGCTAGGATTAAAAGCCAATGAGACATGAAAATCAATGGCCAAGATTGCTTCAGAAGCAATGAAATAGGGTTAGGGCTAAATTAGGGCAAACATAGGGCTTAGTTAAGGATGGACAGTTGAGATTAAATTATAAATTAATTTAATCAAGGGTGGAAATCAAATGAGATGTGAAGAGATAAGAATGACACATATAAAGAGAATGGCACAAAAAAAGAGGTTGTTGGAGTAAATTAAATAATTATAAAATTATTTAATTTTGGAGGGAAAGTGAATAATAAAATAATTAAAAAACAATTATTTTATTATAGAAGAAAGAGAAAGTTGAATTTTAAATTAAATAATAATTTAATTTAAAGGTGGGGGAAAGGACAAATTAGTAAATAATTAAATAAAATTTATTTAATTTATAGAAGAGGATAATGAATAATTAAATAATTAAAATAACTATTTAATTATAGTAGAAAATGATAATAATTAAATAAATAATAATTTATTTAATTATAGAGAGAAAGGGGACATTAGTGACGTAATTTAATAAATAATTTATTTAATTAGTCAAGGAGAATAAAGGAAAGAGATGAATTAATTAATTAATAGAAGAAATATGACTTTAAACAATAATCAAATAATTAAAATTATTCAATTATGTAAGGAAGAAAAGGGAATTGACAAAGAAAAATGGTGTTCACAGGCTTAGGACATTTTTCAAAGTTTACATTTTGCTCCTTTTTGATACAATGCAGTTTATCGCGTTGTGTCAAAGAAATTCAATTCAAAAATATGCTAGAGTGCATTGATAGGAAAACGGGGTAGACCTATGCCCCCTCGGAAAATTTTACCAATTTTTGAAAAAAAATGAAAAATTATTCCGATAAGCAATTTGGATAGCAGAGGAATGCAAGGATTGATGAAGAGAAATGTTAGCAAGAGGAAAATGTTAGCATGGAGTTATTTGAGACAAGGAAAGATTGATATTTTACTTGATAGATGCTAGGCTTTGTATTTAATCATCATTGGGCATAAAAAATATGACAAATAGACAATAAACACCATGGTATGACATAGACCAAGGTGTGCAAAGTTATCTATTGCCAAAAAAACAGACAATTAATAGACAAGGAATGTCATGACTCATACTAGGAGCAAAGTTGCCCCAGTCTTTTTGCCAAGACAATCCACAAACAACAATCAAAGAAAATGCAGGTCATGAGACATCATCGCTCCTCTATATCCTTTTTGGGACATCTTTGAGGTGGCTAGTAACATGACCAAAAATGAATCAATAAAAGATATGACAAACAGGACCAACAAAGTCAACAGCCATATAAATTGTTTGCTAGTGGTTGTTTGCTAATAGGATTGACGAGATTGACTGATTGATTGACAATGCCTTGTTTCAGGAAAGGAAGCATGTTGTATAAGACATCAAGTCTTGTTTCGATCATGCAACCACCTGTAGAAGGCAAATGATGGAATCGATATATGATGATGTTTGGTTTTAGGAAGGACATATCCTGTGTAAGACAAATGATAAGATGGGGTCTGGTTTCAAGAAATGAGGCAAGTTGTATAAGACGTCAAGTCTGGTTTCAATAGTGCCACTTCTTGAATAAGACCATTGATTGACAATTTTAATGTTTGATGTTTGATTAGGCAATTGATCGGTTTGGTTTGAAGACTAGTTGAATAGTTTGTCTTGTTGTTTCGTGATTTGATTGAGACTTAGATAGCTGTCCGTGTCTAATCAAAGTGTCTGATTTATTATGGTATGAATAGTGACTGACTCGTCAAACCCTAAAGGATCGACCTAGGGCCTTGGGGGCTCATTGATTGATGTCCTTGCCTACGTAACAATGCACAGAGACCTTGTAGTTTGATTGGACTTAAAACTTGTTTTATTTATTATGGATTGAATCATGATTGACTTTATTCGACAAACCCTAAAGGACTGATCGAGTGCCTCTAGGGCTCATCGATTGATGGCCTTTCCTATGTTATACATGTAAAGGCAACGTAGTTCGACTGGACTTTTGACTGACATGACTGACTCTGATTCTGTTTTTGGGATTTTTGAAAGTTATTTGGATGTTTTTGGATTTTGACATTGTTTTGATTTTTTAGATTTTTGGAGTTTTTTTATTTTTTTTGGCTTTTGATATGTTTTGTGATTTTTTTTGGATTTTGAGGTTTTATGATTTTTTTGGATTTTTGACATAATGACCTCCAATACTAGGTCTAGGATCTTTTGAAGATGTTAGTTAAGGACTTGCCCTCAGTCAGGTATAGGACCAACTTATTAGGGATGAAAGCGGATAAGCCTTATTGCTTGTAGATATGGAAGGCGATAAGACACAAAATGTCAATCGTTCCAGGCTATGGGAAGGACCATAGCAGCAAAAATCATTTGGGGGAAAAATCGGCAAACCAAAAGTTCAGGATTTTTTGAAAAAGTTGGGAAAAAATCAGATTTGTAAGAAAACGTAAAAAATTATAGAAAAAGAGACAAAACCTACTTTTTTTTAAAATTTAAGGTCATCTCCATAGCATAGAGATATAGAGAGCAAATAAAATAGAGATTTTAACCCATGAATTGTAGAAAATAGATCTTTTTTGTTTATATTCATATCGCTGATTACATTGCATCAATGCTTTGCACAAAATATACTTCATAAATAATAAGTAGATGTTGACATATGACAAAATGCCAATTACAATATAGTTTGTAACTTTGTACGAAGTCAACCTCTAAACTAAGTACAAAGTTAGAAAAATCAAATGTGTAACACTCTACTAGATCTACAGTTTAAAAATGAAAACCAACTACCAGTTTCAGCTGAAGGTTAACTAACTGGTTTTCCTGCTAGGGTTTCCTTGCTAATTTTGAACGGAAAGATAAACATTTTGATGTTGTTACATCATAACAATTCATCAACTAACTTTTTATTTTCATTTTCAGCTGAACGGAAAACTATTAATTGTAAACATATAACAGGAAATTACAAAAGGATAATAACTACTTTTCTTTGCTTTCAGTAAGTAACGAGCAATTACTACAGCTATGAAACAAATGTAGCAGCTGTCATTCTAAGGTTTAAGAAATGGAAAACTAACTGCCAAGTTTCATCCGGTAATAACTAACTAACTAATCCATCTAGGGCTCCAATTTAACAAATTAACGAACTGAAGGTAAGAAATAACTTCTTTATATTCATTAACTAATTTCAGATCTTTCATTTCAGCAAACTGAATCAAATAACTGTCTAACTAGTCAACTGCAGATTTTTACATATGAACAATTAATTAAAAGGAAATAACAATTTATTTCAGCATTGAAAATAACTTAAATTGACAAATGCATTTACCTGGGATTACGAGAGAGAAAAAGAATACAATTTGGCATCTTCATGATGCTGAATTGCTTGAACAACTTTATCTTTGAGAGAAAGAGAAACATCATCAAGGGCTTTACCGCCTATCTAGACCTACTGATCTCCCGAGTTTCTTCAATTGAAGAACCCGACCCTTCACGAAGGTAATCAAAAAGGATCAAATTATCATCATGCCATTCTGAGCCTAGTGTCATTAACCTATACCGTTGGTCGATCCCTCCTCTATGGGTACCTCTTAATCAGAAGTATATTTGGTTCATGATAGCTGACCAATGTCTAACTGGCATCATGCCATGGCCAAGGATTTTTAATATTTCTGGTACTCCTGTGCTGTCAGCACTCTCACCCTTGCTTGACATGATAATGCTTGTTTCAAGATTTAAATTATATTATCATGATTCCAATAACCTTTCTTCATATTTAAGGGTAGCTGATTTCTTAATGCTCATACAAAGAAGGATACTCAACTCATAACTTATCCCATCTAAGTAATGATAAATTGCTATTCTCAAATTCATGAGGAGAGATTAAGGAGTCTTATTCGACAATAAGGATTCAGAGTTTAGTATTACAATGCCAGGTTTGATTATCATTTCCTCTCAATTTAGGGTTATATCTTAACCTTCATGTTCCATACATATTAAAAGAAATTCATTTGACATAGAGGATTTCAAGTCTCACTTATATATCCCTTAATAGACTTGGTGAGCAAGAAAGTGCACTAAACCAACATCTAATTAGAGAGGAGAAAATTCAGTTTAACTAGATAGATCAAGTTCTTTAGATGATTTTCAAATGGTTCAAACTGAACCTAGATGAAGAATCTTTTCTCTTATTTTAAGGTTAAGCTGATGTCTTTATGTAAACATAGAGTGGGAGAGACTAGGCCCTTAAACTACTCTCTTCTTAATTTAATTATAAGCTGAATACTTAATGCATTTACAGAAAAAGGCACAAGGCTCTTAGCTTTCCACATCTTAGTAGTTATAATATATTATTCTCAGACTCATATGGAGAGATAAGGAGTCTTGTTTGACAGTGAGGTTCCTACAAATCTTGCACAATTAAAAGCCATCAAGGTTCCCAGAATGAACAGGGTAAATCACTATTCAATCATCAAAGTTATAGAACAGAGGAGAGAGAAGAGTTTCGACTTAGACAAGCATGAGTTACAGTGGCTTGAAGATAATTCCATCATCATTCAGATTCTTATCATTTCTCTTCTTTTAAGAATAATCTGCTTACTTTTAACAAACGTAGAGATAAGGAAAAAGACTTGTCCTCCTTGACCGACTCATCAGATTTAATGGACTGAGCTCAAATTAAAATAACTTGAATACAAGGTTGAAGAGAAAATTCGGTTCATGAACAAGATTTAAGCACAAGGTTTAAACTGCATTTGAACAGAGTTTAAAGAGGCCACACTCAGGTATCAAGAGAAGGAGTCAAAGGCATGGTTCGATAGAGAGATCTCTTTCTGATGGACAAGGACTGTAAGTTTCCATTTTACCACAGCAGGAAATATAGTAGAGAACCATCGGAACAACACATAGACGGGAGTAGATAAGCATAGGCATCTCAAACTGAAATACGATTAGGAGACAGAAATTAAGATGACTATCCTTCAAGCCGATGATTGAATACATGTGACTAATAACCAAACAATGCTGACAGAGTTTTTATCAAGAGAACAGTGAATCTGCATTTATGGGTTGAAAAAGCAGAGAGAAGTATGCCCGATATAGAATTCATTGGCCAAGTATGTCACGATAGAAAGGAATGAGATATATTTGTTTACAAAACTCCATAACACCAAGCATACTAAGAAACTCATGGGTAAGCTAACCATTCCCATCGAATTCAAAGACAAAATGTTGTAGGGCTTCATTCAGAGTTACACATGCTATTATCATTATGATTACTTGCATGTAGTCTTCAAGGGTCGAGTTTGGATTCTACAAAACCTGGAATTGTAACCAAGATGATTTCCTTCCCTTCTGCACTGACAACAGATCCCTTAAGCCAAGTTCAAGTGTTTTCCGATAGAATGTTGGTGGCGTCTACAAGTAAACAATGCTGCCACAAAGGTTCTTCTACTTCCAGTCTGAATTGTATTGAAGCTACAGAGCCAAGAGAATAATGATAGAGAAAGAAGAGTGAGCGAATGAGAAAGAGTGTCCAAGTGAAATTCGGTGAGGGGTAAGTGGGAGCCAACGGAAATAATGGAGACCCCCCCAAAGGAACACGATTGCCTGCCCTGAAGAAAACGAGAAAAAGAGAGAACATCTAATAAATAAATCTCTTCATATGCCGAGACTCCTCGCCTTCCCTTCATGCGCGACTCCCACAGATTCATCTTGAATGTTTTACAAAAGGAAACGATAGCATGGTGACAAAAGTTGCCACCTTCTTTCCACACCGACACCAAACATAAACTTAATTCACTTAATTAAACTTTATTATCTAATCATCATTTTAGGAGATTGACATTTAATTTTAACTTAAATATTTTATGACATTATCTCCCAAGGTGCGTTTCAAAATGTTATATGACTCAATGAGATATAAGATGAAGCACGTTTTAAAACAACTTACAAGGATAATTATTTAATTAATGAAATATGATCAAGGTTACGGTTTAGTCACATTCGTCTTACACCCGCTCATGGCGAGATGATAAATTTTGATCCTCTGTTAACTACGTCCTCTCCCTGATGATATTTCCCTTTCCCCTCGAGTGTTGACGATCGTGCAACCACTTAACAAAAAGACTAGGGTTAGACCATTCTTGACAAATATATACATGTCTAAATATAATCTCATCATTGCATACATTTCACATATGAAAGAATATCATTCACATTTATAGTTATGACATATAAAACAATTATTTTATCCTCAATTTCACATTCACATGTAAAGTAGTTACTTGCAACTAACATAACGACCATAATTCCATTGTCATAAACATGTTCACGATAGAGGGGATGTAACAAAATGTAGACAATGACAACTACACTAGAGGGCAGCATGTCCTGATGATGAAGCTCCTACTCCAGAGCTTCTAATATATTGTTCATACAAGTGACTAGGCACTTCAGCCTCCTGTAGTATCTCGATATCCTCAGGCTTAGGATATACATCATCAGAAGCAATCCAATCGTTCTCTGGATCAATCTCATCAAGGTCAATTGGCTCATCATCCTCAACAGTACCTGTTTTTGTCCATGTAGAAATTAGTCTTGGCCTTACAAGTGAAAAAGTTAATGAATACAATTTCAACTAACTGCAAATATATTGAAAGTCTAACCTTGAGCTTTCTTTAGCTTCAAGCAGAGGTTGTGGTGAACAAACACCAAGTCGTTCATTTGTTGTTGTGTTAGCCGGTTGTGTTTCTTGGAGTGTATGTGCTCAAAAACACTCCAAGTACGCTCACAAGCGGATGAACTGCATGGCTGGCTCAAAATGCATCTCGCCATCCATCTAAGGTGTTTGGTTTTATGACCAAAATAATCTCACCGTTGTGCTGCAAAAACACATTACATGGAGATGATATATTGTAAGAATATCTCAAAATAATCTTAACAATTAATGATCATGTCCACAAAATAGAGACTTTCACAGGTTTATAGAGTCTACCTGGTAGCAAGGTCTTCCTGCCTTCGATGGTAGCCTTAGATGAGAGAAAACCCTTTGCTTGCTTGTATATTGCTATCTCTCCCATAGTTGCCTGTAATTGTTCTGAGGTAGGAAACATTTTTTCCATGCATATGAACAAGCCCTGTGAAATCTCACCATCATCCTATCTAAATGAAGACTCATAGAACAAACTTGGATTAAAGTAGTATCCTGTAGCATGGAGAGGAGAATGCATTTGTCGGTCCCATCTTCTATCAATTATGTCCCATAATGGCATATACCTATCCCTGTCATTTTGCATCCTACCCCTCATCACCTTCTTGGCCCTATCCATGACCTCATACAAATATCCCATGGGAGATTTATCCCCATCCACTAGTCTAAAAACTTTTATTAGAGGCTCTGAAAATTCTACAACTTGTTCAATTGCATCGCAAAAACTAGAAGAGTACATGTAGTCTGCCACTGCTATGCCATCTACTAGATTTGCAAAGCCAGACTCCATAAACTCATTTGAAACAAACATTTGTTTCAAATTCATTTTTTGTTGGCAAAGAGTCTGTAGTGCAAGGAAGTGTGTTGCAAATCTTGTCACCCCTGGTCGAACTAGCTCCTTGCCCTCAGTGAAAGTACACATCATGCACAAAACCCTTGTGTGATTATAAATGAATTTTGTAACACTGTGGGCCTTTTGCAATACCTCCTTAACCCACTCAAGTTTTCCAATGTCCTCAAGGGTTAGATCAAGACAATGTGCTGCACATGGGGTAAAAAATATAGAGGGGTATTTGTTTGTCAAGAGTCTCCCAACAGCTACACAAGCTGTAACATTGTCTGTAATAAGTTGAACCATATTTTGTGGCCCTACTTCTCTGACCACCATATCAAACATATCGAACAATGCAGCTGCAGATTTTATTGTATTTGATGCATCCAAAGATTTCAGAAATATAGTACCAATTTCACAAGAGACAAGGAAGTTGATGAGGGTTCGATTCCTTCTGTCTGTCCATCCATCTGACATTATGGTGCAACCAGTCTTTTCCCACTCTAGTTTATGATCCTTAAGAACATCTTTAACATCCTGTACTCCATCATTGAACATACCAACCCTTAGTGTCTCGTAAGATGCGGCTTTGAACCCAAGACCCGCAACTGCAATAGCATCCACCATACCTTGCCAATATGGTGATCTAGCAACATGAAATGGCAAGCTAGAGTAGTGCCAAAAGTTTCCAATCGCCTTCCTTGCTTGTTCATGGACATTCTTCCTCCATCCTGTACTCTCCAAAGTGGTTTGTGAACTTGGTGTAGTACAAGGTGCAAAGAAAGCATTAACGTTTCCTCCACCCGTGTTTGGGCCATGTGCTATAGAAGAGGGTGTCGACCTTGATTCCCTCAAAAACTCATTTGCACCATCTTCCTGACCCTGATTCCCTCTAGCATGTGTAGAATTAGAACCCACTTCAACCCCGGTTCTTGCCTTTTTTGCCTTGTTCTCAGGAATGGCATGAAGAGTCTGTTTTGCTTGATAAGCGACATCTGCAGGGCATGTTGGACAAGGAATGCTGTTATTTCCTGGCTCCTTTGCCAAGTGCCATTTGAAGCGATAAATGCCCCCGATGATATCATTTAGACACTAGATGTATTTGACCTTCGTTGTACCCGAAACTGAAGTACAATGTGTCCATGCAAAGTCTTTTGGACGTGGCATTATGATCAAATCTGCAATAAACGTTTTAATTCAGTCTACTTTGCCATCAAAGGCCACAAGAAAGATTGAACTTTGAAGGCATGAATGGTAAAGTTTGAAGGCAACATGTCAATCTTGGATAAGGCAACTGAATTTCAAAATTCAAACTGCCGAACAAACCCAATCTCATCAGTTTTTAAACATGCTTATGAGAAACTTCCAAGCACTTAATGACAGTCAGCAAAAGGCAATATTGCTCTCCATCAATCCGCTTCACAGTGTCATGCACCAAGAAGAACTCAATGGGAATGAATGTGCAGGAAATTTCCTGCCATGTGGAGCTTTCTTGGTGCATGACACTTTACTTTACTAAGCATCATTTATTTTTGACTGTTTTTTTTTACTAAGCTTTCTTGGTGCACCAAGAAGAACAGTTTGGATTTTTGACTGTTTATTTTTGAAAATATGCTTACACTTTACTTTTTTTTAATCTTTGACTGTTTATTTTTGTTTTTTACTAAGCTTTCTTGGTGCACCAAGAAGAACATTATGGATTTTTGACTGTTTGCTGTTATGTCTAGGACATAAAATTCAAAGGGAAATATTAAAAGATAAATTAAAATGATTCTTAGCATGTGTAAAATTAAACAGCTGAATACAAGATAAATTAGGATCAAACATTTTTTAACTCTTAGCATGTGTAAAATTAAAATAGATATATAGTGATTCCTTCTAATGTGATATAAATTTTTGAAAATATAGATGAGACAAAAATCAATTGTGTCATCATTCTGTAAAGTAGATTGATGACTGAAAATATAAGGAGATATTATTTTTTATGATTACATTTTGTTATAAATTAAATCATTACAGTATAAATATATGTATGTATAATTTGCTTTACTTTAGATTAGTTCCACATTTTTTAACTTATAATGATTCTTCGCATGTGTAAAATTAAAATGCTGAATACAAGATAAATTAGGAGTCGGTAAAAAAAATAAAAACCTGTTTGCTGCTGCTCACGTCTTTGGAACTCTCCTTCATCCTTCGTGATTCCTTCAGAAATTCGATAGATGCCTTTAGAACTTCTTTAAATGCCTTTAGAAATACCTTAAACGCCTTAACAAATACCTTAAACGCCTTAACAAATTCAATAAATGCCTTCAGATTTATGATAGACGCCTTCAGAAATTTGCGTTTAACTGAGAAAAGCCGCGCAATGTTGAAGGAGAAATGACACAATCTTTATAGAAAAAACGTGTGTTTTTTAGGGGGTTTTTTCCCACTGATTTTTATCCATTTTTTTGCCGATTTTTTGTAGATTAAAACGTGATTTTTAGACGATTTTCAGCGATTTTTTCATGGTGTTGAACGTCGAAAAAATCGTGATTTTTTCTGGGTAAAAATTGGGAACTCCATAGATTTTTCAATAATCGTGATTTTTATGATTTTTACATGATTTATGCTTCTATGGGAAGGACAACAAAGTGTTATTATGGATGACATGAAAAGTATGAAGATGAATTTATTAGGAGTGATGGGTAAAAATAAACAGATATAATGATGGTAGATGGTGGAGTGAAGACCGACTACACAGCCATTGAAGTGGTATTCACTATTGGACGAATTATTTCTCTTTACTAAATAAACAGATATAATGATGGTAGATGGTGGAGTGAAGACCGACTACACAGCCATTGAAGTGGTATTCACTATTGGACGAATTATTTCTCTTTACTTTTTTTTTTTAGACTGCAGGAATTCTATAGAAAGGTAACGTTTTTTATTTTTTTTGTATTTTTTAGGTTTTGACATGGCTCTTTGAAGCTAGGTGTAGAATTTGCGCAAGTGCAAGCTATTGATAGGATTTGACAATGGTTCCCCTTTGGGAGTTGAGAGCTGATAAGCTCTAGATCCATATACTGCCATGATCATGTATGGACCCAACCAATTAAGCTCAAACTTGCCTGGCTTCTTTTGTTTTGCTTGATTCTTAGGATTTCCCATAAAAGCTAGGTCACCAATGTCAAAGTGTTGGACCAAAACGTTCTTGTTGTAACTGCGACAAAGACGATTTTGATAAGCTTGTAGATGAACCAATGCATTTTGTCTTCGCTCGTCTAACAATTCTAACTCATGTAGTCTGGATACACAATATTCTTCATCATCAATAAGCCCTTGCATGGATACCCTTAGGGAAGGTAACTTGACCTTGAGGTAATATGTGGCCTTAGAACCAAAGATTAAGGAATATGGTGTGGCTTCTGTGGGAGTGTGAATACTAGTGCGGTAGGCCCATAAGGCGGGATTGAGTTGAAGGTGCTAGTCAAGACCAGCATCATTGACACTCTTCTTGAAGATTTTGATGATGGTTTTGTTAGACGCCTCGACTTGGCTGTTGCCTTGTGGGTATTATGGGGAGGCGAAGTGATGTTGGATATGGAATTTTTTGCATAGTTGGCGGACATTTGGTTCTTAAAAGGACGACCGTTATTTGTAATGATTTACTGTGGCACACCATACCGACAAATAATGTAATTGAGGATAAGTTTAGATATTTGTTTGCCAATAATGTATGTCATGGGAATAGCTTCAATCCATTTGGTGAAGTACTTGGTCGCTGTGATGATGAACTTATGGCCATTGGATGAGATGGGATGGATTTTACCTATGAGGTCGAGTCCCCATTGGGTGAAGAGCCATGGTGATGTGATTGGCTGAAGTTCTTGAGCTAGTGTAGGTATATTGTCTCCACGAATCTGACACTATCGACAATTCTTGACAAAATGGTATGCATCGCGTTCCATTGTGGGCCAATATACCTAGCATGCATGATCTTCTTAGCTAGAGTCGGACCACTAGAGTGGGCTCCACATATGCCTTCGTGTACCTCTCGCAAGGTCGTTTGTGCTTCATCAGTATCAAAACATTGTAGGAGGGTGTTGTCCAAACTTCGGCGATAAAGGGTGTCACCGATGATGGTATACCTAGAGGTTTTCCAAATGAAAGTCTTGCATGATTGGCGGATAGGTCAGGGGGAATAACTTGGTCATGTAGGTAGTCAGAAACATCTTTATACCAAGGGGAGTTAGGACCAACAAGTTCACACACCATCTCAGACTCGAGAATATCAAAGGCGGGGATTAGTAGTTGTTCCACCAAGAACTTGTATTGCGGCACATTATTTGGAATGTCCAAGAGAGAACCAATTGTGGCCATAGCATTGGATGCCTTGTTTTGGATTCGAGGGATCTGCCAAAAGACTATGTCGTCAAAATATTGCTTAAAACTGTCAACCATCCGTTTATAAGGAGTGAGCTTTTCATCCTTCGTGTCAGTTGTCATTAACTTGTTAGATAACCAATTGTGAGTCACCATTAACTTGAAGGCTTTTGATCTTTCATTTGATAGCCATGCAAAGTCTTGTGAGAAGTGCCTCATATTTTGCTATGTTGGTGCAAGAGAAAGCAATTCTGAATGACGTAGGTATAGTATCTTCGTGAGGGGTAACAAACAATATGCTTGCTCTTGAACCATGACTTTTGTAAGATCCGTCAAAATATAACTTCCATGTTGTTGACGATTCCAATGTGAATATAGACTTGTCTGGAAAATCTGAAACCAATGGATAGTCTGCTTTTGTAGGTGCATCTGCGAGTTGGTCAGCTATGACTTGTCCTTTTATGGCTTTCCGTTCAACATGCTGAATGTCATATTCACTTAGTATCATTACCCATTTAGCTAATCGAGCTGTCAAAGCTTCTTTGCTGAGAAGATATTTTAATGGATCTATTTTGGCTATGAGCTTCGTTTGATGGTTCAACATATAATGCCTTAGTCTTTGAGTGGCGAAAACCACCGCAAGGCAGGCACGTTCAATAGGACTGTAGTTAAGTTCATATCCGACAAGTGTACGATTGATATAATAAATTGCTCTTTCTTTGCATTCATCATTCTGTGCAAGTAATTCCACCAATGCTGATGTGGTTGCTAATATGTAAAGTATGAGATGTCTTCCATCAATAGGTAGCATTAGGACTGGTGGTATTAATAGGTAATCTTTTATCTGTTGAAAAGCTTCTTGACACTTATTTGTCCACATAAATAGTACTCCTTTTCTTAACAAATGTTGGAATGGTTGACATTTGTTTGCTAGTTGCACGATGAATCTTCGGATGGATTGTAGTCTACCTTGGAGTGTTCGTAGCTGACTTATATTGGTTTGCGGTGGCATGTCTATGATAGATTTTACTTTGGCAGGGTCGACTTCAATGCCTCTTTTGGAAACAATGTACCCTAGGAGCTTTCTTGACGTTATGCCAAATACACTTTCTTTGGATTCAACTGGACCTTATATTCTTCTAGCCTCTTGAAAATCTTGTCTAACACTCATAGATGATCACCTCTTGTTAATGACTTGGCTAATAGGTCATCCACATAATCTTCCATAAGAGTGTGCCTGAGGTCATGAAAGATTGTGGCCATGGCACAGTGATATTTAGCCCCAACATTTTTCAGTCCGAAAGGCATGACGTTCTAGCAGTATGTTCCCCAAAGACATTTGAAAGCTGTCTTGTGCTGGTCTTCAGGAGCTATCTTGATTTGATTGTATCCCGAGATCCATGAGGGATAGCATCTTGTAGCCAACCGTTAAGTCTACTATGATGTCAATATTTGGTAAGGGGAAGTCGTCTTTTGGACATGCCTTGTTCAAATCTCAGAAATCAGTGCATATGCGGATTCCTCCTGTTGGCTTTGTTACTGGTAGTAGATTAGAAATTCACTTTGTATAATGAATAGGTCGAATGAAGCCAACATCCAGCAACTTCTTTAACTCAACCTCGACTAATAGAGCAATTTGAGGATGCATTTTTTTGAGTTTCTGCTTGATTGGTTTAGCGTTGGGAAACAATGGCAAGTGATTTAAAACCAACTCGGGGTCCAAACCAGGCATGTCGGCGTAGGACCAAGCGAAGTTGATTTGTTGTTCTGTGAAGAAGGCACAAAACTCAGGCTGTTTTGTTTCTGTCAATGATGCTGCAAAGTGGACAATCTTAGGATTTTCATCCATGCCTATATTAACTTCCATAGTCTTTTCCACTAGCATGGGTGATTTCTCTTGGTTTATGGGAAGTCCAACCATCCATCCTTGGGCATCTCAGAAAGGTTTTCACCCTTGGATGTGTCCTTTCTTTTTACTTTTTCATAGTCTAGAGGCGCCTTTTGGTTTTCACCTAGAGACCTTTCTTTTTTTGTTTTACCATTTTCATTTTTGCGACTGGAGAGGTGGACAAACTCCCCAAAATAGGTCGTGTTATCAAGATCTATGGTAAAGCCAACTTTATGATCTCCATAAGGAATGCCTTCGCGTATTCCCATAAACTCGACGATTGCTTCATTGTTTTCAAATACGTCTAAGGTTGGTGGTCCTTGTTGGTCCCAGTCTATCAATTGTGGGTAAATTGAGGGCATGCCATCATTGATATTGTTGAGGTTCAATGAATGCGGCGGATAGGGTGAAAACAACAGTGTTGTTAGGATCCCAAAAGGAATCAATCCAAGCGTTGCCTTTGGTCAAGGGGTCGGATAGGTCAAGTTCTTTGAATGTCTCGGCTAGGTCGTAATCACTGGATGTGCAAGAGTCCCACTCCCATTTGTTGGAGTCAGTTTCGGTATGGTAGTCCTCGGATGTCTCGATATCCTTTGAAGTACTTACTTCCTCACTCGAAAATACCTTAGTACTAGGAGCTTTCACTTTTAATGGTGTGAACCCTAGCTCTAAGTTCTTTGGTCTCTTAGATGGTAGCAAAGGTTTTGTCATCCCATTTTTGTGCAAACCAAGGCTGCTGTGTCCATCATAACCTTTGCGTCTCATGATTTTGAAGCCTTTGCCGTACTGTTCGGTCGAGAGTTGCTTGGTTTCAATGTCTTCCTCTTCCTTGTATAACCGTGTGGTGATGTCATTTTTGTTAATGGCTTCCTTAGTTCTCTTCACTTCATGAAGGTCGTAGTAGGAGATGCCCACATGGTGACTTTAGGTTCCTTCTTGATTGCTGACGACTTGCCATAAGATTTTGGTGATGTAGGTAATTGACTGACACAATAGGATTCTTTTGTATGATACTCTCCACACCCCTTGTCTTGGACTTGGATTTTAGGATCGAAAGATGGAGTTTTGGAAGTGGATGCTTTGGATAAGGTGGAAGGATTGATATAATGGGATGAAGCGAACGATGAAGCTTCCTGATTACTATAGATGCCTACAGTTTTCGAGGAGTCGATTGTCCAAGACACAATGAATTGTTAGATACTCGATCTGCTCTATACTATCAGCCACCAAATTGGCTAAACCAACAGCCTCTAAGTTAGCCTCTTGATAGATATGGTTGGTGATGAAATCGTTAAACTTTGGTAATATGCCAAGGGCTATGTCTTATAGAGCTATAATTCTCCACCCTTGCAGATGTTTTTTCCTTACAACGTTTTATCACTAACGTTGAATCACCCTCTATTTCAACCTTAGATATATTTATTTTTTGACATAATTGTAAGCCAAGGATAAGAGCATGCAACTCAACTTCATTGTTTGATCCCTTAGGCAATTTCCTTGATGCTCTGCATAAGACGTTCCCATTCCAATCTCGAATTATACAACCAACACCATAAGTGCTTGGATTTCCTTGAGAGGTGCTATTGAAGTTAAGTTTGGACCACCCATTGTGTGGTGGTTGCCATTTGGCCTCTTTTCTTCTTTTTTGGGACTCAACTTCCTTGACCCCATTAAAGGGTTTGTTTTCTATTATTTTTTATTTGAATCACTTATATAATTTTTAATTTATATTTTTTCAGTTCTTTGTTATTTATTATTAATTTTTCTTCACTAAATTATTATTTTTTTGTTAGGTAAACACATTGGATTGAAGCTATGAACTAGTGATCCCACATTCGGGGAACCTCATCCTTGACATTCTATCTCAACAACCTCCTCCTCTCTTTCCTGCCACCTATGATCGTCCTCCCTCCACCTCTTCCACCTCTCTTCTCCTCCTCCTTAACTCCTCGATCTCCTCCGCCTCTTCCTCCTCTCTTCTCCTCCTCCTATTCTCTTTCTCTTCTCTTCTCCTCCTCTCTTCCTACTTCCTCCTCCTCTCCTCCTCCTACCCTTGTCTCCTCCTCTCTTTGCCTCCAGCTCTTCCTTCACCCCTGCATTTCGTCCTCCATCTTTCTTCCTCCTACCATTGTGCTAATCCTTGCCTTTTGCCCAAACCGCCATCACCTTCAGCCTCCTATCGTTGCCACTGCCACCTCCATGCATGGCCTTTTCCATCTGTTGATCGACCACCTCTCCCTGTGCGCCAATTGTTGCCTTCCTTGCACCAGCGTATATCCCACCATCCACCATGGGATTCAAACCTTAGGCAGTTCAACTACTGCCCTTGCAACTTTACTATTGCACTGCGGGGTCGACCCCAATTTTTCTTCACTAAATTATTAATATTTAAGTTTTAATATTATTTTAATTTATATTTACTTAACTTTATTATCATTTTTAATTTTTAATTAAGATTTAAAAAATTAAATGTGAAAGTGAATTTTTATTTTTCAAGTTTAAATTATTATTCTTGAATCTTTATTAAGTTTTTATATTTAAATTTTAAAATTTTAATACATCTAAATATACTTTAATTTATTTTATTTTTATTTATATTTAAATATGAAAGTTTTTATTAATTTAATTGTAGGTTATTGGTTTTTTTTTTTGAAATCAAAATAAAAAATATTAAATACATTATAAATTATTAAAATTAGATAGTTGAATCAACTTTAACTATTTATGTTTTTTTTTAAATTTTAATTATTGTAGGAGATTAATCGTGGCATTATCATCGTTTGATGTTGAAGAAAACAATAACAAGTGGATCAAATCAATCCCTAGATCTCTTCTATGGAAATATGTCACTGTACTTGACAAAATTCAATGTATTGGAGGTTACAAATGAGCATGTCATGTGCCTAGAAAGAGTACAGAGGTTCCTATACTAGGGTTTATGGGTACCTTAGCCACATGGCAGGGATATAGTGTGTTGTATGTCTCGGTCCAAAAATTGATGGCTGTTTAGGAAGGGGTTGTCACCTACAAAGATTGCAAAATATAAAAATGAATAAGATGAAGCTAATAATTGTGTTCAAGCATCAAAACAAAGGTCAACTCTAAGTCTAAATAGACCCCTCCTTTGAATCTAGAATCAACTCTATTTACCTCTACAAGTTGTAAGAGGAGCAATTCAGGACCTTTTGTAAAAACATTTAATTTACAAATTTGAGAGGATATAGATCAAAATATTGTCCATTGCTCGTATGCAAATGGGATTGCATTTAATGTGGTGTTCCCTTTATACTGACAAGAAATGGTTAGGTCAATTAACGAGGGACTAAAAGGATACAAAAGCCTTGGCTATGAGAAGGCTTGTACCACCCATTTGGCTAAAGAAAAAAACATTATTGATAGACAATTGTAGGTGATTTGAGCTTCATGGAAAACCTTAGGGGTTTCTATCATTTGTGATGGATGGAAGGATGCTAGAAAGAGGTCTTTGATCAATGTGATTGCAATGAGCCCAAAGAGGGCAATGTTCTTGAAAGTATTGGAATGGAAGGTTGATGAAAAAGATACCCATTTTGTTGTCACTATTCTAATTGAAGCAATTGAGTTGGTGGGGCTAGAAAATCTTGTTTAGGTGATAACAGATAATGCAAAAGTATGTCAAATAATAGGGGCGGTTGTGGAGGCAAGATTTCCAAACAATTGGTGGACTTTTTGTGTAGTTCATTCTTTAAACTTAATGTTACAAAAAATTGGTAGAATCCAATATATATAGAAGATTTATGAAGAAACCAAGGAAATTCAAATGTTTTTTCATAATTATCACATGTCATAGGGCATTTATAGAGAATTCACTAAGTTGGAGTTGTTGAAAATGACTGTTAAAAATTGAAAATTACACTTTGTACTAGAAATATTGAATATATCATTTCATGATTTTTTTTTTTTTTTTTGAAATATATTCAATATTAATTATATTTTTAAAAATTATTATTTTTAATTGAAGATGGTTGAGACTTGCTTTGCCACGCACTATATTGTTTTTAAAAGGCTTGTGCATGAGAAACAAAACTCAAAAAGCATAGTGATTAGTGATATTTGGGTAGTTTCGAGGTGATCTTGAATAAATAGAGCAATTAATATCAAGACACTCATTCTTGAAGATTATTTGCTTTCTTTCATTGAATCGATATATATTCTCATTCACCAATGTGACATAGATAACCAATATTGAGTGGCATCTATAATGGCATAGATAGAATATAATTGCATAGATAGAATTGTGGAGCAAGATAGAGACATAATATAGCAAAAGAGCAAGAGCCTTCCGAAGTTTTTTATAAACAAATATATGAGGTAATCAAGAAGAGATGGGATAAAATGATAACTTCTTTGCATTTTTTGACATATGCTTTGAACCGCAAATACTACCGCGTTGACATGTTGGCATTGCCAAATAGAACAACATCAAATATGGATGTTGAGGTAGTTGACAAATTTTAAAAAAACATTTAAAAAAATGCTACAAAATCTAGAGTTATTACAAAGATTTGATATGAGTTGGAGATTTTTGCATCCTTCAATGAAACTTATGCAAATGTTGCTGCAATGGTAGATAAAAAGGAAATGGACTTGGTGAAGTGGTGGAACTTCTATGGTGCCATGATGAACCATTTGCAAACAATGGCTATCAAACTTCTATTACAGGTTTAATATTATATGAATTTATATTTCAATTTAAATTATTTTTTATTTGGTTGTTTGTGTATTTGTAACTTTTAGAGGTTTTGAGTTCTTTTGCATCTGAGAGGAATTGGAACATTGATGAGCACACGCTTATACAAAGATGGGGGGGGCGGCAGTTGAATTAGTATAAGACTATCTTTTACTTTTTCAAATTAATAACCACAATAACTTCAAATACACAACATCAACAAATAACAACACAAGATTTACGTGGAAAATCTTTTGGGAGGAAACCACGAAGGAAGGACTATACCACTAATCCTTGCTACTAAGTACTAACTTAGCAAGAGACACCAATCTCTTCAATTAGGAGGCACTTACCTTCAAATGAACAAAGCTTTTGGCTTCTTGAATATTGCTTCTTCAAAGTATGACCATGGAGGGAGGACCGTTTGGATCTATTGTCCAAATCCAGCAACAAATAAAACAAAATTCGATTACAAATTTTTTAGTTACCAACCCACTAGACACCAATCCTCGTCGCTAAGCATCAAATTGAATATTGTTGTGTGAATCTCCTTGCTACTAAGTACCAACTTAGCAAGAGACACCAATCTCTTCAATTAGGAGGCACCAACCTCCAAATGAACAAACCTTTCATCTTTTGGAATATTGTCATGTGAATCTCCTTCATAAGATCTGTTTGTAAGTCTAGTAATAAATCTGCTTAAAAATCTTCTATATATCTCCTTACAAGTCTACTATAAATTTGCTTTTAATCTCCTTGAAAGTCTGCTACGAATTTGTCATAAATCTCTTTGAAAGTCTATTATAAATCTGCCATATATCTCTTTGAAAGTCTGTTATAAATCTACTCTTATTCTTCTTAAATCTGCTGTTCTTCTCCTAATTTCTGCTCAAAAAAAGAATGATTTGCATTGAAGAACTTGCTTTCTAACCTCTAAAATAACTTGTATTTATATCCAAATCATGCACTTCACCAAAGGTCGGCGGCCAAGAGTTGACATAATAAATTTAATTTTAAATATTTAAAATTTACCCAACAAAGGCGCCAAAGAGAAGAAAATTGGCCAGCAACATAAATATTATTTTTATGGTTATTTAGCAACTTGCAAAGTGAGCGCCAAGGTGGAGAAAGGTTGGCCAACACTTAGGAATTTAAACATGTATTTTATCACCTTGAAATAATGTGATCTGCTCTTGAATGAAGAGATTAGTTCTCCTTTGATATCGCCTGTGACATCAATGACAATAACATTTCCAACATTCTCCGCCTTTGTCATTGATGACAACCCTACAAAGAAATAATCTGTGAATGCAACAAGAACAAGTTCTCCCCTTGTTTGTAATGCTCACCCTTACTACAACTCTTCCCCTTTGACATCAAAGGCAAAGTCTTGAAGGAGCTGAAAGTTAATGCAATAAATAGCTCCCCTTGAATTCATGCTACTCTTAAGAAATTAGTGATTGGATGAGAGTGATATCACTCCTAATTTATGCTTGAGATACTCAACAGTCTCTTTAGGAAGGGGCTTTGTGAAAATGTCTACAATCTATTCCTTTGTGGCAATGCACTCCAACTTGACGTTCTCTTTTGCAACCTAGTCTCTTCAGAAGTGATACTTGATAGGAATGCACTTTGTCCTAAAGTGCATAACCAGATAGGAATGTGCTTTGTCCTAAAGTGCATAACCAGATTCTTTGAAATATTAATTGCACTCGTGTTGTCACAGTGTATGGAGATAGGATGATCATATTCCATCTTCATGTCCTTCAATGTCTGCTTCATCCAAAGAACTTTTTTACAACATGATGTTGCTGCTATATGTTCCGCCTTTGCTGTAGATAAAGAAACTAAAGGTTGTTTCTTGTTGAGCCATGACACGCGACTGTTACCAAGAAAGAATGCTCCTCCACTTGTACTTTTCCTATCATTAATACTGCTTGTCCAATCCGCATCCATATATGCTATTAGGGGGAAATCTTGACGCTCGGATACCACAAGCCAAAGTCCAAACTGCCCTTTAGATATTTGAATATTCTTTTGATTGCTTGCACACGTGTTTCTTTGGGTGTTGCTTGAAATTGTGCCATCATGCCTAGAATTTGCATAATATTTGTTCTTGAAGTTGTTACATATGGTAGACTCTCAATCATTGACTCATATAGAGTTTGATTTGCTTCTTGGGATTCATCATCTCTAACTAATTTGCAGCCTGTGACCATGGGTGTATTCACTAGTTTGCAATCTTCATCTTAAACATCTTCAACATTTCCTTGATATACTTGGTTTGTGAGATAAAGATACCTTTGTTGGATTGAGAAATTTGTAACCCAAGGGAGAATGATAACTCATCAAGCATAGACATCTCAAACGCCTTTTGCATGTCTGTGGCAAACTCTTGACACATTTTGTTACTGCCACCCTTCGAAGATAATGCCATTAATATTAAACCACAACAATCAACTGGTTCTCACCTTCAGTCTTGATGTAGAGATTACTATCTGTAATTCCTCTTTTGAAACCTTGTTGTCTTAGATAGTTGTCAAGTCTTGAGTACCCTGCTTTGGGAGCTTGTTTCAGCCCATAAAGTGCCTTCTTTAGCTTGCACACATAATCCTCATCTTCTGATAAGAGGAACCTTTCTGGTTGTTCAATGTACACTTCTTCCTCTAAATTCCCATTGAGAAAGGCTGACTTGATATCCATCTAATAAACTTTAAAGTTCTTAAAACAAGCAAATGCCAAGAACATTCTAATAGCTTCTAGTTGTACAATAGGAGCAAAAGTTTATTCAAAATCAATACCTTCAACTTGAGCATACCCCTTACAAACTAAATACCCCTTACAAACTAACCTTGCTCTATTTTTCACCACTTGTCCATCTTCATTCAGCTTGTTCCTAAAAACCCACTTGGTGCCAATCACATTTTTCCCCTTTGGTCTCGGGGCAAGTTCCTGTAATGTTCCCTTTTGGGATTGCCCTAAATTTCATCCTAGAATCACAAGCTTAATGTAGTTAGGGTTATTAACTTACCACTTAAATGCTTCAAGCAAGATAAATCTTAGTTTAGGTCCTGCAATCATGTTAAATGATATTGGAAATATAATTTGTATGTTCAGAACATAATAATTGCCTTATCTATTTAAGCTATACAAAATTACATAATTCTTTCAAGACTACCTAAACTACCAATATCCATAAAGCATAGTGGAAGTTTAATCATAATAGGACTCGGATGAGAAACATGATAAGTCCACTTGAAGCTATCCATCTAGGCCCAAGAGCAGAGTCTCTAACCAAGACAATCCATCCCTTGGCCCCAAGCAGTAGGAACATCCAAAACAAGACAATTCCACCCTTGGGGTGGGCTACTTAGTGGATACACTTGTATCTGCTTTTCCTATCTATGCTTGTCTCATCCATCCCTCTTATGATTGAAACTCCTTGAATCCATACAACCAATCATAGTTTGGCTTGATAGGAAAACCTTGAAAGGTGTGCTTGTAGACTACTCAACACATCTAAGCCCAAGAGCACGAGCATGTAACCAAGACAACCTATCCCTTGGCCCCAAGTGGTGGGAATGTCCGAACCAAGACAATTCCATCCTTGGGGTGGGCTACTTAGCATGGGAGAGCCCATAAACTGCATCCTCCTAACTTGCTTCCTTCAGCCTTACATTTGATTGATCATAGGATAAAGACATTCATATATATATATATATATATATATATATTCTTTTAAAGGAATATAATCTAAGCATTGATCCATTACAGCAGTACTATGAAATATGCATGCAAGAGAAATCAAACTTATTCATAAATTAATAATTGCACACTAACTCTATAGTTCATATGAGATTGTATGCCTGCAATTTCCTATATTAAACCTGATTGATATCTCAGATTTGCAGATTGCTCGATCTGGTAATGGATGACAATTCAACTTTTCTATTTCTCCTTCTAATATTTTGTTGCTTAAATATAAATGTATTTTCTGAAGGTGATGAATGATTTAATATTCAGATGATATTCTTTTTCTGATGATCTCTATAATTCACACCAATCACTGTTTGTATTAATAACTGGTGCTATTTTGCATAGAGATTTCTATCTCTGTTTGCTTTGGTATAATCAGAGAATATTTTATTTATTACTGGTTGCTCCTCCATTCTCAATGTGCTCTTTATATCCCCGTATTCAACTGATGGGACACATTTCTTTGAAGAGAGGTATCCTTTTAAATGGACATGTCTTTGCCTTATACCAATCGCTGCTTTTAATGTTGAATTACTATTTTATTAATAACTCTGCCTTTAATCATGTTAATCACTGCCCTTTCTTTAATTGCTGTCCTTTATATCTAGCGCTGCCTTTCAAATGTGAATTGCTGCTGTCCTAAAACAGATCACTGCCCTTTTTGGCTCTTTTAATTACCATTTTCAATATGTATTATGTTATGTATATATTTTATATTTAATCTATATATATATATATATATATATATATATATATATATTACTTTATATATTTTATATTAATGTATTCATATATATATATATATATATTCATAATATTATATTATTATAATTATAGTGATATCATATTGTTAATGTTTATATTTATATTTAGTGTTGCGATTTTGGGGCATGACATTCCCAAGTTTCATTCTTTTCAATTTGGTTCAGCTCTTCTTCCATAGCGGCAATCCAATGTTTGTCTTTGCTTGCTTTTGCAAAATTCTTGGGCTCTATTTTAGATAGCAAGGAGAAATTTGCATGTTCTGATGTACTTGCTAATCTTCTTCTAGTCTGTATCCCAGTATCTTTATCACCAAGAATTAGATTTTCTGAATGATTCTTTTGAACAAATCTAGATGGTGTCTTTGTATCTCTTCATCCTAGTCATCCTTTGCCAACTTCTTCTTCTTCTTCTTCCTTGCAGCTTGAGTCTCGACATTCTTTTTCTTTGCAGTTTGAGTCTTCTAGGTGATCATTTGGTTGAGCTTCTCCTTTTGATGTCTTTTTTTAGCCACTCTTACATTGGCGCTTTCTACAATTGTTTGCATCTTTTTGTTATAACATTTATAAACCTTGCTTCTTTAAGAATAACCAAGGAAGATGTCTTAATCAGATTTGGAATCAAACTTTCCCAAATCCTCATCATCTCTTCTTATGTGGCACTTCTGAAAACTCTGAAGTATTTCACTGTCGCTGGTCTTCGCTTCCATAGTTAACAAGGTGTCTTGCTATTATTAATTTTGATTCGCCATTTGTTTAAAATGTAGATAGTTGTGTTAACCGCTTCTCTCCAAAACTTGTCAGGTAGCATAGATTCATTCAACATTGTTCTTACCATCTCTTGCACTATTTGATTCTTTCTTTCTACAACTCTATTTTTCTATAGAGTCCTTGCAACTGAAAAATGTCTTTTTATTCCATGATGTTCACAAAAGTTTTCAAATTCGTTTGAGGAAAATTCACCTCCTCAATCCGGTCTCAAGCATTTGATCTTTAACCCTGTTTCACTTTCAACCAAGGCTTTGAACTTCTCGAATGCTTCAGATTTTTCTTTTAGGAAAGTAACCCATGTCATCCTTGAGTAATCATCAATAGGGAGCATAAAATAAATCACCTTGTAAACTTTGTGTCCTTGTTGGCCCACAAAGGTCTGTATGAACAAGATCCAAAGGCTTTGTCGTTGAGTACTCCTTTGACTTGAAGCTAGGTCTTGTTTGTTTTCCATGCTGACATTGCTTGCAAAGAGTGTTTGAAGGCTTATTAATCTTTGGCATATCTCTTACGACTTGTTTGGTGTTGATCTTTACAAGATTATCAAGTTTATATGGCCCATTCTTCTATGTTATAACCAACTCTCATCTGTTTATCCAATATAGCATTTCCCCCCCTTGATCTCACTGAGGATATAGGTTGTTTGTTGTTCTATTTGCGTTAGCAACAAGTTTTCTTGTACTTGCCTTTCTTATCTCACAACCTTTGAGCATGAAAAGTAAGAGTGTGTCCTTGATCACACATTTGACTCACACTAAGAAGATAATTCTTCCATACAAGACATTTTCTGTCTTTGTCTTCCCATTGTCAAGACTAAGAGTACCTTTTCCTATTATTCTTGTTATAGCATTGTCTCCAAATTTTACTGTGCCTTCATTCACTTCTTTCATAGTGAGGAATTTGCTCTTGTCCTCTGTCATGTGGCTTGAGCAACCACTATCAATGTACCTCAAATTTCTCTCATTTTGAGCATGAAGGGTAGCTTGCACAAGCATTGATCTCTCCTTTTCTTGCTCCTGTTTCTGTTTCCATAGTTTTGACTTTTCCTCCTCTTGTTTTACCATTGTATCCTCCTTGTTTTGTTTAGGTGGTTCCGCAAAACGACTTCTACAAAAATGTGCTTTATGACCGTAGTTGTTACACTTATAGCACATAATGTGGAAATTCATTAAGGGAGCAAAGGAATTGTAATTTCTCTTTAAGAACCTAAAATCATTTCTTGTACGTATCCTACAATCTATTGCTTTGTGACCAAATTGATTGCAAGAAAACAATAACTAAAGACGAAATATTGAATTTTGGTCATGTGGGTCTACCTTGGAGGGAACGACCTTCTAAATTTGTCCTTGTTGTCCTTATAAGGGATGCTAGTCATCTGTGGGATATCATTTCCTTCCTTCTTGGTGCTATCACTATTGATAGAGCTCTTTAGTGCATCGACATAGCCTTTAGGCTTTTCTTCATTTGTTTTCTTTGGTAATTTTGTAGCCTTAAAACTTGAATCTTCTTTGGTAGTCTTTTCATTTTTCCTCAAAGCCAAGACCAATCTTGATGAATGGTGACCTTTGGGCATTGATAATGTCCTCTAGTATTTTGATGCTCATTTCAAACTTCATGCTTTTGTTTAACTGGATAGCCTTTTCTATTTTCTTTCTCAAGGAAACAATTTCAGATTCAAGCCTTTCACAGTTTTCTACTTTTGTCTTTAGCTGAAATCTCATTTCCTCTTCTATCCTTTTGCCTCTTCAAGTTGAATCTTTAGGTTGATAATAGTCTTTTCCGCTTCTTGAAGGCTTTGTGACACTTTTGATCTTGAATCACGATCCTCTTTTTCATATTTCTGCTGTTGCAAATTTTGCTTCAAATTCTTTTTCTTAAGCTTCTTGATTTCGCTCAAGGCACAAATGAGCTCTTCTTCAAGACCCGCTTCTCCATCCATTTCGACAATTTCTTCCTCTTCTGAATCCATCTGCTCTTTTCCTTTGTCTACATCTTCCAAGGTGTCACTCTTTGCTTCTATTGTACTAAAAAGAGTTTCTTCTCTATCACAATTGGAGATGCTTTCATCACTTTCCTTGGATGAGCTACTATCTTCTTTGGATTAAAGTCTCTTCTTGTGTTTCTAGAAAGTTTTCTTCCTGTCATGGTTGCCTTGTTTATGATTCTTTCTATATTCATGATGTTTTCTTGCCTTCTTTATGTGATGGTCATCTTCATCATAGCTATTATCATCTTCTACTTGTGGACATTTAGCAGCAAAATGACCTATTTTACCACAATTGAAACATTTGAAGGGTAACTTACCTTTGTATTTGTTGGATCCTTTCTTGAGCTTCCTCACAAAGTGGGCTTGCTTTGCATCAAAATCGTTGTTGGAGCTATTGCTTGGTTTAGGCTCTTTATTCTTCATCTTCTTTGAAGCTTTGAAGACTACCTCTCGTATAGATGTCTTCTTCTTTTTGTACTCATCTCACATGCAGTGAGGATCCCATGCAATTCATCCATTTTTAGGGTATCTAAATCTTTCATTTCTTTAATAGCGAAGACTTTAGCATCAAATCTCAAAGGAAGAGACCTTAATACCTTTTGCACAATTATTGTATGCTCAACCTTGTCTCCAAGACCTTTGATAGTGTTAACAATTTCATCTATGCAAAGTAGATAGGCTGCTATGTTCTCCTCTTCTTCTTCAAGCTATCAAATTGCCTTCTATGAGTTTGGAGCTTGGCTTTCTTAACCTTGTCGTCTCCTTCATAGGCCTTTTGAAGTTTGTCCTACATTTCATTCGTCGTTGCACAATTTTTACAAATTCTGATTCCAATAGTCCACACAAAATTGCATTCATGGCTTTTGTATTTTTCTCACTTGCCTTCTTTCTAGCCTAATCTATTGGTGGAGATGATGAAGCAATATAACCATCCACTACTGATTGCTAAATATCAAATCCAATAGACATTAAGTAGGTGCACATCCTTATGCTTCATAAAGCATAGTTTGTTCCATCAAACAATGGAGCCCTGTTGGAGGAGAATCCTTCTTGGTAGGCCATGTGTGCTCTTGAGATCTACCTTCTAGCAGTTGGACTATACTTGAAGGAATTGACTTTGATACCAATTGATGAGCACATGCTTATACTGAGAGAGGGGGAGGGGGGTGAATCAGTATAAGACTATATTTTACTTTTTCAAATAATAACTACAATAACTTCAAATATGCAACATCAACAAATAAGAACACAAGAAGAATATAACATTTACATGGAAACCCTTTTGGGAGAAAACCACAGAGAAATGATTATTTGGATCTAATTTCCAAATCTAGCTGCAAATAAAATAAAATTCTCTTACAATTTTTTAGGCACCAACCCACTTGAGACACCAATCCTCGCTACTAAGCACCAAATTAGCAAGAGACACCAATCTCTTCAATTAGAAGGCACCAACCTCCAAATGAACAAACCTTTCATCTTCTTGAATATTGCTCCTTCAAAGATGATTGTCGTGTGAATCTCCTTCGTAAGATCTGCTTGTAAGTCTACTTATAAATCTGCTTATAAATCTTCTATAAATCTCCTTAAATGTTTGCTATAAATCTGCCATAAACCTCCTCGAAAGTTTTTTTATAAATCTGCCATAAATCTCCTTGAAAGTCTACCATAAATCTTCTATAAATCTGGCATAAATCTCTTTGAAAGTTTGTTATAAATCTACTCTATTTTCTTAAATCTGCTCTTCTTCTCCTAATTCCTGCTCTTTAAAAGGAATGATTTTGCACTGAAGAACTTGCTTTCTAACCTCTAAAATAACTTGTATTTATATCCAAATCATGCACTTTACAAAAAGGAGGTTGGCCAAGATTTGACATAATAAAATTTATTTTAAATATTTAAATTAACCCAAGAAAGGGGCCAAAGAGAAGGAGGTTGACCAGCAGCATAAGTATTATTTTTATTATTATTTTTCAACTTGCAAAGTGAGCATTAAGGTGGAGGAAGGTCGGCCAACATTTAAGAATTTTAAACATATCTTTTATCACCTTGAAATAATGTGATTTTCCTTTGAATGAAGTGATTAGTTCTCCTTTGATATTGCCTTGACATCAATGACAATAACATTTCCAACAGAGCACATATGGCTTCATCCATTTTGTGAAATGAAATAGGTTGGTAGTTAGAAAAGCGGAGGACCTTGTGTATGTTCATTTTAATCTTCATCTCTTGTTGCATTACTCCACATACTACATGAAGGGACCTAACAGACTTTGAGATGTGCAGCCTGAGATAAGTGAGTGATGTATTAAAAAATGCATTGACAGAATGCGAAAAGCAGGAACATGTAAAAAGGAGCACTTTGAATCTTATGCAGCCAAATAAATGCCAAAAACATATGTAAAAAATCATCTTTGTATGAACAGCAAGTGAATATAGCAGCAAGTAAGACCAGAACAGGTCTGATGATGTAACAAAGTGATTGAGATGTAATTTTGATAAACTATATTTAATATAAAAAAATTGCATTTACAAATTTGAATCCAATTGTTGAGAATTCTGACATAGTAGGAGGATGGTTTTGTGCATCTTCATTTAGTTTTGAGAGCTTAGTTGGTGATCGTACTCAATTTAACTACCCTTGCTCTTAATGATCTAGAACTATAATATTAGGAGAATAATGGTGATATTTTTGATAGCATGTGATTCTATTAGTGCATTTGAATTTTACTTTGATGTTGAAACTGTATTTAAATATAAACATATCGGAATGTGTAGCAATTATGTGTGTCTATATTGCTTTTAAATTAGTGAAAATCTCTGCTGTAAATCTCCTCTAATAACTTGGAAAATTGTGCTATATATGTGTGTTTTTTTATTAATGTTGTATCCAATCATATCCATGTTAGGGGTCTTGAAAAATGGTTGTATTCATATCCAATATTGTATTTGTGTCCATCCAACCTTGCATAAATAACATGCATCATTGATGCAACACATGGGAGGCACATTATGACTTTAGGTGTAGTAGCTTCCAATCATCTATCAAAAGCTATAATGATCCAACCCTTAGGGGTCACTAAATCTTAGTCAAGTAGAAGCTAGCAGAAATTTTGCTCGGATAGAGTACATTTCATAAACAAACCTTGAGAACAACTCATTGCTATGCTTGGTTTTATGAAGCTTGAATTTCCTTTAGATGCCCTCGCAAAGTTTAACTTGAAATACCTTGCTTTAGGAGGTTTCCCATGCCTTTTATTATATTTGATTGCCCCATTTTTAGGGGATATAATAAATATAAATAATAAATTATTTATATAAATTATATCTAATAAATTAATTGAATTTAATCATTTATTGGATTTGCAACAATTGGTAGATAGATCAAATTTGAAGTGATTTATTTTTACATCTAGATGAAATTCAATGTTTAAAAATAAAAAATAAAAAAAACAAATCAAGAGATTTATTGTTTTTTGATATAATTCTAGGGGTATCTACAGGGCTCTTTGCCTAGGAAAACGATAAACCAAACACCAAAACAGATAGTGCAAAAAACTGAATATAAAACCCATACATGGCCGATGAAGAAATGCCCGTGTGGGGAAGCAAAAAAATTGAGGAAAAGCTCGCACAGGACCAACAACAATAATGCTCATGTAGGGGAAATGTAAAATCAAGCCCTAACATGGCGTTAAAGATCAAGAGACAAAAAAGACATCCTAAAAACAAGTGACAATGCCCTTGCCACCAACATTATTGGCTATGCATTATATTGTATCCTCCAACACTTGTACCACCATCAACTAGGCCATCAAAAGCGAGACTAATAGTCAAACTACTAACACCATTACCCATAGCGCCACCTACTCCAACCACTGTAGAAGAAGTGTTAACCAAAGTTTTGTTTTCACAATTAGCAAAAGTAGAAAATTGAACAACATAATGATTCAGTAGACTATAATCATTAGTCACCTTCGACATTCCCTTCTTATGACTCACAAGTAAATGCTTTTATAAGGAAAGAAAAAGAGCATGTAATATCAAAGGGGGTTGAGGAGACTCACAATTGAAAGCTGCATCCACACATTCACTCATGATAGACAATGGTTTGAGCTTTGCTAAATGATCCAAATCTTGCATGGTTTGGACTAAACCCAACACTACCCACTTGCACACATCAATTGACATAATATCCACTTACATTTCCTCTAGTAGATTATAGAATCACATGACTGCAACAACCCATTATCTTCAACATCTTTGGCTTGAGAATTTTGTTAACTAAATTAAGGGAAATGGTGTTAAGGTAGTGAAAGATTTATTTAGTTTGTGGTTTGACACCTTCCCATGACAATAGGGGTTGTGGCCCTTACCTGTTACATTTTTTTTTGTCCACAAGAGTGCTCTTACATAGACACTAGAGAATAGCCACCCAACATGTATCTGCAATAAGAACTAGTGAGTGCCACCAAATGCCACCGAAAAAATTAAGAAAAGAATACCATTGATCACCTTTTGGGACATGAAATAAAATTGCACTCATAGAAGGGCAGCACATGTGATGAGGGAAGTAAGAGGGCTATTAGAAAAGCCACCCATGCAGAAACATCATCACCTTGTGTGGCACTAAAGTTGCAAGGTACAAAGATCAAGTGAAAAAAAAACGCCTCACAGTGGATGCTAATTGCAAAAAGAAAAAGAAACAATTCCTTTCCATGTGTCCTAGTGATCACTTATCAACATCATGAAAGGATTCAGGTTAACACTGTGATTAGTTAAAATTTTTGTGGCTCTATTGCAACCTTGGGGATAGTGAAGGGATAGTGAAGGAAGCCTCATTCAACAAGTTGTGTAGTTGCCAATCAATTCAGGCGAAAACCTTTAAGAAGCCAATGATAACCGATGAGTCCCCTTTGAATTGGATATTATTACAATTCATAGATTGTTTTCCATTCTGCCTCATTGTTCAATTTAATCTTGAAGTAGAATGAGTCGTCTTTGCTGAAGTGACCACGAGAGTCACGAATCAAGACCCTAACACTAGCCTTATCTAGATTGCCACATGAAGCCCCATTAAAATTAAATCTAAGAAAATCATTTGTAGAATGAGACCACTGAGCTTGATTTAGAACAACCTTGGATCCCATAGCCTGATTAATGGGGTAAATAAACAAATATTTAGTTAAAAGATATATTTGATTTAATTAATTTCTTGGAAAGCCCTTGTAGAGAGGAACATCTCTAGGGACATCCTGTAATGCCCAAAACTATATACCCAAAATATAGCTAAGGACACAACACAATTACCAAATTTCAACCACACAACACCAGACTAACTCGCAAAATTTGTTTTCCAAGCACGTACTTCATGAAAGCATAACAAATTTGAAATAATAAATTGAAGCTTCTTAGTACTATTAGCAAATTGTTTGTCGATCAGGGCTAGATTTAAAAAGAAGATGTCGAATCATAACATTGAGATAGACTAATTTGTTTAGAAAACATAATCAATAATAATTTCGAAGTAGCTGCAGAAGGGTAGGACTTAAGGGCCGAGCCTATGCCTCAAGGGCTTATCACTTGATGGCCTTGCCTACGTAACACGCAAATGCTTCGTAGTTCGACAACTTGAGTCTGCTCCAACTCATATTTTATTGACAACAATAGCACATATCATCTAGGTTTGAATCACCGCTAGATTACCAACAATTTGGTTAATACCGATAATGGACCACAATGGTTAAGATATGGTAGGTCTCCTCACCTTATAATGGAATCACTGTAGAAGAAGAATATACACCAAGAACCCTACCTAAGAGAGCAACTCTACTAGGTTTGCAACAAGGAATGACATGATTCTCACCTATGTTTTCTCTAACCCTAAGCTCATGTACTATATCACAAAGTATAGATATATACTATTATCCCAAGTTTCATTGCATATAACAATTAATTTAAGAGAAGTGTTAAAAGGATAGGACACATTTTAACAAGTATAACCTTATCAAAACAAAGTTTGGAAGAGTCTTATAAAAGGATCTCTCCATCTCGTTTCACCTTCTACAACAAATTAAAACAACCAAATGCTATATCATAAGTTTTAAATGCCATACACTTTATGTATCAACTCAAGTCTATAATTAAATTTAATGTCTTAAACAATGCTAATAGTTTAAAGGAACCCCTTTGAAAGCATTACTTCTATATCATTCTATGTTGAGAAATAATAAAGTTTGAGGTCTTATAGAGATTCAACCATGAGTATTTTAGTGACAACGTAACCTTCGTGTTAACTATATCAAGTTATATATATATAAATTGGTCAACTATAAAGTTTAGAGAATTGTCATTTCTTCCAATAATTTTAGACACAACCATAACTTGCTAGAAACCTCAACACTATACTGCATGTGATTTATAAACGTCACCATGAAAAATAATATTAAATCAAATATAATTCAGAATCCCACTTTATCCTCCTAAGATTGACCATGGACTCACTAGCATCACAAGCATAATAATTTACTATTGACAATAATAATGATTTACATTTCTAATAATAAAATAATAAATAAAAAAATAACCTAACTAAAATTCTCTATCTATCTATTTACATTACGTATATGACAGATATAAACAATATCATCTAGCTTTACTTCTACAGTCAAGGAGCGTATTGAACTGTCATTTTTATGGATAAAGAACACAGACATGGCACCTCCATTATTTGTCCTGCATAATGTTGGGTATTGCTCATAGATACTTACATATTTATTTCAAGGCTCAATATTCATTTTTAAAAAGTGAAGATGTCCACATTCAACCACTAATCCATATGTAAATGCCCAGTATTACCCTATCACGATAACACCTATGCTCTCTCGGTAACCCTAAACAGATAAACAACAGTTACAATTATATGATAACAACATTCAACTATGAGCCCATTTGTATCCACCTAGCAATTGTCCCATACTCAAGTATTATCTAATCAGACATAAGGCCTGCCAATTACTATAAATAACTAATAAGTGATCTCGGTGCACTCTCAGATAGCGTGGCATATAACTGCAATATAAGAACATGTCCAATGCAATGGAGAGAGAGTTCTAGATTACATCAAGATTTCTGATGAAAGAGGAAATAATGCCGCACACACAAACTTCTTCCTGGCAAAATATTGAAAACACCTAATAATTATGAATGAGGACTGAGTAAAAATAATTTAGTGTAACTTGAAAGGTAGTAAATATATTTATTACTGCATTAGTGTACTACCCTAGGGTTCCATTCAGAAAGCCAAGGAAGGGCATTTTATTTGACCTGAGAAAGATGATGTGACACGTTTATGGATGCTAGATATGTCAAGAATGCACACTCTGTCTTCAAGGTCATTCCTTACAAATCCCATTGCAATTGTGCTCAAAGTTCCATACATTTTGAGATGGGTTTGTTAAATTAAAAATTTAGTAACTTTCAAAAAATTATGGTTTGGAGAATGCAGTGCATTCTACAGGCTGATCTTGGGGCTGTTTGTAAAGCGTCAGTGTAAAACAGAACAGCAAATTAAAAGCCTGCAAATGCAGCAAGGTGAAGGCTGTCATACTGATGGCAGCATGTTCAACTCACGCAAGAGGAAGAGCAGATGCTACTTTCAATTTAGTTTTAGTTTTGCACTTAGTCTCAAAACCTTGATTCTGATTTATGTACATAGCATGTTTTTGCCGTAATAACTAAGAGTAATGAACAGTAAGTTAAGCATTCTATTCATTCTCATGAACTCTGTTAAACTCGTGCCTACTAAATAAAATTCTAATCCCCTGAAATGTTATTGAGTGGTCGGAAATAAAAGAGCAGTTGACACATTAGTTTATGAACGTGAATTGAGTACAATCAAGGGCAATCAATAATTCGTACCCCTCATACAAGTGCACAAATTAATACCTGGGTGTGTGATAATATGAAGAGAAAAGACATGATCTGCTGGCTATGGAGCCTTGGAGTTTTCATCTCCAACTGTCTTTGTGAGCCCTCTGCTTTGTTGATTCCTGGCTGCTTGGAGACCAATATTCTTGAGAGATCGATTCTTCCTTATAGCTTGCCAAACTCACCCTTTCAACCCTATGCACTCCAATTTAATGTCTGTGTGCATATCTACAAAGGCCATTGCAACTACAGTATTTGACCAAATTCCTCATTCTTCTATATTTTGATGGATGTGCATACACTGTTCCAAAGCTTGCATTTTGGTGCAGATCTCGGCAGAGCTAAGGAATTTAGATTTACACCAGCAATTTCCAACAAATATTTATCAAACATAACTTGCAATCTTCATATGACAGGAGGTAACAAAATAGTTCAGATGCCTTCCATATCTTCAACGTTCTTTCTGCAATCCCCCAAAAACATCAGACAAAACTTCTCTATCTTTCATGCTTATGCCTTGTTCTGCTCCTCCTCCATGGCTCGAGCAAGAAAGATGCTTGTGTAGGTTGAGGAGGCCGTGGGATTCCCCCATACATGCCTGCCAAAAGCACTTGTTTTAAACCTCCTCAATGATTCCATATGTCAGAGAGCTAACCCCTTTGGCAGCGAGTAGTTACATATCCATTTCTAGGGAAAAACCAATCATGCAACCCAAAAAACGTGTGAAACTTGCTAGGAGTTAATACAAAATCCCCTTTCAAGTCTTTTCCAAAATCTTACTTAAAGATTTGTCTTCAATGCTGACACTGATTCAAATCCATTGTTGATACAAAGTACATTGAGATGGTTGGTTCAGCTTGGGAAGTAAATGAAGTAGCTAGGATTATACTTCCAATGCAACGTACTCATTTTTTTTAAGCCTCACTGACCTCTTTTTATTAGTCGTGGAAGTAGACTCAAGGATATGAGCTGACTTGATTGAAGTTGCTGCCACTTGTACGCCAGATTTCAATTAATACCTGATTAATATGTGCCTCCTTCCTTGAGTTACAGACATCACTCTCTCCTAAACATGCTAACCTCCAAATTGGCCTTATGCTTTTCACTAACCATGCCATGTGCTTAGTATTGCGTAGAACATGATGTGCTCTTTGAGCATGCCTCCCTCCACGCCATTCACACAACTTCCACTAAATGCTTATTTAAGAATGTTAGAAGAGTTATAAAACACTACTAGTGAACTATTCGTTTTTATTTACATAACAGAGAGTTAATTAATTTGGCTCAATTTTAGTTTGATGCCTTGACTCGAGCTTCATAATTTAACATGTATTCATTTTAATTATTTATTTATACCTATTATTTTAGAACAATAAAATACTATTTCACAATGTCAATCTTATTAGAATTACACTTTTAAGATTACTATATCACCATCCACCCTTAAATATAAATCAACAACTTAACTCACTCAATAATTTCATTAGATATTGTTGTTAATAGCTTAGAGAACAATCATAGATTCAACTTAAAATTCATAAGATGCCTACTTAGCATAAAGGATTAATAAAATGTAAAAAGATTAAATCATAGAACCTCTAAATCAAGGCTGCATGATCTTTAGCTATAAAATCAATTGAAACATTAATATTAGTACAATCGATAATAATATTCACTTATTTGTGTAATATTTCAATAGAGTGACTCAAGGTATATAGTTGGTGTTCTCAAATATTAATATGTTTTGGTTTCTAGAAGTTATTATAATTCCATTCATTGTTAGTTGAAATCTTCGACCAAAATAATATATTCATTGTTTTCTAATTGTGACATCACACTTTTCCTTTTAAAGTTTAGAGCATATGATTATGACCAAGATAACTGTCATTGGTAAAACTTTGATTCATGTAAATATATCCAACTCTACATAGATTGCTTTATTGGAGGCAACTAACATTTTAATTCATATATATATATATATACACCTAGTTTTCACACATCGTAATTTAGTGCATTCGTTTTCTTTACAATCTATCCCCTTGTACAACTTATTATTACTTAAGAAATATACCCATGATATGAATAAAGTATTTGTATCTATTGATCAAATAGGGTGAGACCTTACAGATCCCTTGCATTATAGGGTCATCCTGGGAATGATCCCCTACAAGTAGTGCCTAAAGGGACAACAGGCAGATTTTTTTTCTTTCGCTATCCCTTCTTTAGGTTCAACCATTTCTACCCTAGGGACATGTCCTTGGGATCTTTAGGTAGTCAACACTTATCAACTTATAATCATAGTGGGTAAATTTAACATGGTCAAATTGACCGAGAAAGAAATAGGGGATATAATCTTTGATCACACTATAGTAGATGCACTAATGGACTTGATTGAAACATTAGGCATGTTAGATTTGGACTTTTGAGATGGTCATTTTCACTTGGACAAATAGGAGGAAGGGCCAGTTCACATTGTAGAAAATATAGACAAAATTTTGATATGTCTTTCCTCCAAAAGCCAAATAAATGCATAAGGAAGTGATTTTGCTTTGTTTGCTTGCCACCATATTGCTTTGTGTTTTTAAAAAATAGACAGACTTCAAGGTTTATTCCAGATTTGGAAGTATTTGGTTGGCTAACCCACCTTGAGTCTTTTGATAGAGTTTCCCAAGGGTGGGGTTAAACCTTGAAATCCCAAGCCATGCAATGTTTAGATTTTCCAAATACCTTAAGACTTTGAATAAAAGAATGGGAGCAAAAGCAATTTAGGAACATACTTGTCTAATCTAAAGAAGCAAATGTCAATTTAGCCCAATCGCAATAATGTATTAGCTACGAAGAGTTCATGGATGTCATGGCCATAGAGGAATATATCAAGAGATGAACTATGGGCATATTTGAGGTATCCAAACCATGGTTTTAGGACTCAGACTTGGCAGGCCAAAATTTTGGCATGGACTGGAGGTTCAGTAAAAACTTAACACGGACTCGATAAAAAAAACCCTCATAATTACACGAAAAATAAATTAATGCATTAAGAGAACATAAAAGTGTAATTTGACTATCAATTTGTCATAATTCATACATTACACATGTCATATGATCCTCAAACTCTCAAAATTTGAAATCTTATAGTTTCCACGTCAAACAGTACACTATAATACAACAAAATTATAAATAATAAATGTATAACATTAATATAACTGTTTACATATGATATATCAAAATGAAAAAAACAACCAAATGCAATCTACATCTACCTCTTTCCCCTGCTAGTGTATGCAAATTTTTAGGTCTTGAAGTAGAATGTAAGTATCAACATGATGATAGATGGTTTTTTCAAAAGTGTCTTCATTTTCCTCCATTGCATCCAATTCTGCAGATCTTCATCAGTAAGGAGGACATCATCTTGTTAATGAACAATCCATTCACCATAAGGATCAATCTCATCCAAGTCGATGGAATCATGTGTAACGCCCTCCACCTTTCTAGTTCGAAGGAAAAGGTTGTATCGAATGAAGACAAGATGATTGAGATGCTCTTGGGTCAACTTGGTTCTTTTCTTCATGTGAATGCTCTCAAATAGGCTCCAATTGCCTTCACACCCAAAATCACTACAGGGCTGGGAAAAAATATGGATGGCTAGCCTTTGAAGATTTGATGTGCCATCACCATAATTCTCCCACCATAAATCTACAAAAGAACATTTAAAAAATATAAGAAATAAGTCAAAAATATAAGAATCAAGTTTCTAATTTCTACTTTAGTATTCAGCTAAACATTAAAAGATTTTTTTTACGTGGTTGTTGTTTTTCTCTCCTTTGAATTGCTTGAGTTGAAGAAAAGAGCCTCCCCTCCACACCCTTGTAGACCTTGAATAGATAGATGAAATATAGCAAGTTAATTATTATGTACGTAAAATTGATGTTTCTAGAGTTGACATTGCCAAATTCATAAATAAGATATAGTAAATCAGATTTAGTAAATCTCACCTCCAACTCATGAGGAACTTTATCTCTTATCTGAACATCTAGCACCATCTTATCAATGCATGAAATAACACTTGCCTTGACCTCCTTATCAACCTTAAATGTATCAAAGAAGTAGATCTTTGGGTTCAGGTAGTAGGCCAAGGCATGTATCAGCTGGTGGAGTTTGTTTGTCCATTTGTGATCAATCATATGTGAAATGATTTCATACTTTTTTTGCTTCCACCATAGGAATGCAAAATGGCCTCTTTGGCCTTGTCCATGGCTTCATAGAGGAAGCCCATTGGCATGTCATCCCCATCCACCATACGAAGAACCTTGACCAAAGGTTCTGTCACCTAAAAAATTGAAAACAAAATTGAATTTATTACAAAATTAACCTCTAAAAAAAAGAAAACACCAACTAGAAAATTTTGTATAAAGTTTATGTTTATATTTGTCACTTACTTTGATTAACTTCTCTCCATTTTTGATGAATAAGTCATCATAAATTGTTCTTGTAGTCTTCTCTTGATCAACTTCTTTGGAAAATGGAGACTCCAACTAAGCATCAAACACAAACATTTGCTTGAGATGAGGAATTACAACAAGAATGTACTGCAAAGTGAGGAAGTGGCTAGCAAATCGTGTCAGTCCTGGTCGCACAAGTTCCTTGCCATTTGTGTGCATTCTCATCAAGGAAACGACCAAAGTACGGTTATAGATAAATTTGGTAACCTGTTTAGCATCTTCAGCCACAGTTTTGACCCGTCCAATCTTCCCAATGGCCTCTAACAACAAATCTAGGCAATGTGCAGCATAATGAGTCCAAGAAATAGTAGGGTGCCTCTCCATAATAAGTCTCCCTGTGGCTACATGTGTTGTTTTGTTGTTCGTAATGAGTTGGACAACATTCTGAACCCCAACCTGCTGGATCACCCTATCCAATAGATTGCACAAAGTCTCAACAATTTTGACTTCATGTGAGGCATCTACAAAATTCAAGAACACCAATGTTCAATTAGAAGCTACTAAAACGTTAAGAAGAGTTTATTTTGGCCATCTGTCCAACTATTTGATAAGATATTGCAGCCTTTTTCCCACCATACTTTATTTTGATTATCAATCACAAGTTGTGTATTTTCTACGACTTCCTCTAGCAATGGGCCACTCAATTCTCTAGCTGTTGGAGTCTTAAACCCCTTACTAAAAACTATTGAAGGGTAAATTATTATAGTACAAAAAGTTTGCTATTGCCAATGAAGGGTAAATTATTATAGTACCAAAAGGCTGCTACTGCCATCTTAGCCTCATGGTGTTTTTCCTTATTTCAAGCAGTGTCTTCAAATGAGGGTTGTGCGCTTGGAACATTTTGTGGAATAAATAAATTTGGTGATGATGAATTAATATGTCTAGAAACAGAACCCTCAAGACTCTCACCAATAGAGGGATGTGGATGACAAATGCTTGGAGTTGTGCTAACAAAGGAATGTGTAAATACACTTTGATTCATCACCGATGCTATTTGTTCCTTTCTCTTGTGCTTTTCCACTTTTTTCATTTCAAACTCAGCAATCAGGGCATTCATCTCTCTTGTAACCTCTTTGGACACCTTAGGGCTTGCCTTCACATTTTGTCTAGATATTTTAGGAAGGTGGTATTTTAATCTATTAATTCCTTCTATCATAGGCTGCTTGCATTTATTGCAAGTGACTTGGCCCTTGATAGCCCTTGGTGTCCCATACTTCCATGTAAGATTTTTTCCACCACTCATTTGTGTTGAACTTGACATTGCTTTTTTAACATGGAAAAAATTAAAGTAAGGTTTTGCAAAAAATCAGTAGCAAGCAAAATGATAAATATTTATTAAAAAAAGAATAGAATGCAAATAAAAGCTAAAAGTGTTAGAGAAATAAGGGATGAGGGGGAATGGTAATTTTTTTCACATTATTTCTCTTAATTTTTTCAAGTTTTTTTGATTTTCAAATTAAAAAAAGAAAATAATGGTTACTTGTTTGATGATTTGATCAACTTTGAATCTTTAAAAATTCTCTTCTCAAATTCTCTTCTTTCTATGTTGATGCTTCGTTGGGTGAAATTAGTTAATAGGAGGAAAAAATGACCAAAAAAAGATGAATTTTCACTTAAAATGCGCTGCTGTTATGTTCATGTGCCACAAGAGTTTGAGCTCAAGACTCAGGAGTCTAAGCCTATGACTCGGTGAGTCTTGGAGCAAAACTCAACTCAGGGACCCATGAGTTTGGTGAGTCTTGCAAAGTACTTGTCGAGTCTTGAAACTTGATAGAAACAATAATACAATATTATATGATGAAATATTGGAGTGTTGATTACAAAGGGGTTTATCTCCTCATATAGCATTTGAGATGTGTAACTGATAATAACTTAATTACCAAACTTTATAACACCACCAAGTTACTAGGGTGACTTTATTATAAAAGGTAAGCTTTATATTTTGACACCTTGTCTTAAGGCTTATAGAATTGAAAGCAAAAACATACTAACTGAAGACAAAACACATTGATACAAAATAAACACATCAGAATCAAGTAGAACCACATATTCTTTTGAAGCTTCTCTTTGAAAATGGTTCTTGGACTAGATAGATAACCATGCTCCCTCATAACCTTTGTAAAGGTGTAGCTCCTAAGCTGAATTTTTCGAGTTCTTGGATTCCACCTTCCCAAACTTCCGAATAATGAACCTCTCAAATTATTGGACAAACATGTATGTTGAACTACATCCATAGTGCTCCATCATGTTGTCTCATGATCCTCATAAGGGTATGATTTCCAAGATCGTCGAACTCCTAAACTAATTGGGCAGCCATCTCCACACTAAATGCCTTCTTATCTTCAAAGTGTGGGTTTCATAATATATGAATTCTTCACCTTTGTCAACATTCGATGGATCTTCAACAATGACTATATTAGCTATGTTTGGATTGTCTTTGAGCTTTCCCTTGGGAACATCATTGGGCCAAATTCTACAGTTCCGAGTGTGTAATCTTTTCTTTTTGCAATAATAACAATCATCTCCCCTTTGTCTTTATTTCTTTATTTGGTCATCAACAATTGTTTCTTGAATATAATGCATTCATGGGTTGAAGATCATCTTTTGTATTTTCTGCAATTCTCTTTTCTTCAACTAAGAGAGTTGAAACAGTATCTTTCAAAGTTTGAGAAGGTATTTGATTGAGAGTATAAAGAACATTGGATTATTTAGAAGGAAAATTGTTTAACAAATTGGCTTTGGCATCCTTGCCATTTACCATAGCATTGACTTCTACTAGTTATTTAATAAGAGATCTTAGATTGCTGTGGCTAGACATAGCGACTTTGTTAGGTGGGTGAAAGTTCAAAGTTGTGTCATTCTTTAGGCCAACTTATTAGCACAAGTGAATTTAAGCATTTCCAATTGAAAGTCAATGTTGGTCAAATATACTGTTTAGTTGGATTCATTCTAGTTAAATTAGATATGAGTCACTGTTTACTCACAAAATGAATTCCAACGTACACAGAGAGTAAAGGAGAATAACTTACAGAACATAACGTACTAAAAGATAATGCACAAAATCATAACACTTGTCTTTATTGATAGAACATATGCCAGGACAATCATATCATGAACAATCATAGCAATAGTCTTCCAAAATCATAACATTCATGAACATAGCCCACATAACATATCCTTATTGACTACATGACTCGAGTACATATTGTACGCGAGTGGTGGTTGAGAAACCAACCGTCACCGCTCTTCATAACAGAATTCCCAAGACAACTAATTATGAGGACAAGTACATGACTTACTAATATTAAGTAAAGTCTTATTTATTTATGACACTAACTAATGTCTTATTTACTTATGACTCACAATTGATCAAGTACACTCTCAGCTGACTAATCATCCCCCCCACAAAGTAGTCGTCTTCGAGATAACTGAAAACCAAAAACGGGCTAGCCAAGTCTTTGTCTTTTTTATTTAGCTGACTCTCCCTTGCCACTTCCACATGCTGTGCATCCTCCAGTTGTGTGTCCCTCTCCACCAACTGCTTGCCCCTCTTGCTTAGGACTGCAATCTTCTCAGCCAACTCTCGCCTGGTAGTCTCGACCGACTTTGTAACTGCCAAGTTCCTCTCGGCCTCGTGTACCACTAAGGAATCATGTCCTGTGTCCAACAGTGATGGTGTTGTGTGTGACAGTGGGGCTAGGTGAATTGATTGTGATACTGGTGACTTTGGTCTTGAAGTTGGCGGCTTTGGCTGTATTATGGTGGCTGGCTGCACTGGGATTTGGTAATTCAATTGAATTTGATGGGGGTTTGGGGCCAATGCCCCCAGTGGGGTTGAGGGGTAGTGCCCCTCATGGGGGTCTAGGGGCACCGCCCCTAGTGGGGTCAAGGGGTAGCGCCCCTTGCGGGGTCCATTTTCATTGCGTGCATCATTTTCATTAGTTTTCAATAGGTTCCAAATATTGCTAATGAAGCTCGAAATTAGAGATTTCGATGTGTTTGATCTCGCTCCCTTTGCCATTTTTTCCCTTCTTGGCAGTACGATCCTTCCCTTGGCACTTGCGTTCTTATTTCCTTGGTCTGTACTTGATTTAATATTACTTGCACAACTTGCTCACTTCTATGTGGCTGTACGGTACCTTGTTCGGCTTTAGATGATTTAATTTTTTCCTCTCCAGGTGGAATGCTCACGCCAATACCACTATTTTGTACGCCCTGCACCTTAATGACTCGTACGGCCTTTGATTCGCTAGCTTGTACAGACAACAGGTTATTCTGTATGAATCTCTTGACTTGCACTCGTACAGACTTTTTTATCTTGAATCTTCGTACAACATTCTTTGCTTCACCAATTCGTATGACCTTTCCTGCTTCGCCAACTTGTACGACCTTTGTAATTTGCTCGAATGCACTCTTTTGTTCCTTCCCTCGTACGGACTTTTGGGTGGTTTGTATGGACTTTTTGTTCCGCTCTTGTACGCTTCCTTTGATTTTTAAAACTCGTATGATCGCCCTTTTCTTGCCTTGTACGGATTCCTGAATGCCTTGTATGGACCTTCCACTTTCCACTCGTACGGCTTTTGTGATTTTAAAAACTCGTATGACTTTTATGATTTTAAACACTCGTACGACATTTATGCTCTCCCCAAGTCATACAACCCTATTTGTAATTTCGGCATGTGTGCTTAAGCCTTTTCCCACGCGTACGGATGCATTCCTTACTCATACGGTTTGGCATGTAATCTTGGTTTTTGTAATGGTTCGTACAACCTTTATTTTGAAGATGTCTTTTATTTTTATTCTTCACTTTGAATTTTTTAGTCTCCATCACCTTTAATTTTTTTCTTTTTTTCTCCGTCTCCTTTTTCTCTTTCTTTGTATTTTTTTTTCTCTTTGTCTCCTTTCATTCTTTCTAATTTTTCAAAATTTTCATACTTTCCCATGTTTTCGCTCTCCTTATTTTTTATTTTTAAAATTTTTCTACTTTGTTTTTTTCATTTTTTGGCTCTAACATAATTTCTTCACCTCGTACTTGTTCGGACTTGTGGCTGGTGTATCGTCCAATTTTGATACTTTTTCTTTGTACTCTCCGTACTTGACCGAAAGTGTTAGGCTGAACGTGCCCTTCTCCTCTTCATCTTCTTTGTACTTGTACTCGACACAAGATGTCTGCTTGGACGTGCCCTTCTCCTCTTCTTCCTCGGTTTCTTCGATCTGTAGCATGTTACACTCTCGGTGGAACACCTCATAGTCTTCCATTTGCCAATGAAATAGGCCATTCAGTGAGCTTGTCTCGTCCTATGAGCAACTCTCGAGTTCAAGTATGCCATCGGCGTTTGGTTCCATCGCCTGCCTTCCTTCGTCGACATTCGACTCCTTTCCATCCAATTCTAATTCAGAGGAAGCCAATTCTTTGCTCACAGCTTGGTTCTTCAAGTCGATGATGTACTTCCGTCCGTTGCTCTTGATCGAGAGTGTGTTCCTCTTCCAATTATGATCTGCCTTGGCGGTAATCAACCATCCTCATCCCAGTAGTGCGTCGTACACCTTCTGCAGTGGGATGACTACGAAGTTTAGTAGGAACAATTGCGTCTCAATTGTCACCTTCTGTGCCATCAATGTTCCCAATAGCTTGATGTTGTGCTGATCGGCACCCACTAATTGAAATGTCTGTGGCTAGAGTGTAGGCTTCTCGAGACTGTTCCATGTGTCTTCGAGTAGTACGTTGACTCCTGATCCTCCATTGACAATAGTGTTTGTTAAAAATTTCCCTTCGATCTCCATCTGTATGACTGCTGGCATCTTCTTGATATTTGCCATTAGTAGCATTGGGTCGATGGTTTGTTCACCGTACAGTGGTGGTTCTGGTATTAATTCCTTCCTTCGACCTTCCTGTTGCTGACATTGGTCATTACTAGTGACGTTCGTGATTGCCAGTCCCAACTGTGGCATAGTTTGGAGAAGGTCAGTCACCTTTATGGGTACGGTGGTCTGAAGTACCTGTCGTACGATGTTGTTTTCTGCCTCCGACCGCCAAGAGGTGTTTGGATTCTCCAGAGGTGTTTTTGTTCCTTCGTCAGCGCTAGTTCCACTTCGGCTTTTGCTTCCTTCATCCTTTGTTTCTCTGTATGTGGGTCTAGGTACATGGCCTTCTTCATCTATGCTTTGGTAATCGCCAGTACCTCTTGCTCCTCCATGTCTAACATGTGGATACCTTTTTGCTTTGGGCATTCATTGTCCTCATGATCACCTGGTCCGTACCACTTGCACAGTCTTCCCCTGAACCTTGACCGTTCTGGAATTCCCTAGCAAAGTGGTCCCATTCGTTGCACTTTCGACATTGTATCATGGGCCTTCCTCTACCATCGTATTGTATCTTGCTTCTTGGACTTCTGTTGCTTCGGTAACCTCCTGGGGATGCATTTCTATTGTACTGGGGCTTTGGTGGTGCATTCGATGTTGTTGACAGTTCTCCCTGCGTGAAAAGTACTTGCATACCCCTTGCTCTTAGATTGTATGGGCATTCCTTGATGGAATGTCCCATCACTTGGCAAATATTGTAGAACAACTTCTTCGGATAGTTGGCTTTTGTGTGGCCTTCCCCATTGCAATCCATACACCACAGTTCTCTGGCTTCTCTCGTACTCTCCTTGTCGGCCTTCAATTCTTTCATCATTCTCAACATGTCCTTCCTGAGTGCTTGTACGGTCTTGGACTAACCGTCATTGCTGTCGTCCATACTCTTCTCGTTGTCTGTCATCCTCTTCCCTTGGGAGGATGTTTTATTTTCACTCTATATCCATCGCCCGATTGTACGCTTCATTGTACGATGACAGAGGCACCACTTTCATTTTCTTTCTCAATGATGGGAGCAACCCTTCAATGAACCATCGCTTCTTTAGCGTGTCAGCCGGTTGAGTCTCTAGTTTTCCCAACAATTCTTTGAGTCTTCGGATGTAGGTTCGCATGCTCTTGAATGTCCCTTGCTTCGTACTATAGATCTCCATTACGATTTCACTGTCATCCCTTAGAAGTTTGAATTCATCTTGGAATGCCTTCTCGAGTAATCTCCATGATGCCCTGTGTACTTGGTCCAACTTGGTGTACCAATCGATGGAACTGTCCCTCAACGTCGTTGGCAATGCTTTCCATATCATCTTGCCCGTTGGCTATCCATATCATCTTGCATGTCTTATAGTGCCGTACTGGATCTTTTGACCCGTTCCCCGTAAATTTTTGCAGCTTTTGCCTCTCGGCTAGTAGAGTCACCATCCTTCCCCAATGCCTTTCTTGTGTGTTGGACTTGATTGGATTGGTTCTCTCTCTACGTCTCAATGCATCACTTGCACTCGGCCATGTACGAGTCTTCCCTGCATCCCTTGTGGGCATCCTCTACACCTTGAGTCTCTTGGGTCTTGGTCCAGTACTCCCTTCGTCCTGGGGTCTTAGGCTTAGATCTTCCAACTGTCGGCCCTTCGTTGTTCGATATGGATAGTTCTCTCATATGCCGTATGCTATTTTCTAGCTCTTCATTTTCATTTTCTTAATTCTTTATCTTTTTGTGTATGGTGTCTTGATGGGTCCTTTGTCCCTTTCCTCCGCAAGGTTTTGGTGCACTCTTAGAATAGATAGGTCTATTTCATCAAGTTTTTGGTGTGCTCTTGTAATCGATTGGTTTATTTCATTTATATCTTCATTGATTTCTTTGTCTATTCGTTTTGCTGTCAGTCTTCTTGTTCTTTAAGTCTAAATGATCTCCGTACTTGTTCTTTGGTAGTTTCTTGTCTCTCAGTACTTGGTTTTTGTCTTTATTGAGGCGGATGGGCATTAATTGCCAATCGTACGGGCCTTAGTTGCCAGACGTACGTCTTTGGTTGTTATCTTGCTCCTCCTCTTCCCTCTTAGTTCTCTCCTTGTACCGTTGCAATATCTGCTGCCTTGTTTGTTCTTGATCCCTCTTTGCCTGGAGATCTTTTAAAATAATGTAGTGGCCCGCTATCAATCTCGACATCTTGGTAAGAAGATGGTCGACCTCTTTGTTGACGTCTAGTCTATCCCAAATGACCGCCTGGGGGATGTCTCGTTTGAGAGCCTCCCCCTGTACATGGTCCCTTAAAGATATTTCCCATAGGCTACAGTGGTCTTTCGTCAGAGTGTCTTCACGATCCTCGTTTGCTTGTATCGGCTCCTCGGTCGGTTGGCCCATCACGACGCCATTCTCTCGTCTGGATGTTCACCGGATTTGCTTAGGCAACGGCGCCAAATGTTTACTCATAGAATGAATTCCAACGTACACAAAGAGTAAATGAGAATAACTTATAGAACATAACGTACTAAAAGATAATGCGCAGAATCATCATACTTGTCTTTATTGATAGATAATATGTCAGTACAATCATAACATGAACAATCATAGCAATAGTTTTCCAGAATTATAACATTCATGAACATAACCCACATAAGATATCCTTACTGATTGCATGACTCGAGTGCATATAGTATGCGAGCAGTGGTTGAGAAACTGACCGTCACATCCCTTCATAACACAATTCCCGAGACAACTAACTATCATGAAAAGTACATGACTTATTAATATTAACTAAAGTCTTATTTATTTATGACTCACTAAAGTCTTATTTATTTATGACTCACTAACTAAAGTCTTATTTACTTATGACTCACGGCCGATTAATTACACTCTCAGCCGACTACAGTCACAAGTACAACTTTTCTAATTGGAAGTGTATCACTATATTTATTGGAATTGAGGTTCTTCCTTATAGTTACAAAATTTTCATTGACAAGGTATATGCTGATGGTATTTATAAGGTTTGTAATCAATATCATAACTTTGTTTTGTATTATCTATTCCATGCTGTTCTTTACCACATCACATTTCCTCTTTTGTTTGGGTGAGAATGTTTGCAATCTTTCAATGGCACAAACAATTATGGAGACCTGCCTAGCTTTTAATGAAGCTTCACAGGTTCTATAAATAACCCAATTTAGATATCTTCTTGCATGCTCTACCTGCAACCTTAATGGGCAAATTTTTAGAATTTCCTCTATTTTAACAGCAATTTGTTCTTCATATACATTTAATATCTATAGAAAAACATTTTTGCTGACTTGTCTTTTGAATGGAAAGATGAAAGTGCTGAATGACCAATGGAGCAAAAAAATCAAAGAACTAAAATTGCAGGAGCATAAGCAGGAAATTATCATCAAGCGAAGAGAAGGGGATCAACAGAAATTGATATCTTTAGCAAAAGAAATTGGCTTGTACAGGTAAGATAAAACACTTTGAATGCTACTGGTGGGACGTATAAAGTTAATTAAAAGAATTCATTGCTTGGCACAATAATTGGGCATTTAATTTGTTTCTATTAGGAAACTAGCCATGCAAGATTCTTTGCTATATATTATCTCAAAATGAAATGTGTGTTTGTACTTACATCAATATCATGATTTAGGAGATTTGCAGGGTGGAAGAATTAGCATTTAATTGTTTGCTGATATCATGTTTTCTGTTTTTCCTTATTCATTGATAGTAAGATTTATAAAGTAAAAGCTGGGCGATTTCTTGTTGTGAGTAATGCTCCATTACTAGGATATCGGCCAGATCTTTTTGGAGAAGACTATACAAATCCTATTATTGAAGGTCCAGAGATAAATGAAGGTCCAGAGGTAAATTCTAGCACTGAGATATGTGTTTTGCTTAGACAACACACAGTAGGCTGTAAAATCTTCATTTTCATTTTAGGATACAAAAATGTTTTAGCATTAGAAATTTAAATGATAAAAAATCCACTGTACGTACTAAATAGTAACTGTTTGTTCATTGTATGCCATCTATTTACCTTCCTATGAAATAAAGTCAGTTCATAAGTTATGGTCTTATACCATTTGAAGTTCAGCTTTTCTTTTGTTAGGCTTTAGAAATATTTTCAACTTGTACAATTTTCTTATGAGTTCATTGCTGTTCTAAATGCATTTAAATACATAACATGCTTAAAGGGCCTTTGAAGCTGGTATATATTATTTTTCTGTGCACTCAGGAGATCATTTTCTCTATGAGGAGCTGTGATACTTTTTTAGGCCATTAAGTCTCATTTTTTTTCGTACATAGTTCATGTTCTTATCAGTAAAAGTCCTCAAAGAATATCCCTTTATCTTGTAGTCACTATGAATGAGTCAATAGAAGCTTTACACACAGAGTCTTAACTCAGTAAACCTTGTTTGTGCACAATCCTCCTTGTCTATTCCATTGATGCTAAATTCTCAACTTGGGGATATGCTAGTTTACAGACGACAGTTTGAATTTTTGAGGTAGACACGTGCTTGGGCTGGATCATCAACATGCCAATGGGAGTGGTTTCAATTGTTACAACATACATAACCACTGCAAAACGGCCTAGACTGTGACAAGATAAATCACCCTGCTCATGAACTTAGTGACTTGTGTATACAGGCGACTGAATACCATCCATGTGCAGCCGGAGGAGCAACTGATACATGATACCACAACCTGAGGGTGCCTGAAATTTCAGAAGTAATATCTGGGGACTGATTATTTTTGGACAAACTGCAGCAGAAATTGGAATGTAAAACATAAATTATAAATCTGTTTTATCCTCGCTTTTCACTTGAAGACTGGAATCTTAAAGAACAAACATTTAAAAAAAAATCAAAATGGAGTACTAGAGAAAATAACTAACCATATTAAAAATATTCACAAACAACAAACAAACAAACTGAACTTCTGAGAATTTATTTGTGCAAACTCACTCCCAATCCATGAGCAATACAGGTCCTGCACCTGGCTACAAATAGCCTGAAAACATACTCCTCATTTGAGGCTTAACCTCATAGGCCTTCCAACCACCGACTTAATATTGTTTTTCTTTATTTTATTTGGCCACATGTAAGGTAAACTTACTGTAATGGACAAATTTCAAGTGATCACTGCATAGCTGATAACTAATGGCTGGTATAACAACTGATCAGTGACTATCAATTGTATGATTACGTAATGGAAAGCACTGCAAACTTATTTCTTCCTGCACAACTCATTTATTTCTGTCTCATCATATATGACTATTGATGCTCAACACAAGTGTCTTTCTTTCACCAAGCTTCATAATCATCTCTTGTTGAATTGCTTTGCCCATAAAGCACTGTAGTGAATAATTGAATTCATTGCATGTATATGGTGGCAACTTGTGCAGTAGATTTTATTAAAAATCTGCATATTCATCAATCAACTGTTGCACTTCGCTTGTGTGAGCCCTTCATAGAGTAATATTGAAAATTGTAACATAATTTGTATTTTCCAATTTTGTTATCGATTTTAATATTTTATGAGCTGAAGTCATCTCGTATGTGCACTTGCTTGTAGTCCTTAATCATGTATAACATACCAATTTTATCCTCAATTTGCCCAAGATGAAAAAAAAATTATGGCAGTATTCCTAACTGTGCCATTGGTAAAGTCACAATATTAAAACCATAGCTTAACTCATCTATCCAGCTGAAATTTCAGCCTTTAATAATCACTTTTACTGTCATCTTACTATCATTGGCCATTGAGGCCCAAATTTTTTTGATGGGACAACTTGTAGGTCCATGGAAGTTACTACAAACCCTTTACAAGTTTGATTCTATCTTGGCGACCAGAATCATTGTTATTTGCTTCCATGCCTTAACCATGTGCCACCACTTGAGTGCTAACCTCTTAGGCTACAATATGACAAATTAATAGGTTTGAAAATCCCCCTAGGTTTTAAAATAAAGACAATTCAACTGTTTGATAAAATTGGAGGCTTAATATTGTTGATTCATTGCATTAAACTTGTGAGCGAGGATCTTCTCCATTAACTTTTGGTTCATGCTAAGTTACCAGTTTGCGTTTGCTATGGTCCTTTTTTTGGAGGGTTGTGTACATTTTGGGTACATTTGTTCAAAAACATATAAAAATAATAATCATATATATATTTTAATCTAAAAATAGGAATGAAGTGGAGAATACCACAAAATATGCATATAATAAACAAAAAACAATTAAAATACTACTCTTCATTGTCAATTTGTCAAATTCAAATGCCATGATAGATATTCATTTTTCAATGCTAAAATAATAAAATTAACAATCATCATATTGCTCTTCATAAAGAGCACCATTGTCATCGTCGACATTAGATGATATTCGCAGATTAGAAGAACCACAAGGGGTGCCAAACACATGCTTTAAAAGCATGTTGGCTATTTGACTCCTCAAAAAATGAAGATTGTTGGGCAGTGGAGGTATCTATCTTAAGCTCTACATCCCACAACTTCTTTGCTCTTTGTAGTCATTTTATTTGTGTCAAAAAAGGTGCAAGTTAGATTGCATGTAAACTAACTTTTATACCTTTTTTAATGTCAATTGGTTGGACTTTATTGAGCAGATGGAGTATGTACTCCAACTCTACTCAAATGAAGATGAAAAAGGAACCTATTGAGGCAAATTTAGAGAGATGAAATTTTAAATTAAACTTGAAATTTAATAAAAAATAAAAAATGAAAATAATTTTATATTTAGAGATTTTCACATAAAAAATAAATAAACTTATGACAAAACATTGATTGCAAGAGATTGTAGGTGTTGAAATGTTTGGCCATGAACGTACCACTAATTGTGAGCATCATGCATATACTTGTCGTGAAGAGTGGAAATACTGTCATTGGAGTATACAAAATAAAAAAACTCATTCGTAACTACATCCTCCACATTATGATTAGGAAAGAGTCTACCAAACACTTTGTTGTATCCTACACAGACTTCCACATCTCTATATGGTGCAAATGTCCTCAGTAGAGAGATTACCTTAGTGCTTTGATATTTTGGAGTCAATGCAAGGGTGAGATGTTGTTGTGGGGTAGTCATTCATTTTGTTCTACCACTCAACAAGAATGGCTTACACTTGTTTGAAGAATGTTTCTTAAGATCTTACTCCTCATTTATAATGGTTGTCATGTTTTAAATGATTGAGTCAATGCCATCATACACCTCTCCCTATCATGGCTTATCCATGCTAGTAGAATGAATTATAATTATGACAAGCTTGGTGAAACTAAGAAGATATTCTACACTATCCTAGCACGTGTCATCTAGGATCATTTGCCTAACAAGCATTACCTTCTCATTGTTGGAGGCAAATTGAGACCCAACAACCTATTTTGAAATTAAAAGTAAAATAAGTTAAAAACAAAGAAGAAAACATACTTAAATTAAATTTTGTTTTACTAAATTGAAACATAAAAATTTCAAAAATGATTTGAATATGGCCTTTAACATGTGTTGTTTGGTGATAAATATTTGTATTTTTTTGGCCCAGCCATAAATTTGTTTAATCCAATCAATGTTTTGCCCAACTTTTGTAGTATTATGCTGAGTGAGTGGACAGCATAAGGTGTTCAATAGATGTGTGAATAACATGCTTCAACCAACAAATTAGCTGCTTTGCAATGTCTTGGATATTGTATTTAGACCTCAATTGCTCAATGGCTTGTAGGAGGATGCTCGTAGTCAATTGTGCAACCTTCATTAGCTTGTTAGAATCGACGGATTTCAAAAACATTGCCACTTTAGGGAACACTATAATCACATTGATCAGGGGGTAATTTGGGCATCCTCTATCTTTTGGAAATGATGGATACTCCTATCTTAATCCACAAATCCTTAGTGGGCTGCAATGAATCCTTTACAAGTTTTATCTCCTTTGCCAATAAGGTGTTGTGCATTTACTCAAAATTTGGGCCCTTATACCCTTTTGAAGTCTCATTAATTTTCCTCACCATTTCTTGTTAATATGGTGACTAGCCAACGTTGAAAAACAAATTGTTTACATAGGCACATCTTGCATTGTGTTGGTCAACAATCTATTGGGATTCATTTTGGAATGCCTTTTCAATGTCCCCTTTGTTCTGTTTCGTGTAGTAGGCTCTCCTTCATGCATAGCCAAAAATTAGTGGCTCTTTGTCACAAATTTTGGAACAAAATGAGATGGGAAACATGGGGCTTCTTTGAATGAGTTTCTCTTTTTGCCAAGGGATAAATTGCTCTAAGGGCAATTGCTTCTTCTTCTTGCTCCTACTCTCTAATATATGCCAACACTTTAGATGTCGGCACATATGCAAATATTCTCTCCTGAGAAAGATTTGATGCCGATGCTAGGAATAGCACACAAATTGGCTTTCACCACATTATATGAGCTTGCATATTTGAGACCACACCATTGCAAATCCATACATATCACTGACCCTGAAAACCTCATGTATCATGCCAACATACTCCCACAATGGTGAATTTGGGTTTGTTTTGAAGTAGGGTTGGCCATAGAGTTAGAATCCCTTGATAACGAGTTCTTCTCAGTGAGAGAAGTTCGAGGTGAAATCCCTTGATTAATGAGTTCTTCTCAGTGAGAGAAGTTCGAGGTGAAATCCCTTGATTAATGAGTTCTTTTCTGTAAAAGAAGTTCGAGGTGAAATCCCTTGATTGCACTCTCTGGGAGAGCCATGGTGGATGTCATGCGTGTGACTCCATGACAACATCATGTGAGAGAGTCCGTGATGATTTTCTTGTACTTGTGTTTCACCCTCTGGGAGAGCCATGGTGAAAGTCATGTTGAGTTGAGGTGACAACATCATGCAAGTGATGAACACTTGTACATACCATACATGGTTGTAGCCATTATGGTTGATATCACGATGAGGTGATATCTCTCATTTACCACTTCATGGGTGTAGCCATGGTGGTTGATATCACGATGAGGTGATATCTTCCCTTTACCACTTCATGGGTGTAGCCATGTTGATTGACATCACGATGAGGTGATATGTCTTGTGACAGCTGAAAGTAATTTTCTCTAGCTGAGAGGGAGTGTTGATGTATACAACTTCTGTCAAATTACTTCTAGGCAGTTATAAATTAAATTATAGCCTAATGGCTATTTAATTTATACAGCAATTTATTTTATAGAGGAGGCACCTCATTATTTATATGATTATAATTAATATTTTAATTAATATGATTTCTCTCTAAGGCCGACTTGAAGTTAATTTAAGAGACACATCTCCTTGTCTCTTTTTGGGCCGACTTGGTGGCATGAAGAGTCACATCTTTCTCTTGGCGTGTGTATATATACATGATGAAATTCATTCATTTGTATAAGTTTTTTTTTCAAGATAGTTCGCACCTAGCAGAAATTCGTCTCCCTGTAGCAGCAAGTCGACTTCAAGGAAGTTCGCATTCTATAGAGAAATGCAAATTTGTCATCAAGTGCAGATCGATATCAAGTAGAAGGCTGAGTTCAGTTCTGAGCAGCAGACCATTCTTCTGTAACAGCAGATCGATTACAAGGAGAATCATATTCATTTGTATCTGCATCTAAGAGAGGTGCTCTTATTCATTGTATCAAATTGGCATTGTGTTGTGCCTGAGTTGTAAGCAGATTTCTGCTCTTATTAAATCAATATATAAGAGATATATTGGCTGGGTTTTTATCCCTCAGGTTGCAGGGTTTTCCCAGGGTATTTGCTGTGTCTTTGTGTTGAATTTTGAATTAATTTCTGTGCATTAAATCTGATCATAAAAAACTAACAGCACATGTGTAGGAATGCCAATCCGACCAATTTGGAGCCGTTAATGAACAATCTTCAGCTTTATATGTACAATGATAAGTAAGAATGAAAGTTCAGCAAGTGTGTTTGGTTTTTGTATTTTATTTTCAAAATGAAGTTTTTTTTTTTGGCGTGTAGAGATGCTTTGAAGATAATTATAGGGTTTATGGTTAGGTTTTAGGTTGACTATTAACCCATAAGGCCTAAATGCAACCCAAAAAAGGCTAAAAAAGTGTAGGATTGGCTATAGGTTTGTCTTTGGGCATTGTAAAATGTTCCCAAGGTTCCCTTGGGTATATTACAAGGTATACCCGACTAAACCTTGTGTTTCAAGTTGAGGTAAATGTGCTTACTTTTGTGTTTTGAGTTGTTTTGAGGTCAAGCTTTTTAAAATTTCTTTCACTCTTATTTTATATCTATTGTATATAGTTTACTGAGTGAGGTTACTCTAGATGTGCCATTTAGGTCATCAAATTACCAACTATCTGAAACAAAACATACATAGGCACAGATATACAATAAAACAAAATGCCTAGGAGTTTCAAACATTTATTAAATTACTTATTACGCATAATAGATAGAACCATAGTTCGCAAACTTTGACATAGACCCATTTTTTTTTGACTTGGTGAAAACTCAACAACTTAAAAAATACTTAAATTTTAAAAAAACATAAATTTTGTGTCAAATATAGCTACAAAATGTATCAAATGAGTTTGGTGAGGGTCTAGGGCTTAGCATCCCTAACAAGGTCAAAGGGTAGCACCCCTCATAGGGTTCCAGAGGTGGCACCTCGGGCACATTCCCAATGAAGACCTTCAAAACCATACAAACCTTAGTGGCACATGCCATTTTCATAATATTTTAAAAGGTAAGAACCATGTTTTTTCAGGATTGGAATCAAGTTGAAACCATGTCTTGTAAGTATTTTAGATAAGACTCAAGTTTTAGGCTCATTTTTAGTGTTTTAAGGAGTTTTTTCAGTATTTTTGGCACATTTTAGGTGTGTTTGGTACATGGGCGAGTCAAACCCCCCGATCATCAACTACTCAACAAAAGACTTGCACAAAATCGCCCAAAACTCAACAAGTTTACTTAAGAAAAATTCGGGATGTGAAAAAATGGCAAGTACTCAATGACTTTTTGAGTTTGCAAACTGTGGATAGAACTATGAAACTACTATAAAAGCCTATGTAGCCACTCAAGTGGGTCTACTATTTTTATCAATGCTATTATCAAAAGTTACAACTTACAACCACATTTCTATCAGCGTCATTATACTCTACATTGTTAGGCAATATAGTATTTTCAATCAAACTAGGAATAGGCGTAGTTGCATTTGCTTCATTCTTATCCTCATTCTTGTGGTCTAAAGGTAATGTGTTATGATTGTTTTGGAAGATGATACAGAATGCATCTGCAATGAAATCAAAATTATTATATCCATATATGCGCATGCATTCTTCTTTGACTTCACCATCACTACTTTCTTCATTTTTGCCACCATAATGTTCAATGCCAAGCCACAACTTGGCATCTGTAATATCAGATTTGTGTAGTACAATGACTTCATTGTCAAGTAGTTTGTAAAATTTGTCTTTTGGAATCTTTATGACCATTGTAACTTGCATCATAATAGAGAGGGGAGTAGACTTAGTGAGAGTCCCTATGGCACTTCTCGTTGCTTTGAAATATTATGCAATTCCTAACCTTCCATATATGCCAAAGGATTCCAATTGATAAAATGTACCAAAACGTGTTTAATTCTTTATCAATGTTTTTCACAAATCCAAACAAAATTTTTGGCCAAGAAATACCACAATTATTATCCCACTCCAAGACATTACCAAAAAACTTTGACCAAACATTTTTAGTATACTAACATTCAAGAAATAGATGTTCACAGGTTTCAACAACATTATACATAGGACACACATACAAGATTAGTCTGGAATCTCTAAAAACAATAATACTAGCAAACTTTTTAAGGATTAATAGCCATTTGAAACCATAGTTACAAGACTTGCTTAGACTTGCTTGGACTTGGTGAATCTTGAGATGAACTAATTGAAGTGAGGCCTAGATACTTTGTAATCAAATACCTAGTGAGTTTGATTAGGTTCTTTTGACTCATTGAGTTTGCTAGACGTGTTGGACTTGCTAGGTCTCATTTGCAAAACTTGACATGGCAATTAGGTGGAAAAAAAGCAAAAAATATCAAAACTCTTAACCTAAAACACATAAATTGATCTTTAACACTTCAAAATGATATTCATTTCATTTGCAAGCACAATTAAGGAGAACAAAAGAGGTTTGAAGCTAAAAATATAATCACATTTACAGTATTACTTTCTGGCATCTACATTCACATTTTTGAATCATTTGGAGATGTCTTGGAGCTTTGTTAAAAGCGATAAGATTGTGAAAAATGGCATGTGCTCTAAAGGTTTGTGTTGTCTCAAAAGCTTTAATTTGGCTTTTGGCAGCCCTTGGCCTTGTTGGGCACTGCCCCTAGACATCGCTAGGGGTGCTGCGCCTAGACCCCACTAGGGGTGGTTGTCCCTAGATCATCTTCTCTAGTTTTAAAAAGCAAAAAATAAAAATCATTTTGTATAATGCTGAATAGAATTTTTTTATTTTTTATTCTTTCAAAATTTTTCCAATTAAATCATTTTTTCCCAATTAAATCCCGAGTAATTGGATTACATTTATACCTTTGCTGATTCAATCCTTATCATAAGTATTGGTCCTATAGTTGTACCAACATCGTAGACTTGTCTAATATATAAACACATGATGCCACATAGAGTTAGTGATGGTGGGTTGAGCGATACAAACTCCTCTCTACCATAGTTCATGACTCCATGTTTTGATTTTTGTTTTTGTTGCCATGGATATCATAATCCATGAGTGGTGTATGCTTAAAACATTTGAGAATATTTATAGATTGAAAAATGTTGCTTCCTTCAAGTTGCATCCACTGTTGTACTCATTTGATTGATGTATGCTAAGTTATAGGGTTCGTTGAATTTCATCTATGAAATTTGAAATCCACGAGCTTCAAAAGAATCTTAAAAATTTGTTCATGTTCGCCCTAATATTTGTACGGATAAGGGCTTACGTTTTTTCTTTTCTTTTCTTGTTGTTTTTGGTGCACTTCAGTTAGAATTTTTTGTTGGCCCTCCATTCTTATATTGGTTTAATAATATATCCCTATTCCTCTCTTTGTGCCTCTTGAGCTGAGACAATAAACCTTTGCTACAAATGCTGGCTTTGTGGTTGGTGTATCTTTGATCAGATGTTGATATTGACCGAACTAGGATTAAACTCTCACCATGGTGAAAGCTGCTTGTTGTCGAACTACAATAGCTATAGTGTGCGAATTATGTGATTTGCCTAGTTAATGCTGATTATTGAGTTGGTATGATCTTGCCTGCTACTCTTGCTTTGTAAGGGTGGATCCTATGGCTAAGGGATCTTTCATTTTCGCATTTTAATTTTTTAGGTTTTGCTTTTATTTTAGTATTTTGTTTTAAAATTAAAATTAAATATATTTTATATTTCTTTTTTAAACAATGTCGATTAGTTTTTTTAATTCAATATATTAAAATTTAAAATTTTAGAATATTCAAATTGGATTTAAAATTATAACATATTTATTAGTTAATATTTATAATTTAACATATTTATTATTTATATATTAATGGATTAAAATTAAAATTTTGAACATATTTATGTTATAATGTATTCAATTTTAACATAATATATTAATTTTTAATAATTTAATTTAATAAATGCAAAATATTTATATTAATTTTTTAATTTAATTTATTTTATTATTATTTTTTCATTAAGAGGGGTAAACGCTTTTGAACCGTAGCTATGAACTAGTGAGGTCACAAACGAGGGACCTTATCCCCAATATAAATTCTCAACAATTACACCCCAATGGGGTTTGAACCTTGATGGCAAGATGTCGGCATTACAATTCGCACCTCTAGAGTGCGTATTGGCAACAGACAACCATGCACAGTGCATAATGACTACTCTTCAAATTAGGGGGGGAAGCTCCCTCTTTTGTTGATATGCATGAAAAAGTAAATGTTCCAAATCCTATCTTTTTGACTCAGCTGGAAGAGGCACAAGGTTAGAAAACCAATACATTGTAGCTAAGGTTTTTCTTTGGTTTTGCAGATCTTAACTACAACTAACTAAATGCTTTAACTATCCTATTTCCTTAAGAGAAACTGAGCATGAGGACTTAGGAGTAGGGAATTGGTATACGATAATCTTTAAGTTAGGATTTCCAAGGAGGTAGGATACCTATCCAAGGCATAGGTTGAAAGAAAGGTTATCGGTAACAACATCAAACAACAATCTTCACTTCTAAATTCCCAAGGAGGAGACGGCTCCTATCCGAGGTGTAGATATGAAACAAAGATTATTAATCACAACAACACACGATAAACCTTACTTCTAAATTCCCAAGGAGGAGACGACTCCTCTCCGAGGTGTAGATATGAAACAAAGCTTATTAATTACAACATGAAATAATAATTGGGACAGCAAATCGCACGAAGGACCTATCAATACAATTAACCATCAAACCAGCAATTATATTTAACTAATTGAACAAATACTGAATAGCGATACTACAGGCAAGGCGGCTCAGCATGTTCGCTATCACAAATAAAAGCTCAAGGTGAATAGATACAAAATAACAACATTCAGGAAAATTGGGCTTAGCAATTTGTTATTGCAGCAAAAGTTAATTACAAATGAGCAAGGGTTTTGGAGAGAATATTTCTAAGCAAACCCACAATGTTGGAAATTCGAAAAAGTGCTTTTTCGCTTGGCATGCAAAGACTTTTCAGAAAAAAGCAGCAGGGGGCAGTAGGGGTTTTGGAAGCTTTTTCTCCCGAAAAATTCTAACATATGGGTTTTGTAGAGAATGAAATTCTAAGCCAACCCAGACTGTCAAAAACTTGAAAAAATGAGTTTTACGAAGGCATGCAAAGGCTTTTCAGTTATTTTTGGAAAAAAGCACAATACTTCAAAATGTGAAGTAACGGGGCAATTTTCTCGAAAAAGTCAGAAACATGGGTTTTGTTGCTGACATTGAATTATGTGAACCCAAATGATTAGATTCTAAAAATTATGCCGTTTACTTTGACGTGCGAGAGAAAACCTAAGACAAGGATAGAAGAATTTTAGAGATAGAAAATAGATTCTGCCTCTGAAAATCACGCCTATGCTTGAATTCGATTTGATGAAGTCTGCATGCACTTGAACAATGAAGTCTGAAAAATATTTCCCCTGAACAATCTAGACCTGGCACTGCAAAGAACACTGAAAAATTATCACCCGTAGCGCCTTCAGATCTTTGCTTGCTCGAGAAAATATGTGTTTGCTTCCACTTGTGATGAGAATAATGGACGCCCAAATGACTTAAATAAATAAAATTCATGTCTTAAGGCGTCATAATTGCATGCAAATCCCTAAATATGGACGCCTCAATGCTATTAGACCCCAAATTCAGTTAATTGGATGAGATTAAACCCTAATTTGGGCGCCACCTCCATGCACTTCAGTTAACTATGCATGCAAAAATAAATTCGCCCTTTGTAAGCAAAAATTAAGTCCTCTTGAAGTCGACTTGAGAAGTGCAACTGAAGATTTAATATTATTTTAATTCAGTTCACTAACACCTCCATTTTGGGGCGGCCCATGCACTTGAGTTCAAAAAGTCAAATTTTGACTTTAGGCGCCTTTACTCTAGACTTAGAAATTTTCTTAGGAAATTTCATTTGCAAACGTCACTGGAGCTTATGTTCGATCACTGATTCTGATTGACTGATGTATCTAGAAGACTGGTTGATAGTTTCATTGAAGAGCAAGATCAAAACTAACAAGGAGCTCCTTGAGGCTGCAAACCCTAATTCTGACATCTGAGGCTTCAAATTTATGCTTCAGACAGTCAATTTTCATGCATTTTCATCATTTTGAAGGTGATTTCGACCTTCATCTCACGTTCTTCGACAATTGACAAAACTTTAGAACTGGCTGATAGGCTCACTGCGGAGTTGGTTCCATTATGAACATGAGCTCTTGGAGAGCACTTTTCCTAAAAACATCATCTGGGAGTTGAAAAACATTGGCGCCCCTGGCCTACAAGGGCGCTTTTTCTCCTAGAGTTAGCCATTTTTCGAACTGGCTGAATCTCCACTTAATCTCCTGTTGCAGGCTGCTGACTAGTCTTTTGACCCGGCTGAGGTATGCAACGGAAAGCTAGAAGCATCACAGACAGGATGAGGATTTGAGCTCACCCAAACAATTGCGTTTGAGGCTCCAAAACCTTGGGCGCCCTTGGCCTGTAGGGGGCGCTTTTGCTATTTTTTGACATTTTCAGCATGATTAAACCTCATGTTTGACTCATGATTCCGACAGTTCAACAACTCAGGTTAACTCGCTGACGGATTCATTGCGAAGCGTGATCAAGTTTGAGACAAACATCCTGCATATCATTTGGTCAGAAACTTTCATCTGGTACCTCAAAAAGATGGGCGCCCCTGGCCTCCAAAGCCGCTTTCTGGTCCAGTGTTTGTCAAATTTTCATCTCCCTCATTTCCTGTTCAATCTCCAGTTTTAGGTGCTAGACAGATCTACCGGACTAGCTAGTAGGCTCCTCGCAAAGCTGACAATATTCTAGAGAAGTCTTCTTGGAAGTGACAAATCTTAGAAAGTTGATTTGGGCCTTTGAAATCTAGGGCGCTGTTGGCCTCCAGGGGCTCTTTCTAGTCTAGAGAGCCATTTTTCAATGATTTTCACCTTGACGAAAATCCCCTCCTAGATGAAGCATCATTTTGAACATATCTCGCCATATAATCTTCGTTGGAGCGTTTTAAGCTTAGATTTCAACATCTAGCCATCTGCCATTGATGACCTCGGAGGTCCTAACCTTTGTCCTGAAAAAGTGAAAATTACCCAACAGAGTTAAACTGACCTTTTCTTGATTTTGACTTCACCACTGTGATTGTGAAGTGAAATAAGCCAATCAAAACAAATTTCAGTCAGTTTTGACAAGTTTCAATTTTTTAGGGTTTTTGACTTAAAAATAGGGGTCCGGAAACCCTAATTTTCAAAATTTCCAAATTTTATATCGTTTAGACATCAAACTGACTAAAAGCTCATACTTGATTTGTCCAAAAATTGACTTCTGATGACAATTTTACAAGGTTTAGACTATTTTAAGCAAAATGCCTTAATGAAGCAAAAAATTTGGTTTGGGTACAACACAAGAATAACAACACAATAACTTAACCATCACACCATGCTACTATTGGCATAATATTCTTTTATTTTAATAAAGAATAAATTCGATTAATTTGTTTCAAATCTATTCAGTAATGTTAAACTAGTTTGATAATTTTGTGGATATTTATTTCTTTTTTTAATCAAATTTATCTAAGGCAAATTTAATCATGAATTATTTTTTGAATTTTCTCCCCTTGTTGAACTTAATCCAAATTTTATTGTTGCTGATAATTTTGGGGATGTCAATTTTTGCTCAATCCACGAGTGGTGTGTTGGACTTGGTTAAAAATTTTCTAGCCCAAGAGGACACCTATCACTTGAGGCTTAAAGGCTGATTGGATTTGATTGTGGTTTCAACCCTTGTTGGGAGTCGATTGTGTGTGGAAATGGTGATGGTGAACAGGCAAGAAATGATGTCACGAAATGAGTTTGCTATGCCTCTTTTTTATGCTCCAAACGGTCATAGTTATAGATGCCGTATGAATCTACAGTGTGGGATTAGGGATGGCAAGAGGCAAATATGCGCATTTATAGAGTTTTGAAGAGCCCGGAATTGGGGGTTCAAAAGAAGAGGCAACTGCCTATATCTATAAAGTTTTCAAGGGACAGGCCAGGTTTAGGCTAGGGTTTTTGTAGGATTGCATTTAAGAGAAATGTCAAAAAGAAAAAAGCTGGGAGCTGCTTCATTTTTGAGATGATAAACTGAAGTAGAAACCAAGATTTCCGTTCCTTGTAGTCATATCTGTGATAAGACTAGTGAATCTCCACAAAAAGGAAGAACTAACATCGTAGGATAGTAGCCATTGCTTTGGTTGGTAAATCATGTATGTGGTCCATTTATTTCATTCAGTGCAGAATTGGTTCATGTGACATGTTGAAAAATTTAAAATGGGAATAACTTGCTCATACAGCACCCTAAAATTAGGTGCTTCTGTTTTATTTTGGCTACTTTATTGTAAGGAATCTAATGGTAAAATTAATTTCCCTTCCTCCATCTTCCATAAATATGCTGGAACACTGCATTGTTTATTTGGGCAATAATAATGAGCAGTTGGCCACTACTCAACAAACGCAGAAAAAAGTAATTGAGATGCTGGCCAAGCATATGGAAGACATGAGAAACATAGTCATGCACATGTAAGTAATGTTGAAAAAATGCAGGTATCAATTATAGATCTGCTCCCATCCAAAAAACAAGCACTGCAAGAAGATATTTGAGGAATAGACAATAATCTAGCTGAGGTGATCTCTGTTGCTGCCATTCACCAAGTGCTGTGCACTGGAAATGCTACTTGGATTCTTTATTGAGGATCAATGGATGTGGCAGGAAGATCTGTGAAAAGAGCATTTTAGGAATGCTTCAAAATCCCATTGGATGCTGTTCTTTTTGCATCTAAGGATTTTGGTGCTCAGAGCATTACTTTTGCAGTTTCTGGTTTTTTATAATCTCTTATTATAAATTGTCTTGAGACAGATATTATTAGTGTGCTACCTCAAAAACAGTTATTTGAGTCGGAGGTTTAGATAGCCTGGTATTGTTTCTGCATTCTTTCTTTTTGTAATGACCTAGATTCAAGAAATATCAAGAAACTTATTGCTTATTTCCCTTAGTTGATTCTCACTAAATGATGTAATGGTACCTTATTTAGTAGAAGTTTTGAACATTGCTGAAAACAGTATGCTCTACAACAGAAGAACCAATGTTGCCTTTGTTTTAAATCCTGCCTACCATCTTCTCTCGCCTTCTATCTTGCCTTCCACCTGAAACCATCAACATTACATAAACCAGCAAGGATCATTCCATATCAGCCAAGGGCTGAGTGGACATAAAGAAGAATATCTCTATGGGGATCATAGCCTTCTGCCAAGCCCCCATGGTTCTTCATTGAAATCAAAGTTTCAAATCTGCAAATCCCAAATGGGAAAAACGAGATTTACTTGAAGGATCTAAAGTTTTCATCCGACAAGATGCCCAGAGAACCATCATCAGGCTTTCCTTCTACTCGAAGATAAAACTTTGGCTCTTATCTTAGATTGTAAGGTTTGCCAAAGGTATAATTTTGCATGGACAAAAGGGAAACCAGACTGTGGCTGTTCAAGAAGAAGACTCTAATCCGCAGATTTATGGTGCCTATTCTAGCACCTAAAATATTCATAATTTGGATCCAAGAGATGTAATGTCCCCTGTTTGGATATGCTTATATTTTTGCCTTAGAATCACAATTTCAAAATAAGAGGTATATCTTATTAAATTACAACCCAAGGGCTGATAGGCAACCCCCTGGCCCACTAATGGCGGACACTTCAGTCATCCATTAGGGGTGGTCCACTTAGCATGAAATGGCTATCCTCCTTGTACTTCTGTCTCTTCTTCCCTTGATCGATTATAGAGGTATATATAACTTATGGTTTAGACCAATAATTTAGTTTGAAATGCAGTCCTTATTGCTCTATATGAAATGCATGGAATTAATGTTTTTAAAGCATAGACATCAAATAGCATACCACAATATTTATAAAACTTTGTTACTGCTATATCTCAGGATGCAGATGTAATTTATTAGTGTAGAAGATTTACTTTGGTTGATCTGCTGTAGTTGCAGATACAAATCTGTATATATATACATATATTTCTCTCAATGGTTCGATGCCTTCCTGGTTTGGAAGTATCCTTCCTTTCATACCCTGCGATGGATACCAAGAGATGTGCCTGTTCAATTTACTTGTCCCTTGGTATGGGACATGTCCCTTTATGACTGTTCTTTCCAATCACCGCCTTTCTTTGCACATTAACTAAGCGCTTCCTTCTTTAATTGTTTTAAAGTATAATCGTTTCATACTTGAATCGCTGCTTATTTGGTTTGGACTAATTGCTGCTTTAGAATAGCTTTTGCCTTTTTCCCTAATTTATCTTATGTGAACTTTGGAGATCGCTGTTTTAGGGAGTGCCGTTTAGGAAGTTTTTAGAGGTTTATTTTTATTTCATTGCTTTTTTACGGGGTATGATAGCTCACCCTTCCCAAGATTGCTTGTCCTCAAGCAATTTTAAATTTGGGTGATCAAAAATCTTGGCACCTTCCCAAGTTGTGTCTTCCGTAGGAAGTCCTTTCCACTTAACCAGATATTCTTGGATAGTTTTGTTTCTTAATTTCTTCTCCCTCATATTAAGAATGATCTTGGGGTCTAGAATCAATTTACCTTTATCGTCCAATGGGGGCAATTTTGAATATGGAGTGATGTTTTGTCCTAGCACCTTTTTGGGATGGGAGGCATGAAAGACATTATGAATCCTACTATTAGCTGGCAGTTCCAATTCATAGGCAACCTCTCCTATTCTTTTGAAAATTTTATATGGTCCATAGAATCGGGGTTTAAGCTTCTTGGCTCCAGTCTCCTTGATTGATGTCTATTTAATAGGGTTGTAGCCTTAAGAAGACCAAATCCGCAAATTCAAATGTTCTTTCGGTCTTGTTCCAATCGGCAAGTCTTTTGTTGATTCTGGGTTTGATGTGAATTATCTTTGAGTGCCTTCATGATATCCATATTTTGTTGCATAAAGTCCTTTGCCCCTAGTAGATGGCTTTCTTGGATGATCAAACTTCCAAATGAAGTGTCTTCGTAACCATACAAGGCCTTAAGGGACTCATTCCTATTGACATGTGATGTGTGGTGTTATAACAATATTCTCCAAGATGCAACCACCTGATCTAAGCATTATGTTGGCTTGTAACATAATTCCTTAAATATCCTTCTATCCATTTGTTTATAATTTCTATTTGACCATCATTTTGAGGGTGGTAGCTTGTGCTTGGTGTGATTTCCGTACCCGCTAGTCGAAAGAGTTCTTGCCAAAATAGGCTAAGGAATTGACTGTCTCTACCACTGATAATATTTCTCGGTAGACCATGTAGTTGAAAAAGTTCCTTGAAAAAGACCTCGGCTACTTGAGGAGCCATGTAGTCTTGAGGATATTGCCATAAAGTGTGCATACTTAGTTAGACGATCCTCCTCAACATAAATGCAATCTTTTCCTTGTACTTTAGGGAGTCTTGTTATGAAGTCCATGGAAATACTCTCCCATTTTTGATTAGGTATGGGTAGAGGTTGGAGGAGTCTTGTTGGGTGAACCTGTTCTACTTCGTTCCTTTGACATGTCATGCATTCCTGAATATGTTTGAGGATATCTTTCTTGAGGTCTTTCCGTGAGTATTTTTCCCTTGCTTATAAGTTTAATAGTATCCTTGATGGCTAGCTAAAGGGTTATCATGATACTCTCTAATGACTTTTTCCTTCATCTTCGAGCTTGGTGCAAGGCATATCTTATCTTTGTATAGGATGAGTTCCTCCACCACCTTATATTCTTCTTTTTGTGTATTCCCCTCCATGATGTTGCTGGCTTGTGGGTCTTTGGTGTATTCGACAATGATTGCACTCTTCCAATCTATGGAAATGCTCGTTATAGAGCACAAGTAGGGTTTGCGGGATAGTGCATCAGCTACATTGTTGTTCTTCCTCTTCACATATTCCATGTCGAAGTCATAAGCTTGCAACTTGCTAACCCATTTTTGTTGATGATCATTTAGGTCTTTCTGATTTAAGAAAAACCTTAAGTTGTTGTGATCGGTTTTAACAATGAACTTCCCACAAACCAAATATTGTCTAAATTTGGCCAGTGCGTGCATGATGGCTAACATTTCCTTGTCATAGGTAGAGTAATGTTTTTCGGCTATGGTGGGTTTGCGACTTTCGAATGCAATTGGATGTTTGTTTTGCATGAGAACTGCTTCAATTCCTTCCCCGAATGCATCACATTCTAACTCGAATGGCAATGTAAAGTCGGGAATGGCTAGGTCAAGGCATGAACTCATTATTTCCTTAAGTTTCTCAAATGTTTTTTGGGCTTCTTCACTCCATGTAAAGGCTTCCTTTTTTGTTAAGTCTGTGAGGGGGGCAGCAATTTTGGAGAAATTTTTGACAAATTGTCGATAGTAACTACATAAGCCAACAAATCCTCTTAGGTGGGTTAATGTTCTTGTTTTAGGCCATTCCTTGATGGCTTTGATTTTTTCTTCATCCACACTTACTCCTTGTGCATTGATTTAATGTCCTAGATATAAAATCTCTTCTAACCCACCCTCACACTTGGAGGCTTTGGCATAAAGCAATTCCTGTTTAAGAATTTCTAAGATTCCTTTAATGTGCTTGAGGTGTTCTTCCCATGTTTTGCTATAAATTAGAATGTAATCAAAGAATACTAGCAGGAACCTCGTTAGTTGCCTCTTGAATATATGGTTCATACATGAGTGAAAGGTTGCAGGTGCATTGGTTAGACCAAAGGGTAGGACCAAAAATTTGAAATGTCCATAGTGACATTTGAAAGTTGTCTTGGGAATGTCATCTTTACTCATTCTAATTTGGTGATATCCAGATCGTAAGTCAATCTTAGAGAAATATTTGGCTCCATGAAGTTCATCTATTAATTCATCAATTCTCGTGAAAGGGTAATGGTTCTTTATAGTTTTTTATTCAAAGCTCTATATTCTATACACATTCTCATAGTACCATCCTTCTTCTTAACTAACACCACTTAGGATGCAAAAGGATTGGAACTCGACTGAATGTGGCCCATGTCAAGAAGTTCCTTAATGGATTTTTCTATCTCTTCTTTAAATTTTTGGGGGTGTTTGTAAGGTGTGGTAATTATGGGTTTAGCCCCTTTTTCTAGTTCTATAATGTGTTCAAACACTCTTTTGGGAGGTAGGCCTGGTGGAATATCTTTGAATACCATTTTATGTTCCTTAAGGATGGGTTGTATATCTACATGTATGGCTCCCCCTTGGGGAGAAGATTTGTCAAGGATCAAACATTGGGTGATCCATTCTCATTGTCCATGTCTAAGGATTCTTTCCATTTTCTTGGATGAGACTACTCTCGGAGACCCGTCAGATAGTCCTTGTAAAAGGACATCTTGTCCATTATGTTTAAAGCAAAGTTCTAACTTTGGGAAATCTAAATAGAAACGTCCTAAGGAGTGTAACCATGGGGTGCCTAAGATTACATCAATATCTCCCAAATTTACAATGTAGAAATCTTCTTTGATGGGGTGCTTCCCTAAGGTTATGTCTAGTTGTGGAATTTTCCTATTGCAAGTGGAGGTGGACCCATCAGCTAAGGCTACTTTAAAACCTTCAAAATCTTTGGTTTCTAATTTCATCTTTGCAACCAAGTTTTCATCAACGAAATTATGAGTTGCCCAACTATCTACAAGGGCGATTACTTTTTGTCCCTTTAGAATACTTTTGATTCGAAAGGGGTGTTTTTTGGATGCTTTTGAGATGGTGGCCAAGATTCCATGTTCTTCCTCATCACACTGTCTTCTTTTGCTCGGGATTTCTTCCTCTTTCTTGCCTTGCTTTGTTGCTAGATAATACCTGTATATTTCGTGCTTGGCTTTTTCATCCACACATGTCCCGACTCCCACTTCTCCTTGCATTTGAAGCATAATTTTTCCGTTTTGAGGTCAACTCATTGCCTTTAAGTTCATCTGGATTGCAAACATGACCATGCTCCCATTTTTCCTTACAATGGTAGCATAAATTTCTTCATCAAAGCTCTTCATGTTCACTTTTAGAAGGAAATCTCCTCTTATGCCAATTCTTCTTGTATGGGGGTTTGGTATGTATGTTTGATGATAAATTCTTTGAGTAGGTTTGTCTTTTGATGGTGTGGATTCCATTCTTAATGCCTTTTGAATTGCTCTGATACCAATTGTAATGCCCCCTGTTTGAATATGGTTAGATTTTTGCCCTAGAATCACAATTTCAAAAAGAGGTATATCTTATTAAATTACAACTTCCAATAAACTCAGATTTTATCCCTGCAATAATGTTAGTCAATACTTCATAAATAATTAATTGATCATTTGTACTGTTTGCAACAGTCCTTAAATTAGTTGACAATTATAATGTTCATTGATCTTTAAAACAGATAAGTAACTATCAGTACAGATCCAAAGTTATTATCCACTGTAATGATCAACTATTGGGAAGATTGGAGATGAAGCCGCAATAGGATGCCTGGAGTATTTCCTCTTTCTAAGCCCAAGGGTGGATAAGCAACCCCCCTGGCCCACTAATGGCAGACACTTCAGTCACCCATTAGGGGTTGTCTACTTAGCATGAAATGGCTATCCTCCTTGTACTTCCGTCTCTTGTTCCCATGATCGATTATAGAGGCATAAATAACTTATGGTTTAGACCAATAATTTAGTTTGAAGTACAGTCCTTATTGCTTTTTATGAGACATAATTGTCCCATGTAAGATCTGGCGGCCTTTCACAAATCCCCTTGCTTCTCAAAAAATGATCTAAGACAAGAGATCCTGTAGCTTTTTCGCAATCACTTTAGAGACAATCTTGTTGATAGAATTTCACAAAGAGATAGTTTTGAAATCCCCAAAGGAGCGATGGTTCAATTTTATATTGTTCTTATGATTATTTTTATATACTTTTATTATTAATTATATTTATATATTATATATAAATTATTGTTTGTTGTTAATTTATTTTATGTTTATATATTAAAATTATTATTGTGTACTTATTGTTAATTTATTCTATATCTATATATTATATTTATTGTTGTGTATTATTTATATATTTTTTATTCTTTTATTATTTTATAATCAAGGGAATTGGTAGGCCAGCGACCTGGAGCAGCCTAGGGGTGAAGCCTTAAGAGTGCTTGAAACTGAGGTTGAGGCACTGTAAACCTTGGTCCATGCATCTGCCCACCCAATGCCGAGGAATGGCGGGATTTGAAACCTAGGAATGCAGGGTTTCCTTACCCTGTGAGAAATATTTTTAGATTGTTATTATGCCAATACATACAACACACACACATATTGATTATTATTATAAATCAGGGAAAAAATCAGCGAATTGCTGAATCACAGCTTAAATAGTTTGGAGTTTGGACAAAACCCCATTGGTAAACTTGTAATAATAATTGTAAGTATTTGCAAGTTATACCTGTATTTAGGAGAACATTTAAATGCAATAGACATTTGATGGAGAACATAATTCTTTTTCATGGAATAGTTTTTTATTATGGTTGAGTTGTTCAGTTATTTATTATTTGAACCTCTACTTGCTAGTTACAAGCTGTTTATGTTTGTATATTGAGTGTTGGAACAGATATTGTTGGGACTTTTTCTACGTCTTACAAACAAAATAGTTGCTTTCACAAATGTGGATTCTCCTTGTTTCTTTGCATGCTTCTGGGATGCACTGCTGATTTTATGATCTTGATTGATCTCAGTTGTACTTGCATTGTCTATGTTGTTTATTGTGTTTGTTGGTTAGTTCGATAGTCTAGACTCTAGATTGATTTCAGTTGTGCTTACACTATCAATGTTCTATGTTGTGATTGTTGGGCAGCATTTTGTGTTGTTCTTATGGTTATTTTTATATACTTATTATTAATTATATCTATATATTAATTGCTTATTATATGTATTTATTATTTTTAAATTATTTATTTTATAATTTATTTTATACTTATATATTGAATTTATTGGTAATAACTAATATATTTACATTCATATACTTATATTTATTTATTTGTAATATATTTAGTTTGTTATTATGACTATATATATATTGTATGACTGGACCCAGCCATACTGAAGCAGATAAAAAATTCGGCAAACTACAAAACTTGAACCCTGAACACTGAACCTGAAGCTGAATCCGAACCGGCAACCTAGTGTCTACATTATTGTCCCTTAGATGGTTTGGACAAAAAGTTAGTTGTAACTTGTAATTACCGTAAATATTTGCAATTTATACTATAAGTCCGCAGAAAATTTAAATGCAATAGACAATTGATGGAGATTTTTTTTCTTTTTGAAAAATCACAAGGATTTATTTTATTATGGTCGAGTTCTTCTATTGTATGAGAGGGCCAATTTTATGTAAACTTAACATGGTTGCGTATTTAAGAATCAGACCATTTGTCATCTTAGTTGATTATTTGAACCTCTGCTCACAAGTTTATGCCTGTATGTTGAGTGTTGGAACAGATATTTAGGACTTTTGTGCATCTTACAAACAAAATAGTTGTTTTCATATGTGTGGCTTGTCCACGTATCTTTCCACACTTTTTTTGGATGCACTGCTGCTTTTATAATCTTGATTGATCTCAGTTGTACTTGCATTATCTATGTTGTTTATTGTGTTTTTTTGGTAGTTTCGTAATCTAATTTGATTTCAGTTGTGCTTGCACTATCTATGTTGTGTATTGTGATTGTTGGGCAGTCTTTGCTGTCTTATAAGGATAGTAGTACTTATGATTACTTGGAAAATTTTCAGCACAGGGATGAGAGTAAAAGTGATTGGATAAGAAAAATAGAAGGGCTTAAATTTCAAGAAATCGAGCAGGAAATTGTCATCTGGACGAAATGTTTGGGGAAAATAAAAAAAGTCCAGTTTATTGAAGATACGGCTAGAGAATTGGGTTTATACTTGTAAGAAAATTTGTGCATATCTTTTCCGCTAATGTCTTCATTGCAATCATTTGTTAAGGTCCTTTATATTGGTAAATCATGTTTGTTGAAAATAATTCACAAATATGATCTCATCCTTATTTTTTCTTATTGATTGCCAGCTTTGGGTAAGGGTATGCCATTAAGTTTATAGTTTATAGTGAAGGCATGAAAATTGTGGTTAAAATATAACTGATTAAGTCCATTAGGAACATATTCCCTTTGCTTGAAAGTTTGGCTGTTATGCTATTCTGACACTGTTTTTTCTGTGTACATCTAAATTTAGTCATGCATATGAATTTAGTCATTCGAAATACAAAAGGAGAAAAGAAGTTTTTGTTGTGAGCAAGGTTCCACTGCCAGATTACCGTGCAGATCTTGACAAGATGCATGGATCGACACAACGTGAGGTACATTGTGCACCTGGTGTTAGACTTCAGCAGCTAGATTGAATATATAATGTCAATGCTGCCATTTTTTTTGTGTGTCTTGCAGATTCAAATATCAATGGATACTGAGCATAGAGTGGAAAGTATTCTTGCAAGTGCCAGGGAAGGTTGTGCTCAAGAAAGTGTGCACAGTGAAGCAAGTCAAATGTACTCTTCACTATTTCATTCTCCTGAAGTTCCTCAAACATATGATGAAAAGCTGACGCTAAGCCTTGAGCTGTGCCGTCGACAGTGGCAACAGAAGGTTCAACATCAATTTCTTTTACTGTCTATGTTATTTTTTGTTTGCATTAATCAAAAAGCTTCAGAGTATCAAATTCATGATGGAAGGCTCCAAGTGAGCAAAAATTCCTATATTTTAGGTGTAAATAGATTTTATAGGATAGTGGATGAAAATCTATACCTGTCTGAACATCTTATGCATGCAGACTTAAACATGTGTTTGAATTTGAAAAAGTTTATTTTTTTGGTGGCTTAATTGTAGTTTACCCCATCAGACATGGAAATGCAGCGTCTCAGAGAAAGACTGCCAGCTTATAAGATGAAAGATCAGCTGCTGACAGCTGTAGCCAAGAATCAGGTATTGAAGTATGCTTTGTAACAATGTAGCTTAAAATTTTGCTTCTCAAATTGCTCTTGACCCAATTCAAATTTTATGCTTCGTAACAATGTAGCATTAATTTCCGCTTCTCAAATTGCTCTTGACTCATTCAAATTTTATATTTCATTACTCCTCTTTTGAAAATTTGGCTTGCAAAATATGCACTCTTGACTCTATTTGTGGGATAAGAGGGAAATCTCTAGAATTCTTTGGCAGGTCTGGTGAATGTGAAATAGAATTGCCTGTATGGCTCCAGATGAATTTCCATTGTGAATATAAAATTTGGTTAAACTTAGAGTTCTTTGATGCTTATAAAATAAAACATGATTTGTCATATTTCTAATGCTTAATCATTTATTGGAAAAGTTAACCAGCTATTCTTAATAATTGTAGCTTTTGGTGTTTGAAATCCACATGGCAACCATGAGTGGCTTTTATTATTGATTTTTTCTTTAGTAGCTTCACAGCTTTGCAGTTAGGGCCTTGACAGACCAAGGAAATCATTTTGTTTAACATTAATTTGAAATGGTTGAGCAATAATTGAATATTTCATTTTGTTATGGCAAAAATCTTAAGTCTAAGTGGCTGGTGTAATGAGGGTGCCATATACATGGTGTACATGGAGAGAGGTCATAAAAATATGGACTGAGACGACCAAACTACCCATTGCAACTCACTAGATTTATTAGCTTCTAGTATGTATTGTTTACTTCACTGGGTGTATTCCAACGTACTATGGAATTAAACTAAATTATGCACAGAATATAAAACAAAACAACATATTCGGAAACACAAGATGCTTGAAATATGGAATGCTTCTATTCATTTTCAGTAAGTATCAACATGTACAATCATAAGGATGTCACACTATCAAAACCATGTCTTCTTGACTACAAGGACTCAATAAATATAATGCTCGGTGGTGGTTGAGCAACCAACCGTCGTGATGTTTCATAACAACCCTTTATCACTAATCGGGACATAGTTACATGACATTTATTAATTATTCCCACTACAACTATAGTTTTATTAACATAAGCAACTAGCCGACTACGACCAACTACGCTACGAACGACAACGGCTGACTACAACAAAACTAAAGACAATGCAACTTACATCATCCCCCCCACAAAAGAAGTCGTCTTCCAGACAACATGACAACCCAAAAGGTAATGATATTGCATATGAATCTAATGAGGGGGAAATAAGGACGTCCTTGGATGGACTGATGATGTCGGGGTGGTTGCTGAAGAGTGTTGCTCCCTCAATCGCCTCACTTCCTCCGTGCACACGTGGAGCTGGCGATCGACAAGAATCTCTCGTTCTTTGGCGACTTTCACCATGCGAGCTGCCTCCATCAACTGACTTCTGGCCTTGTTCGCCTTCGTGCTCCTAGTCGCCAGCTGTTCTGCCAACTCTTTCACCTGTTCTTCCAACTCCCTTACTTTCTATTACCACGCCTACTCCCTCTGCCGTGCCTCCTCCTCCAGAGTGGTCACCCTGGCTTCCAAAGCCACTACCTGGGTTTCCTTGGCATTGGCTATCTAAGTCTGCTTCACCAATTGAGTTTGAAGGTTCTTCATGGCTATGGCCAACTCATCTTTGATCTTCTGCAACAGTTTGTATGCCTCTACCTTCCGTGCCACTGCGAACTCAGTGGACAACATCTGCCGCTTCACATTATAGAAAACATCACGAAAGGCTAATTCAATATGATACAAATTCTTCAAAACCCCGACATCCCTTCCTGCCATCCTCGGTGTACCACGCCATGCTCTGTGCATTGTGGGGGTCTTGCCTACCAGCCATCCCTGGCTGGTGAAGATACGAGCAAACTCTGACTCGCACCCCATCTACACAAATCCGCGGATGCGCTGCACTTCCTAGGCCACTAGGGGAGAGTGACCAACCTTGAGTGCTTTAGAGACCTGTCCTACCCGGATCATCAATCGCCCCACGTGCTCAAGTTCCTCTACATACTGTTGCGTGGCCCCTACGGGATTTGATGGATCTGGTTGCGACATCTCAACTACAAATCCACCAGACCCTATGGAATCCTCCTCCTCCTCCTCCTCACCGCCTGGTGCTAACGGGGACTCGATGTCCGCTGCGGGGGTCTCCCTCAATGTCTGCCCTTCAGGCTCTTGGACTACTGCCACGATCTTCATTTCTCCTTCCATCTCCATCTTTCCTGGCGGCTACTCGTGCACCTCTTTTGCTACCTTGGCCGTCTCACTCTGTTGAGTCTGAAGAATTGGGCCTCCCTCATCTGTACCCCCAACCAAACCTTCTGAAGGGCTCAGGACAGGTGGCTCGACCACCTCCAATGTGAAACCCATCGACCCTAGCCAATCATCAATTTGTGCCACTCCTGGCGCTCCTGGCGGTGTAACAGGGGAGACCTGCCCCATTGTGATTGTTCTCCAAGTCACTGTCACTGGTATCTCCGCATAGAATATAGAAAAGAACAACATATTTAGAAACACAAGATGCTTGAAATATGGAATGCTTCTATTCATTTTCAATAAGTATCAACATGTACAATCATAAGGATGTCACACTATCAAAACCATGTCTTTCCGAGTACAAGGACTTAGTACATATAACGCTCGGCGGTGGTTGAGCAACCAATTGTCGTGATGTTTCATAACAACCCTTTATCACTAATCGGGACTTAGTTACACAACATTTATTAATTATTCCCACTACAACTATAGTTTTATTTACATAAGCAACTAGTCGACTATGGCCAACTACACTACGACCAACTACGACAGACTACAACAAAACTAAAGATAATGGCAATTTACATGTATAAGTTAGATAAGTTTAGTTGAGCTTCAAAGCTTTATGGATAAGATAGATAGGTTGAAGTTTTGGCAAAGTTGGAAGTTGTGAAACTCACCCTAGGAAGCTCTAGCACCTATAAGAAGAAATAGAAAGGGAAATTTACATCCTTAGAGACTTGTATGAATGCTTTAGTCATCAAATTGAGGATAACTCATTTGTACAAAGGGTTGACAACTTGAAAGTGAGCATAATAACAACAAATTGTTGTATCTAGTTTGTACTTGTTTGTTTGGGATATAATAAAATTCAATAGAAAAGCAATTGCCACAACCAATTGGTTTTCCCCCATCTCAAGGCTTTTCAAGTTGAAAATCCATTACTATGGTTTTGAATCTCTCTCCAAACAGTATATTTAGATCACTTGGGCCTCCTCCCATGAGCTGCTCAACCCTAAGCTAGCTTTCTATGCCCAACGTTTCTTTTAGATGGTGGCTGGTTCTATTCATTGCCTTGGCTATTGCCAACATCATCAGTCCCATAGCTTAAGGTTTCCCCTTGGCTAGTTGAGAGTGTTCTTTTACTAGTCAGTGGTTGAAATTGATCATCGCATCCTCTATCATGACTGGATCTGCCGTTTTTCTCCCTCTAGGAGGTGGAGACCAAGGAACACTTCATTTTTAGATGTACCATTCACTATGAGATTTGGGGAAGATTTTACTACCTCTATAGGGACTCAAGTATTACAAAATTAGAACACAAAAAGATTACCAAGATTGCATAAATAATTAGTAATGAAATAAGGAGCAAAAGCATCCTTATATGATATTACAAACACCTTATCCAAAGAGAATAAGACTGACAACTTAGAGGATAAGATTGACAACTCATAAAGCAAAAAGTAATAACCTAAAGTCAACATGAATTTATTAAAGAAGCTTCCTAAAGTCTATCATAAAAGCTAATTGACTATTACAATATAAAACATTAATTTAATACCCTCCCTTAATGGTCAATCTACTAAATACACCAAGTTTATCTTGAAATTTTAGAAATTTGTCAGAACCGAAAGGTTTGGTATGGATGCTTGTAGTTTGATCTTCTGAAGGATAGAAACTACAACATAACCAAACCATTTTCTAGTAGTTGTTTGATAAAATGACAATGTAGTTCCACATGTTTGGTACGCTTGTGGAAGATTGGATTCTTGGCAAGTTTGAGCACCCCTTGATTGTCATAGAACAAGGGTAAAGGCTTTGCTTGAGGCATCTTCATGTCTGAAAGCATCCTTTTGAGCAATACTGCCTCACATGTTGCTTTTATTGTTCCTCAATATTTTGCTTCAGTCGAGGAGGGAGCTACTGCCTTTTGCTTCTTGCTGGTCGATGTGACTTACTCTGTGCCAATGTTGAAAACATATCCAGAAGTGGATTTTCTTTCATCAACAAAACTTGCCCAATCTGAACTTGTGAACTCAACCATCCCAGGATATTTGCTTCTGTTGTACAAAATGGCAAAGTCAATTGTCCCTTTCACATATCTCACCCTCTTTGCAGCAATCTAATGTTCTACATTTGGTGCTGTCATGAATTTGGAAACGAAACTCACAACATAACTCAGTTCAGGTCTAGTGGCTGTAAGATATATAAGGCTGCCCACTAGTTGCTTGTAAACTAACTCATTAACTACCTTTGAGTCAATTTTCGCTGAAAGTTTTAGTCCTTTTTCCATAGGTGTTAATGAAATTTTGCAATCTGCCATTTTGAATTTGTTGAACAAACTCCTGGCATATTTGGATTGAGAAATAAAAATATTGACACCTGTTTGTCAAACTTCTACACCTAGACAGTAGTATAAGAGGCCTAAATTGGTCATGTCAAAAGATTTACTAATATAAGATTCTACTGTTCAATAGCATTTGCCTAACTACTTGTAATAATGATATCATCCACATATATGATGAAAAGAATGAGATCATTACCTATGCTTTTGACGTACATATTGGCATCTAAAGGACTCCCTTGAAATCTTTGTTCAATCAAATACTTGTTGATTTTGAATTACTATGCCCTAGGCCCTTGCTTCAAGCCATATAAAGATTTCTTTAATTTGCATACAAGATTGCTCCTTACTTGGAACCTAAAAACCTTGTGCTTGAGTCATGTACATTTCTTCCACCAAATTTGCTTTGAGGAAGACACATTTTACGTCCATTTGATGGACCATCCAACCAAATTGAGCTGCCATGTTTAGAACCAATCAGATGATGCTCATCTTTGCTGTAGGAGCAAAGGTCTCCTTGTAGTCAATACCCTCCCTTTGTGAGAACCTTTTAGTGATCAACATAGCTTTGTACTTGTCAGGTTTTCCATTTGCTTTGTACTTGACATTGTACACCGATTTGCAACCAATGGGATTCTTCCCTAATGGAAGATTTGAAAGATCCCAAGTTTCATTCTTTATAAGACTCCATGTTCGGTTTCCATGGCCTTTTCCGTTTCAGGTTTTTCTTTTGCCTCAACAAAAAATTGTGGCTCATACATTCCCTGAATATTGGGCATGAGAGCAAAGCTGATTGTGTTTGTCTTGCTCTTGCATATTGATGATCTACCCTTGACCATTTCACTTACCCGGACATCTCTAAAGGTTTCCCACCACTGTGGTCTCCTCTTGGAAGTCTCTACATCCAGATTAACATTTTTATCATTACTTGTGCTACTTGTATCTATGTCATTTGGATGCTGATCCAAGTTATCATCAATGAAAAGTGGGTCAATTTCCTCATGCTCTAGATTCCCCCTTGAAGTGGAGCTTCTTGAAGTTGAATACCTGAATCCTTAGCCACAATAGAATGTTCTTTGGTAATCTAGAAATTTGGAGATGTTTTGAAAGGCCCTACTTCCTCACCAATCACAACTTCTTTGCTGAATGTCAAGTGGTCGGTTTCAACATCAATCAACTTGTAGGCTTTATGATTGTCATTGTACCATGTAAGCATTAATTTCTTAGCGTTAGGATCTAATTTGATTCCCTTTTCATATGGAATCTAGGCATATGCAATCGAACCAAAGACTTTAAGATGACTAACCTTCGGTTTCCTCCCAGACCATGCTTCCTTTGGGGTCTTATGTTTCATTGCTTGTGTGGGAGATTTGTTGAGAAACTAAACTGCAGTATATACTTGCTTAGCCCAAAAGCTCTTGGTAACACTCATGTTCTCCATCATATATCGGGCCATGTCTATTATAGTACGGTCCTATCTCTCAACTACTTGATTCTGCTATGGAGTGGAGGGTGTGGGAAATTGTCTTTTGATGCCGTGTTTTGCACAAAAGTTGCTGAATTTTTTAGAATATAATTTGCCTCCATCATTAGATCTAAGAGTGCTAATATCACAAGTTGACTCTTTTTATACTAATATTTTAAACTTTTGAAATTCATTAAACACCTCAGATTTTAATTTTAGAAAATATATCAACATTTTCCTACTAAAATCATCCACAAACAAAATAAAATACCTACACTAAGTGATTGCTTTTGTGTTTATTGGTCCACAAATATTTGCATGAACCAAGCTTGTTCATCATCAAATGGTGTTCTATGTTGCATCTTGGTTTGGCAAGCCCCACACACACCCTGCATCTATTGTTGAATGTTAGAAATTTTATCTACCAAGTTCACTCAGTCCGATTGAGAGAGTTAGGAGAAATTGAGGTGTCCATATTGTTGGTGCCAAAGTGTAGTAATGGATGATGCACTCTTTGTTGCCAATGCATATTCTCGGACCTATCCAGTTTCAACTGATCTATATAATCCATGATCTTCTATACCAAAAGTAGTAGTCTTCTTCGTCTCCCTGTCAATGATATTGCATTTGTGTTTGTTGAAATTGACATCTAGATTAGGACTATGTCACATAATTTGACTTGCAAAAATTAGATTGAGCTCCATTGTAGGTACATAGAGCACATTGAGAAAAACTACCTTTTTCCCCTTGGAGGTTGTTTGCACAATCCCTTTTCCTTCAATCATGTACTTCTCAACACCATCAAAGATCATTAAATCAGAGCAAGCAATGTACTTTGTGAACCAATCTCGCCTTTCGGTGAAGTGATGTGATGCTCTTGAATCGATGTACCGTGTAGATGATTCTGATTGATCTATTGGTCTTCAAGTCATGAAGGCATAAAGATTTGATGCCTTCTCCTTTGAATGCTCTACGACATGAGCCTTACGCTATCTGTTGAGGTCCTTCCTAGTTGGATTGTAGGTCAACCAACCTCTTTTTTGCAATACTTCTTCATATGACCCAACTTATGACAATAATGACGTGATGTTTTTCGAACTCTTTGTTGCATCCTTGTGTCCTTGTCCTTTCTTGTATGACCATTTGCTTGTGCCTCTGTCTTTGGTTGCAAATGCCTATTCCACACTTGTCTCATTGTTGCTACCAAACCGTTTCCTCCATTTGTCTTGTTGTAAGAGCTTATTACATAGCTTTTCAAACTTCAATTCAACATCCGTAGCTGTAAAATCCCCACCCAAGATGGAATGAAATTTTTACGATATTTCTTAGTTTGACAATGCCAACATTTTGTCAAATAGTTTGGCAGTGAATTGATTTGAGTTTATTTTGGACTTCGATTATGAATTAAGAGCATTGCTTATTCATCATTGTAATTTTATTGACAAAATCCACAAAATATAGCTATTATACCACTGTAATATCCTTGTGCAATTTATATGAAACAATTTCCACTTTTCTCAATTCATTCACATAAGGCATTTCATCAAACAGTTGTCATTATATGGTACTGGGTTTGTTTCAAATGTTTTCATAGAACATGATCATGCTTTATGCGAAATATACACAATATCTATTCTCTTCTAACCATTCAAATACAAGACAATCAATCTTCACAACTTAATACTAAATGAATTTCATGTTAACAACAACTAGAATAAATTTCAGGTCCAACATTCAATAATATTTATCAGAAAGTAACATTAATGGAGATTTATACATACTAAAAATTATCACAAGCCTGAAAAGTTGAGACTTCCAGCTTTCCGGTGATATTTTGTTTCAAAATATCCACCACCGTTAGCCCAAGTTATGCAAAAATGAAAAAAAGGGCATATTTAGGCACTTGAGGGCAAAACCAGGGTCTAGAAAGGCTAAATCGATGCAAAAGATTAACACTTTGTTGTACCCAAAATAATTTTTTGGGCATTTTGTATAAATTGAGCTAAATCTTGTTAAAATGCCGTTAAAAGTCTGTTTTAGGTCAAACCAAACATAGGGTCTTTGTGGGTTTCTGTCAAGGAACACATGTGCAAAATTCTAAAAATTTGAAAATCAGGGTTTTACGCCCCTATTTTCAGGGAAACCCCCGAAAATAGGACCTTCCCAGAAATGATTGAAAATGATTTTGATAGGATTAAAAGGCTTTACGACCACATTGGTCAAGTCAGAATCATCAAAAGACACATTTTACTCTGGTGGATCTATTTCTATTTTTCAGGAACAAAGTTAGGAGCTCCGCAGCCATTAATGGCAGATTGGCTAGTACTAGGTGCTGAAAGTTAAGCTTCAAAAGCTTCAACAATGCAACCATGGCGAAAAAGATCTAAAATGATGTTGTTTGATGAAGGAGATTCCTGAAACCCAAAAAGATCAAAATTTGACTAACTCTGGAAACATTACGAAGGAGAGATCATTTCGCAATGTTGAAAGGAGCCTTTTTCAAGCAGGGGCGCCCATGATCTTTAAAGGTCTAATGTAGTCTGTTGAATCATCCAAGGCAGTCATCCTCGGCGTTTGCTTGCTGGCGCGACAACGAAACAAATAGCTAGATCATCTGATGAGTTGATCATAAGTAGTTGTTGATGAAGCGAAGAGAGGGAGTTGACGAAATATCAAGAAACGACTATCGAAGGTGAAGATCAAAGAAAAAAGAGCCTTTTCCAATGAAAGGCGCCCTTCTTTCTGGACCTCTAGATGCTGACAAATGACCAAAGGTCTCCCAGGATAATCTTCTCAGCCTAGGTAGATCTCAACAACGCGACTGCAAGCATAGGCATCTGACGAAGTAGTCAACAAATAATCAGGATCAAACCAGGCAACTTTTTAGATAAAGATAATTATGCTGAAGGACAAAAGCGCCCTTTTCAATGAGGGGCGCCCTTGAATAAAGGGACCCTAAAATGACTTCTGAATTTCCTGACTCCAGTCATCTTTGGTGAAATGGAGCTGGCTACCTGGCGAGATATCAAGCGAGATCATCTGATTCTTCGATCAACGAGAAATCCAGATCAAAGCACGAGAGGTCATTTCAAAAGGTTGAAGAATGAAGATTGAAAATTTACCAAGGCAAAAGCAAAAGTCCCCTTTCTTGGAAAAGGCGCCCTTTCTTTTGATGCCCTGAACTCAACTTTTTACCATCATGTCTCCTAGGCACTTCCCTTCGGGTTGGATCCAGCTCAACAGTGAATGTGCCGTCAACAGCTTAGGATCAACAGATCAAGCTAGATTTAGGATCAAACTGAGGTCATTCAAGAGAGAAAATAATAAAAAAACTTGCAAAACTCAAAAGGGGCGCCTAGAAGAAGTCAAAGGTCAAGTTGTTGACTAAAGTCAAGATATTTTGAGTTAGACTTGGGTAAATCACTCCACGATCAGTGGAAATCACCTTTTTGAACTTTAGATCAAGCCAAAACAACTTTTGATCATGAGTTAAGTTCCCAAACTTGTGGATGTAAGGCTTGAGTCTATATAATCAAGGTATAGGCGTCCTACATTATTTCATTGCAGGTTAAGGATCAAGAACAGCCATAAGCTCTCAAGGATGCCATTTACAGATCTAGACAAGGTTTTCATCTGTTCTTCAATATTTCTTGCAGATTTGAAGCAGAAGAAGATTGCTAATCTGAGGTTGGATTCAGAGACAAATTTTCTTAGGGGGTCAGATAAAAACTTCCAATCCATCTTCTATCTACTTCCTCTCTTCTTGTCTTAGGTTTCCTTGCATATTACAAAAAAAAGCAACAGGCTACATCAGTTCAGATCAATTGGGTAGATTCAGCATAATTTTCCAGTGAAACCCATCTCATCAAATTTTCCAGAATCAACAAACTTGTTGCGCCTATTTTTGGGGGTTTTTCTGAAAAAGTTTCAGAATCAAAATTTTGAGGAACTGGGCTTGTTCAACATTGAAGCACGAACAAAACCCATGTGCCAAACTTTTTCCGGAAAAATACTTCTCGACATGACGCTATTTTCAGGGGTTTCCGAAAATTATTAGAACAAGGTCAAGTTTACATTCAATCTTTAAGTTTTTCAAGATGCAGTACTCTCAGGTACAATACGGGTCCAAGATGGCCCTATTCCATGATTACTTGAAAACAATTGACACAAACTTACATCAGGAAAATCTAGTGGTGGATCTGGAGCAGCTGGAGGGCATGAATCAGATCACATTGCAGAATATTGAAGAATCCGGGTTGCTACAAGCCGCATCCATCCCCATCACATTACAGAGCGTGGAGCTTGTAATCGCTTGTGTTAAGCATTACAATCCTATCACTAGAGAAATCAGAGCAGTGGATAGGAGAATTGTTTGCAGTTTAAAGCCTCAGGATATCGAAAAGTGCTTTGATATTCCATCATGTCCTAACAGCAAAGTCATATCAGTGACGGAATGCGAGAAGGCATTTGAGATAGCCAAAGACAAATGTCAAAGGGTAATAGCTGAAAAATGGCTAAAAGTGACGAAGGCTAGCTTGCCTAAGTTGGTGGGATGAGGAGAATGTAAAGATGAGTACGCAGTGTTAATCACTCTACTCAACAAAATCACTGGAGAAGAAGATGGCAATCAATTCCAGTCATGGATGTATTATGTCATTGCGAAAATCATTGGAAGAAGGGAACATTATGACTGGGCCACTTTGATTAGTGACACACTCCATCAATAGATCACCGGGTATCTGGAAGCTCATAGGTTCCACATGCGCTCTTACTTGGTATACCTGATTGCCTTCCAAGGTGATTTCAGGATATTGAACAATGTGGGAACCTTAGGTGTGCAGAAGGTTCACGGGCATTTTACACGTCTTGAGTTTACTCAATCAGAGCGACACTTCAAAAGAACGAGTGATCACGTCATTATGCACACCGTACGTGAGCTAGACCATGAGATGCACGTGTGAATTTCACAGATAGCCAGAGATGCAATGGCAGATTGGGCGGATTGGTTCATCCAATTCCCTACGTTTTCCTACATACGTGTGTATGGTTACATTGGTCATCCCACCATGCTACCAAGATACCCTTTAGATAGGGTAGTCTTCATGGAATTCCTAAGACAGTTGTCCAAAGTTCACGTCTACTTGCGCTTGAAGAAGAAGACAGTTGTGAACTTTCCCGTTGGATTGGGACTCTATAGATGCAGATTCGCGGCAGATGCTAAGATGATGAGTCAGGAAACGGTGAGGCTTAATCTCAAGTACCTAATTGAGAGAAGGTCCTATGATCCCAGAGGGCTCTATGCAACACATCTCGAGCAACACTCGTCACATAAGTCTTCTATGGAAGATTATTGGGTAAATTGTCAAGACGAGTATGAAGTGCGAAGAAGGAACTACAGCAGGTTCAGACTCCCGCAAATTGCTGATTTTATGTCAGCAGACATTGAGGGCCTATCCGACGATGAAGGGGAAGTCACTCTCCCCTCATTCTTCGCAGATTCAGTTGACTCCCAACCACTCCCAAGAGTGGATTGGTATGCCAAGGAAAAGACGTCTATAGAGGAAAGAACGAGTAGAGTGGTTAGAAATAGCCAACTCTATCTCAACAACAAGAAATCAAGAAAGGTGATACCTCACAAAACAGAGCCGCCACAGGTTCAGTCTACACCACCTTCCACTTCAAAAAGGAAGCCTAGGTAGAAGCAATGGTGCAATCCTCCCCAAGGGATGAGGATGTCAAAGCCTACAAAGCCCAAAACACAGAGGACACCTATGGAGAAAGCCACACATAGTCCTGAAATAATCATGGGTATTGCTGCCCCAGAGCAAGGAATACAGACTGCTACCCCTGAACCAGTAGAAGTTGTTGTTGAGGAGCCAGCATCAATAGTTGCTGAAGAGCCAGTAGCAGAACCAACAGCATAAACGGTGCCTGTTATGGAAACAGAGTCGCCAATATCACCACCATCACAGTAGTCACAAGTCCTCATTGACTTGGATTCACCACCGAGAGGCATTGCTCCAGCACAGTCTCACACATCGGGCATTCAAGGGCCTCATATTCCTCCTAGTGAAGTTTGCCGAGATTCCATTTGGCTTGAAGGCTTCCTAGGAAGGAAGAGGGAAAAACCCTCTTATGAACTTGACTTCTCCGAATTCGACCACCTCTCACAAGACATGCCGACGAAGAGGTTGAAGAGGCAAGTTCACATAGAGAGGAATGCAAAGTGTGAAATTATCATAGAGACTGCTGCCCCACCAGTAGAGAAAAGCATACACGAGGTACAAGTAGAAGACTACACATTGTCTAAACTTAACCTCGGGAAGACTACATGACAAGTGTAGGCAAACCTTCTCAGAATAACTTTGGTGAGCGCACAAGAAAGAATGGCCAAGGATGGAAAAGAAAAAGCAGCCTTAAAGGCTGAAAATCAGTAACTGAGGTCATACATAACCAGCTTGATGCATGGTACCCCAAACGTCTCAGCCTTACCAGCAGGATTGCTAGATCTCCCTGTAGAACAAAATCATGAACAATTGATAACATACAGCAAACACTTGAGAGATCAAGTGGAAGAGTTTGTTCTCAAGGGTAGATGTATACTGGCAAATCTATACCAGTTACGGGATAGAGCACATGGACTTCGTGCAGAGATCCAACAATCAGAACAAAGAATTGCAGAGAAGAGGCTAGAAGACGAGAGCACAATTGCAGAGTTGCAATTGGCGTATCAATCAGTCTACTCCGAGGAAAACAAGCAACATCTCTTTGCTTGGAAGGAACAACTGGTGTACAAGGTGAAAGCCTATGACACCCATTCAGTAGAGTTGATTGACTACAGACGGGTGGTCTCCAGTATTATCAACTTCGCAAGAATGTTGGTAATATCATTCCCTTGCATGGAATATCAGCATGAGGGAGGAGAATACATCGAGATGGTCACTGTATAGAATCAGTTCAGAGACGTTATCCGCAATACCTTTCTTGATAATCCAGATGGTTGCAAGCTGGCTAAGGTAGTAGCTTTATCAGCCAAGTTCGAAGAGGCAGCATCTCAGTGTATAGACTTCGGAAATCAACTCACAACGGGTGAGGTAATGCTGCGATGCCACATCATCATTCTACAGAGCATTAACTCCCCAGAGGTTGATGAAGTCAACGAATGGATAGAAACACTGCTGATTAATGGTGAGCTGTAAAGGCACCAAAGAAGGACGTCCTACACCCTCCAAGTGCCATTTATGATACTTGAGTTTGACTTGATGCTTCTTTCCAAGTCAACTCAAGATGACATTAAATGTAACTGGAGTTAACTTGATGCCCCTTTCCAAGTTAACTCCATATCCCTTAAATCATGCATTATCAGATCCCACTGATTAAGGATGTCTAATCGGCTTCCATGATTTGTGGATCTTAGATCTCCACTAAATGTGGATGTCTATTTTGGAGGGATACTTACATTAAAGTTCACCTTTAGTTTACTTTCAGTCAACTGAAGTAGTTTCCAGTTGACTCTTTGTTTACTTTTAGTTAATTGAAGTAGTTTTCCAGTTAACTGCTTGTTCCCCCTTTTTAGGAATAAATCTTGCTAATTGATTGGCAAGAACTCATTGTTAACTCAAGGAGATTTTGGGGTTGCCCACTCCTTTGAGTTCTATAAATAAGAGCCTTGGGCTCATTGTTTGTTTAACTTTTACTTGGTATGCAAAATTGCTGCGCCATTGTTGCCAACAACTTTGAAAGCGAATATTTGGATGGGAGTTTGTTGGTCGATTGTAATTGTGCATGAATTTGTGCCTTTGCTATCCCAACCTTTGTAATTCGTTGATGAAGCTTGAAGAAGAATATCAGAAGGCGCTTGCATTTTGATCTACCTATTTGATTTATTTCCACGTCTTGTATCAAATAGCTTCTTGTTTCATTTCTCTCCTCGGATAGGGGTTCCTCCTCCTTGGATATTTGTCATTGATGGTTATCGTTTGTTGTTGTTTAATGTATTGTCCTTCAACCTATACTTCGGATAGGGGTTCCTCCTCCTTAGCAAGTTTGTTGGCCAAGACATCGTTAATTTGTTTTTTCTTGTAAACCATTTCCTAGCCCATACCTCGGATATGGGTTCGTCCTCCTTGGCAGGTCTCAGATCTAGTTTACCGTAAAGAGTGTTTGCTTGTACCAACCTTCTCCCGGTATATATCCGAGAGTTCAGAGCCTTGGCCATATTCTCAGGAGACGGCGAATTCAAGTGATCCAACCAATCCATTCCCGCTCCTTTACCCTCATGCTCTGTTTACCTTGAAGGTATTGGATAGATTAAAAGCTAGAATAGTCGTAGTTAAGATCTGCAGAAACTAGAGAAAAAACTTAGCTACGACACATTGTGTTTGTGCACCCTCGTGTCCTACCGCTGAAGTACAAAAAGATAGGAATCTTAGTTTACCATTCCCTTCCTTACGCATTGCTCTCAGCAGAGAGGGACTTCTCCTCTTTAAATAACGGAGAAGTGTTGCAAAACATTTGAAATAGCTGAACGTTTACAATCAGCACACCAGAGGTGCTAATTTAAATGCCAACACACTTAGGGGCTTATTTTGGGTCGTCCATATGACCATACGTTTGCAGGGGCAAAAATAAAAAATCCCATCGCCACCTTGGGTGGCGGGTTGGTGGCACGAGGGTGGTGGGCCTGGCCGCGTCGCCCTTCCACCACTTCCCTGGTTGGGCTAAGCCGTCAGCCTATGCAAATGGTTGGCAGACTTTTGCAAAATGTTTTGAAACACAATTTTTAATGCATATAAATTTGCAGAATAAAGATTTTGATAGTGACCATATTAATTGTGATAGTGATAGCGACTGGTGGGTAAAAAAACTTTGCAATGATTAAACCGGCCACAAATATGACAGGTTGAAAGACCAATTGGTAGGAAATATGCTGACCAAGTATTTTAAAAACAATCTTTTATAAAATCTGCCAATTTAATAAAGTTTTGCCAACATACCTTGCGGTCGATTGATGCAAGTTTGTTTTGTTGATGACATAAGCCTGCACAGAGAGGAATATTCACTGAAGAGTGAAATATGCCAGATAGGACATCAATGTGACCTGTACTAGAAACCTTGATGTTGTAGAGAACATTCTCTGCGAATATGCCGGAAAACAAAATTTTCGCCCAAAACGTTAGAAACCCGCAAAATTTTTTTACAAAGATTTAGCCCGATTTTTCTATAAAATTTTGCCCCCAAAATTTTAAATAAATTGCAGAAAATATTTGCTAAATATTTTTTTGCGAAAAATATGTTGACCTAGGGGGTTGTACGGCCTGCCCAGGCCAATTTTTTTTTACCTCAAAAACAACTTTACCCGAATATAGTTGAATTTTATATCAAAATTCATCTCTCGACCTCTCCTGATCTCAATGGTGAGGTCAATTTGCGCTCAAAGTGCCCCGATTTTTCAGCTACCTTTAGATTTTGCAACTGAAACCCTCAAATTGAAAAATTGATAGATCAGGCAAAACATAACCAATTTTGTTGAAACAAAAGGCAAACCTGACATTCTTCGATGCCCTGGATTCAACCGTGAGGTCCTTGAAACCACAAAATGCACCCGATAAAATCTTCAAGCAACATGAAACCCTCAGATTTGGGAAGGAATCTGCAACACTGGAGCTCTAATACAATGTGGGAGTTAATGGTGCCTCCCCAACACCCCCAGGAATAGTTGCTAGACCAAAATATCTTCCACAAGAGAGAAAATGGCAAGAAAACTTGTTTCAACAATGCAAGATTGAATAATGGTTGAATATGCAAATGTACATGAGATGCCTTGCTTACAAAGGCAAGGTAGAGAGATAGGATTAGACAAGATTATGACAAGTGTCTTAATCCTATGACATGAGACAACTAACAAACTAACTACCTAGGAATCAAGCATTACTAGCTAGATAAGATAAGTTCTAGAAAAACCAACTAAGACTTCTAGAAAGAATCTTTTATCCTAGGTAAACTTAACATGTGAATATGTGCCCTAATTACCTAGTGAATGAATTAGCTAGGTACAAGACATTTATTCACACCAACACCACCAAACCAATTTTATTCCTTCTTAATCACAACCAAAGATTTCTTCTTTGTCACTTTTTCATAATCTCCACCCGTGCTGTCCTCTTCATCCTCACATTGACTTGCTCTACAATTTTTTTGTGGAATAAATTGTGATGATAGCGTCATTTGCGCCCAAAATTAGCCCAAATTTTATGTACAATCTTTCTTGCCAAGAAGATTTGCTTCACATGATTGGGGATTGCGGAAGATTCATGAATAGAGGTAAATTAGTTGTGCAAAATAAATACTTCTGAACAAATGACTTGGAGTATTGTAATCTACACAAAACTCACCTTTGGGCACTCAAAACATCAACTTGTTTCCTATTCTTTTCACTTCCATTATAACCACTCAAAAACTAAGAAACCCTATATTCAATCCCCAAAGTGAAAACATGAATGGGTGTCGACAATATAACTAGAATGTTGACCTATTTATGAGTGCATAGAAACCCTAGGAGAACACATAGAAACTCTCCATACATTGGCTCAAAAATCAAAGAGGAAAGCCAATAACCCTTGAAGGGTAAGTCTCACTTGAGATGCATAGAGGATACTAAAAACCTAATATTGTAATCAACAATTGGGTTAGGAAAAACAACAAATTAAAAATTATGTGTAACACCTTTAACAAAACACATTATTGACACAACATTAAAGCTTCTTGGTTCAAATCACAACAATGATTACATACACTTAGTTGCCCTTATCGATGATGGGCAAGGAGGCAGTTGAAACCTTCAATCTGCTGCCACTCCCTAGATATCTTTGACCGGTACTAAATTTGTAAAATGAATACCTACAAAAGTTATATCCCAATGATGCGTTGGAGGTATGTTTGCATATATGCAAGAACCTCCTATGTTTACAATCATTGCTTTTCTTATCTAACTTCTATAATTACCTTTAAATTCTTTTCCTAAATATAGACAATACATTGCTTCATGCACAAGAAATCTTGTGCACATCTATTTCCCTAACTTTAGGACTTATTATTTATTGAATAATTATTATTCTATAGTCCTCTATGAGCAATGATAGATGTTTCCTTTAAAGGGTTATTTTTGGTGCCAATATTCTTTCATATCTTCATATCTTGTTGCTTTGAATTGCATATTCTTGCATGAAACTGATGAACAAGTCTATTGACCTGGAGACTAATTGCTTGAGATCTCATTAGTTTGAGCTACATGTCCCTAGAGAGAATTGATAAGCTACTTAAGGATATAAATCTCTTTGCTTAATTGTATCATGGCTAAGCTTTGATTATGAGTATCTTGTTTAATCACTTTTTGATAATGTTATGATTATCTGTTCATTTGTGAATTGTTTTTGAGTTGTTTTCTTGTGAAATATAGATGTTTTATAATGTTGCTAAATGTACCATGCTTGAGGAACCCAAGACGCTACAATTTTTATTTTATTTTTAGAGATGCCAACTTTTAGTTGGTATTTAATAAGATAATATGGAAAAAAATGACAGAAATTTGAATATTTGAATTAAAGCATCTACTTTTCTGTCCATAGGTAGATTTCCATTCTTCATCTCGAAGCATATTCCAATAGCTAGAAAAGATAGCAAATATAAAATCTAGTGGCTTTCATCATTTATGCATCACACATTTTTTGTCTGTCATTTTGCTTTGTTTGTTTCAATCAGGAAGAGGCACTACAGAGTACACACAGAGACATTTTTTAGGCACATATGTCTTTCCTCCTTTTGATCTCTAGAGCAAGCTCTTCCATGTTTGCAAGTCTTTTGTAGCTTCATTGCCATTGCGGAAAATCTTGCTAACTTTTATATGTGGAAATTAGCTTATAGATACACCATTACATTTACTATCCTGATATTTTGATATGAGATCTCAGAACTCTCAGTTTCTTGCTTAGTTTCCTGAATGATTATGTTTATTCCAGTCATTGCGGTGCTCCTTATTTACTGCTTTAATAATCAACATTGAGTCCCTTTTCACCTTAAACTTTTGCTGCTCCTTTTGTTATTGAATCTTAGTCTTCTAAGATAGCCATTGCTTTTCCTTATTACAGGTATCTAGGCCCAAGTAGATTGAAACATTAACAAAGGTTGGTCGTTGCCATCTTTAGATATCTCTCCTCTAGCTAATCTTGGATATTGTTTTTGATGCAAGAGCATCCACTATCATCGACAATCTTGCATCAACCAAAAATATTTCCTTGCTTTGTTTTGTATTTTCAATAAGGGCTAATGTGTGAGGAATTAATTATTTTAATTTCCAAATGTTGTAAATTTCCCCTATGGTAATTTCAAATTTGTAATTGTAATTTTGGAGGTGGATTTACTTTGGTAAATGTTTCTAGAGCAACCCAAAGGAATATTCCATCCGAGGCATCCATTTCAAGGTGGGGACCACTCATCAATGCATGCTCTTGCATGTTGGGGCGCTCAAGTTTGCGTGTTGGTGCATGTTCTTTCATGGAGCTGTCGGAGAATAATGAAGCACACCAGATTGACTAAATTTGATTGGCCATGGTTTAGGTACCCATGTGAAGGCCATGTGAGAATTGAGTAATTTTTATTATTTTATGATTTATTGTCCAAAAGGGGCATGGGTTTTCCAAGGAGGTATATGCATGATGTTTTGGAATACCATAGTGGTATTCTCATCCTCAAAATTCTATATATTGATGCTTTGTCACTTTGAGAAGTTGGCTTTTTGGAGTTGAAGTTTTGCATGATAGGATGATACCGGATTTTCCAGAGGATTGTGACTCCAAGTTTTTACATATTATATAATCAACAAGCCCATATGATGAAGAATGTGATGTTGTAATTTCATTGTAGTTCTTGGAGGAGGAGACCAAGACTCCATGTTTTTGCAGGTTTGAAGGTGTTTGAACAGCAACAAACAAACTTGAAGGTTGCAGGTTTATTGCAGCAGTGATTTCCATTGGAGATTGCAGGTTGAAGGAGCTAGAAGCTACAGGAAGAGGGTAGATTGAAGGAGATCAATTTGGGATTGATCTTTGCTGTTTGTAACAGACTTATATCAGATTGTAATCAGATTTGTAATGCTTTTCATCAACCCATATGCCTGCACAACCATTTAATTTCGGTTATGCTATGTAATTCTTGCATTTCCAGGAGATTTTGAATGAACAAAGAAGAATACTTCTTGCAGATTTTTGTGTTGTTTCAAACCATTTCTAAGTTGCATTTTCAGATTGTTGTATGTGAATGAGGGTTGGATCCTTCTACATCAGTTTTGTAGCTTTATTGTAAGCTTAGCTTAGCCCATTCTCAAGGAGATTTCTTCTTCACATTGCCAATTTTTTCACTGTATTCCTACCAAACAAATTACTGCCATCAAACCCATCATCAGGTAATATACGTAATTGTAATTGGTAAACTATAGATGTTGTTGTAGTACACATATGTTATAAGTATTATTTAGAATTTTGTTTCTTGTTTTTCACAAAGACATTCTACTTTTTGCATACTGCACGTTCTCTTTTATAATTTCCCATAATTTTTTTTCTTGAATTTACTTTATGTTTGTAGTTCGTGTCTTATTGTTTTTTAGTTCATATTAGATTCTAGTTTGTGTCTTATGGTCTATCTAGTTCATTGTGTTGAGACTTGGCAAGTACTCATGGACCCTAGCCCAAGTTAGGCTGCTCATCAAGTCTGCAGCATCGGCACACAGACATGGCTGAGTCTGGAGAAACAGAAAAACATCTTGAAATTTAAAAAATAAACCATTGAAACTACTTTCTTTTTGTGTGCATATAACCTTTTTTGTAACTTGGTGGAAAAACTCACCCACAACTTGGCATGGCTCAGCAATTATATATATACTGAGTTTTTGTTGAATCCGAGCCTCCAACACTGAGATCTAGATCATACCATACTCTGAAGGTCCTTTGAACTTGTGTGATTGCCTTTGAATTTAAAGAGGATTAAGAAAATGATTGATATTTATTGTCCATTTAAGTGAACTCTGATTTATGTTGCAATGTTAGTTGTGAATAAGTCCCAACACTGTCATCGACCATACATATTTTGGCCACATGTAAATGTTTGTCATGTTGTGGTGGTGCTAGGATTCAAATATTTTCAAGGAGATCTTGGTAGATGTTATGCGAAGCGATATAAATTTCTTGATTAAACTTCACAATATAGTTGCTTTTGTAAGCCAGTTGTTAAACATGGTCTTTTGATTTTTTGCTACCCTCTTTGATTGCATAGTACAGAAGAGACTACATGAATGTTGATTTTTCCAGCATTATTTTGCAGGTTGTGATTGTTTCTGGTGAAACTGGTTGTGGTAAAACAACTCAAATACCTCAGTTTATACTAGAAGATGAAATTGAATCACTTCGTGGGGTTAAGTGCAATATTATTTGTACACAGCCTCGTCGAATCTCTGCTATATCTGTGGCTGCACGGGTTGCTTCTGAAAGAGGTGAACCTTTGGGGGAAACAATTGGTTACCAAATTCGGCTTGAGGAAAAGAGATCAGCACGTACTCGTTTATTATTTTGCACCAGCGGAGTGCTTCTTAGATGGCTGGTAAATTAACTATTTCTGGTACTTACTGCTTCTTGTTTTGTTCATGTAGTAACTAAAAAGTAAAAAATAGATTGGCCTGAATATCATTTATAGCATCATTTGTCATTTGTACGTACAGCCTAATTTGATCATACCACTATGTTAGGCAATATGGAAAGCAATGTCACAAAAGCAAAATATAGCAGAATGTAACTGCAGATATATTCAGCTTTCCATGCAAATAAGAACAACAAATAATGAGTCAATGTTATATGTTATCTAGCTTACAATTTTGTAATCTCAAGCTGGAATAAGTCCATCTTTACGTAAGGATAACATCTAAGGTGCAACCTTTGGTGATACCTTTTTAAAACACTATCTAAACATATTCAAATATTTCAGCACTGTAATCAGCGTGCTTGGTGCTCAACTATATACTAAGTGCTTCCAGGTACCCCTTTACTCACTTTAGCTGCCTACACTCTCTCCCTCTGAAAAGGATAGACCCCTGACTGTTTACTCTTGCATCTCTGGAGTGAGATAGTGCTATTGCTGTGTGGTATCACTATCAACCACCACCAATACAAATTCATTTGTCCTTTACTTATGAGATCAGCACCTTACTTTTCGCAATGCCCTTTTCTACAGCCATTTATCCATGCAGTTTTCTTCTCCTTTACAAACTATAAATAAAATTATATGTACGAATGTTGTCATTTAATTTAATTTTATTCTTGAAAACCTTTGCCGCATTGTTTCCTGATTGGTTATCTCATTAACCTTTATTAATGATACTATCCTTTAGTGTTTGCCAATTTTTCTATGTCATTATTGATTTTAATTAACTCTATTCGTTTCAAATTTTCTTTGTTTATACTCATGCTGCTTGGTACGTGGAGTTCTTATAATGTTGTTAATGCGTTTCTGTCACATCCTTATTTTTGTAAGCCATTGTCATTGATTTCAGGTTTTTGATGCTCACTAATTATGGTACTAATCATGTATTACAATCAGTTTGGTTGGTGATTACTGTTGATTCATTGAGCTATGTTGTTGTTGCTATACAATGTTGGCGTAAAAACTAACACCTCCGGAGTGCAGGTTTGTACGGACAGCTATGCACACTGTGTAATGAGTGCTCTTCAAATTAGGAGGGGAAGCTCCCTCATAGTGCTGGAATGCGTGGAAAAGAAAAGTAATCTAAATCCTATCTTTTTGTTCTCAGCTGGAAGAGGCACAAGGTTAAGAAAACCAAGAACGTTGCAGCTAAGGATTTTCTGGTTTCGCAGATCATTAACTACAACTAAGCTAACTTTAAATCTATCTAGTTTCCTCAAGAAAACAGAGCATGAGGAAATGGAGCAGGAATGATTATCGACGATAAACGAGTATAGATTCTCAACTTGAAGGCAAGGTGGCACATCTATCACTCAATCTAAACAAGTTTATTGGTAACAACATCACACGATAAACTGAATACGGATTCTACTTGAAGGCAAGGTGGCACAACTATCAGCTCAATCCGAACAAGTTTATTGTTCACAACAACACACGATAATCAAGTGCAGATTCTCTACTTGAAGGCAAGGTGGCATAACTATCATCTCAATTGAACAAGTTTATTGAACACAAAACAGAAAGAATTCACCATTATAATTGCATGAAACCCTATGTGGCATAACAATTCATCATAATAGTAAAGACACATAAACAGATACAAAAAGAGCAATATTGAGGGCAAGGTAGGCGCAGCATATATTTCTCTCGTGCAAAAGTTAATTACAAATGAGCAAAAGCTCTTATTTATATACATCAAGGTGTAGGGAACCCTAAAATCACCTTGAGTCAACTACAGTCTTGCAATGCATGCAAGATTTATTATTAAACCCTAATAAAGTAAACTATACAGTTAACTGGAAGCTACCATCAGTTAACCGGTACATTTAACCTAAATGGACAATGTGCAAGCATGCACGTCCTTATTTAAAGCAAAGTTAACTGGACACTACCCTCAGTTAACTGGAAACCCTTACCCTAACTCCTGTGATGATAATTCCAAGGATGAGATAAGCATGTGTGAAGTCAGCAAGTGAACTCAAGACTGAAAGTCGAGTTAACTGCTGCTCATGACTCAACCCTCGAAATTAACTGCAGTTTCCAACTGGCAGATCACTCCATGTCATCTCGGTCTAACACTTCGACCAAGAACTCATCAATCTCTCTGTCATCTGGCACTTTGATACTGTCTAAAGCAATAATTTGTCTCTTCAGTTCTTTGTTGCCCTCTTTAACTGTATACATGCCATCTTTAACATCTTCATTCGCTTTTCTGAAACTAGATGTCATCACAGAGATGTGATCCAGAATCTCCATCAAGATATCACGAACATACTTCTGGAACTTAGTTTGCACAACCTCAAGATCAGCATAGGTACCATCTTCATGAAGATAATCGCACAGTATCTAAGTGACTTTGGCGGCTTCGTAAATGAAGTGATCTCTGTTCCTTTTGCAACTTAATGCTTCATTGTCAGCTGCTCTGATGAAAACCTAAATTAAGACCGATTTGGTCTTGAATTCAGTCTAGTTGAACCGCCTTCTGAAAAACTTGCACGTTGACTGTGAACACGGCTATGTTTCTTACAACTTTCTCTGGAAAGCTAAAATGTTCCTTGGTGAGGCTAAAAATAGCGTGTCGAAGGATAATTTTCACCAAAAATTCTGAGACGTGGGTTTTGTGCACAACAAAATTCTGAACAAACCCAGATGATGCGATTTTCAAAAAGATGTGATTTTAGCCCACATGCAAAGAAATCTTCGGAAAATAGCACAGAGCTTCAGAATGAAGGTTGCGGGGTAATTTTCTCAAAAAAATCTAAGACATGGGTTTTGCTACTGATGCTGAAATATGCGAACCCAGATGGTCAGATTCTGAATTTTTTTCCGTTTTCTTTGACATGCGAAGAAAGTACCTAAGATGAGAAATAGAAGAAACAAGACAGAAGATAGAAGGTTTTGTTTGTTCAGCTTCGGTAGAATTCGCCTATCCCTGTTCTGGAATTCGATGAAACCTGCATGCAAACTGAAAACAAAATCTGAAATCTTCTTCCTTTGATCAATTTGAATCCGTTGCTATGAAGAACGCTGAATTCTGACACCTATAGCACCTTTAAATTGCTGCTCGCTCAAGAAGAATGTAAACTTCGAAGCTTAAAATGAAGAAATAATGGACGCCAATGCTTGAATAAATAGACTTTCATCTTTGAAATTCGCACAAAGCATGAAATCTTTGAAAAATGCGCTTGGCTTGTGATTGGACCTCATTTTAGTTAACTGAAACTAAAATAAGCTAAATAAAGCGCCATGCTTTAGGGTTTCCCTTTCAATCTTCAGTTGCAAATTTATTTAAAACAATCATGCGATTTTGACTTCAGTTGACATTCTTTATTGAATTCGCCATCTTCAAAATTCACTAAATTCATAAATAAGAATTAAAGCGTCCCTTTTAAGACTTCAGTTGACATTAAAAAAGTGAAGCGCCAACTTCAACCTCATGCTTTAAATCTTTTAAAAACTCTAAATATAGCGTCCCTTTTGGAAACTCCAGTTGACAATGAATGAATTCGCCATACTTCACAAAATCATGCTTCATGCTTTAATCTTAATATGGCGTCCCTTTTCAGAACTCCAGTTGACAAAGATGAATCGCCAACTTCACAAAGTCTTCACAATTTCAACCAAAATTCGCCATGCATGTAAACTCAAGTTGATTTTCAAGCATAATCTTCAGTTAAGTGAACATGCAAAATTGTTAACTCAACATGCAAAGTTGTTAACTCAACATGCAAACTAGTTAACTTGACATGCGAACTGAAAGATCACTCAACATGCCAATATATGAACTGGAGATGACAACCCAAAAATCGTTCAGTCTAACTGCAGTCAGAACTCAAGTTAAGGCGCACTAGTCAACCTCTTTCGAAAACTCAACTTTGACCTCTTAAGGCGAATTCCAGACTTAGCCAATTTTATGAAAATTTAGACTAAAACCTCTTTCGAGACCTCTGTTCATCCTCTGACACTGGCTGACTGACTCCACTGATTGGCTGGCTGACAGGTGCATCGCAGAGCAAGACGAAAACTGATCAAAAGGAACCTTGAGACTGAACATCATAAAACTAACATCTGAAGGCTCAAAAATCTAGGCCCCCTTTTCAAAAGCTGCGCTTTTTCTCAGACTTAGTCATTTTCTCATCTCCATCTTGTACGAAGGAAAAAACAAATTAGTCATTTTCTCATCTCCATCTTGTACGAAGGAAAAAACAAATCCTTCACAACTTCTGATTAACCAAGTTTCAGGACTGGATCACAGGTTCACTGCGGAGCTGACTTCATTCTGTACAACAGCTGCAAAGGCACATTTCTCTAGAAAACATCTGAGGGGTGAAAATCAAGGGCGCCTTTTTGAAAAGTTGCTCTTTTGCCTCCAGACTTGGCCATTTCTGGAACTGACCAAAATAACATTAAAACTCTAACTGCAAGCTGCTGAGTCATCTTCTGATCTGACGGAAACAGGTAACGGAAAGTTGAACGTAACACGGACAAATTGAATATCTGATATCATAAAAAAGAAGGCATTAAAGGCTTGAAAAACCCAGGCGCCTTTCTAAAAAAGTGCTCTTTTGCTTATTCCTTGATATTTTGACCAAGATTTGACCCCATGTTTGACCTCTGGCTCGGGCACTTATGCAACTCAGATTCACCCATTGACGGATGCGTCGCGAAGCTCGAACAAATGTGAGACAACTGGCTCGGGCACTTATGCAACTCAGATTCACCCATTGACGGATGCGTCACGAAGCTCGAACAAATGTGAGACAAACATCTTGGGTGGCATTTAGCCAAAAACCTTCATCTGACACCTCAAAAAGATGGGCGCCTTTTTCAAAAGCTGCTCTTTTTTCCAGTGTTAGCCAATTCTGGCTCTTCTCTCGTTTTGCGCTGTATCTCCCGTAACTTGCACGAAATAGGTCCGTTTGATAAGCTTGATAGCCCATTGCGAAGCTAACGTGATGCCAGACAAATGCCTGCTGGAGGTGACAAATCCTAAAAACAGGATCTGAGCCCCTAAAAGATAGGGCGCCCTTTTGAAAATGTGCTCCCCTCTCCAGAGAGAAAATTTTGATGATTTTTCTTCAGATTTTCACTTTTTTCAAATTTCTTCAGTAACAGACTGACATAACACTAACATCAACTCCATATTTAAAAACCCCAAAAACGACCTTCTGACATCACTTTAACAAGATTAAAACTCAATTAAGCAAAATGCCTTAGTGAAGCAAAAATTTTGGTTTTGGGTACAACACACAATATGATTTCCCCTGTTGTATTTTTGGGTCTATGTTTGATGATGCTTCTATTGTGCATTTTTGGTGCTCATCAATTGCTACTTTGTTCAATAGTTGTTTATTGCACCCTTTGTGTTGTTTTTATAAATAGCTCTATCTCAATGAAGTTTACTAACTATGAATGTACAGATATTTCATATTAACCAATCGTCTAATATAATGGGGCTGTATCTGTGTATCTACTATCCTTCAAGTATTCATCTAAATGTGGTACACCCTCTTTGTTTGGATTATATTCATTATTGGAAACACCACTTGAATTGGATTGTTCTTAACCAATTATTCAATCCCTTTGCATCGATGATCAATCAGCGTTTAGCAAGTCTAACTGATATTATTATATCCCAAATCACAACAATTGGTAGCCTTCTTTTATTCCAACCATGGACAGCCTAATTTGCATCATGATGTTTTAATATGCTTCTCACTGATATCATTACAAATATTGCATTTAATCTATTTCTTGCTATTGATATTTCTTGATTCAAAGAGATATCTCATGGGGCAGTCCATTCTTGAGTTGCTAATGCAAGTCTAAAATATGCTTTATTAGTGGTGGTTTTACCGATTTCTTATATACTTTCTTTAGTAAGATATTCAAACTTGACCCACCATCAATTAAGGCAGTTTAGAGAATATAGCTGTCATTTCTATGGTTATCTTAGGTTAGCCATCGTTTCCTAATAATTGTACTTCTGCATATGGTATAATATATGGGATTGGGCTAGAGGTGGGAAGCTCCATGTTATAAGATTGACCACTACCACAAAAAAATAAACTAAAGCTAAACATATATGTATGCTGATAATTGCTGACATTCTTTTTCTTGTTTCTCTTTTGTCTATTTATAGAGTGCTTGGATTAATGGTTTCATAGCTGATTTTGGTGTTAAGAGAATTCTTTTGGATTGTTGTCAGAGTTCTTATAGAATTAGGACAAAGTACAATTTTGGTACAAGCAAACTTCTCATTGTATTTGTAATCACTTTTGGTGTTAATATAGTCAGTGTTGCTGATTTTGTGGTTGGGTTTTTTCTAGAAAGAGTTTGCTAGGATAAAAATGGTGTTATATGTTGCTATATTGCTGATTGCTTTCAGATTTGTTGCTGATTTGAAACCGTTTCATATGGCTCCTACAGTACAATTGTTGCTATTTTTTTCGAGATTTGGTATCATAACTTGACATGTGAATGGGAGGACACTATCTTTGTGTGTTAATCTGTAGTTTTAGTGGGGGATTTGTGTGGTTCGAGTCTGATTTTCAAAAATTATGGCAAGCACCAGAAGTATTGAAATTGATAAACTCAATGAGCAATTGAGTTGTGGAAACATAATATGGAAGATCTTTTTGTTGAGAGAGATCAATGGTTTGTAGTGTCTAGTTAAAAACTCTTTGGAATGGTTGATGAAGAATGGTTAAAGATTCACAAAAACTGCATAGTTGTCGGGAGACGCAGGGTACGGGTACTGGTACGCCAATAAAATTAGGGTACATGAGTTAAATGAATAAGGAGACGACTATTTTATATGCAAATGATTCACCGGAAATTTTGGGTATGGGGATTGGTACGTTGTCTATGTCCCCAAAATGGAGTTTCCCGGCAACTATAACAAAAAGGCAATAAACACCTTGAGGTCATGTCTTTCTAATTCTGTTTTGTTTAATGTCTAGTAAAAATTCAACACATAAGTTGTGGAAAAAAATAGGTGCATTGTACCAAACTAAATCTTTGATAAAAAATCTTCTTATTTTGCCAAACTAAATCTTTGATTAAAAAATACTTTTTCTTGAGAAATAATTAGTATTCTTTGAGAATGAATGATGGAGATTTGAGTACCGATCACTTGAATGCTTTAATATGATTGTAAGTCAATTGACATCTATAGATACGAAATTGTTTGAAGAGGATAAATGCATCACAATTTTATGCTCATTAGCTGATTCATGGGCACAATCTTGTTATGGAAATTAATAGTAGTATAGGACAATATATATAACTTTGTGAAGATTTTAACTTTTAGGAAACTTAAAAGTTAAATGTAAACAATAAACTAAAGTTAAATGTATATGTTTTTTCACTTGGCTGTAGAGTGGCTTTTCTTCAAATGCATAGAGGTAAATCAAACAACCTTCAAATGTATGATGTCTTTGTTGGGTGAAAATTATGTAATCAGCTTTTCGATAGATTACACAACTAGGACTTCAGCCATAGCTATGTGAGATATGAATCTCTCCTCTCAGAAAAGGGGAGGCGCCCTTCTTACTGCTGACGGAAGCGATGGTAAAACAAATAAAGTAATTACACAATACTTACAAAGTGGGGGGGGTGTGTTACATTCATCCTTCTCTCTTTTTTCAGAGAAGATGTTTACAATGCTTCACTGTTGGAAGTTCTCAATTCTTAATAACTTTAAACGATCAACTAGCAGTAATACCAATACCTCTATCTTGTCAAAGCAAAGCGTAGAGATACCAGAAGTAATTAACAACAAACAAGTAAAATAAAGGGGAAAGTTCATGAAGGCACAAAGTCGTTTCGTAGCTTTATCAATGGTGGATTTGTGATAGATGTGTTGTTTGTTGCATTAGAAGTGCAAAGTCTTCTTAGATGCACCAATTCCTCGAACAACATGAACAATTACAAGCGCAAATTCTTGTAGATCATCCAACCATAGTTAACCAAAACACAAATGTAAATCTAAGTAAAAGATGTAACACAAAGTTTACATGAATTGCTTAGAGTCTTTCAGATATCACTTACTAATTACCACCAAAAGAGATCAATTCACAAGATTATCGAATCCAACACAAAGTCTGGTTTGCAATCTTCTTCTTTATTGATCAAATTTTGTTCGCAAAGTATGAACACAAAGTTTCACAATTTGTTTCAAAAAGGGTAGCACTTCGTTGCAAAATACTAAAACATCCTTAATACAAAGGAAATCCCTCATACTTATAGAAAGAGGGATGAGCAAAATTAGGAAACTAACTTGAGAAAATCAAGGAAAGTTAGGTGAGCGATTCAAGGAGATCTCACCTAACTTTGACCAAAGTCAAAGTGTAATTTGTTTTCAAAAGATTACATCTCGAACTTGGCAAGATTACAATTTACAAAAGTGCAATCGTATCCTGCAGAACTTCTCATGGACCAACGGTGTAATCCACAATGGTGTGAATTCTCTTGATCGATGGCAGATGAGTGAACCTTCTTGCACCTGTCAAGATGCGTTTTCAGGTTATCCAATGTGAGCCTTGTATCACAAATGACGTTCAGAGAGGCTTCTGAAAAGTCTGCGCTGTCAATCAACTTCATGATGGCTTCCTTGAAGATCTGGGATATTTCTATGGCTGGCAGAAAGATACGATTTTCCTCAAGAAGTTGTCCTAGTAACTCCTTGATACCTTTTTCAAGAATAACACGATGCCCTTCGACATCTTACTGCACCTAGTGGAGATCATCCGTAAGGGATTGAATCACTTGAATTCGGTGTTTCAAAGATTCTCTTACCTCAATGAAGTTTTCTTTGTCGGGAATTACCCCGGCTTCCACCAATTTACTGAGCTTTACCTGCTTCATCTGTGACCATGACAGTAGGCACTTTTCCATATCTTTGTGCTCCTGGGAAAGTACACTTTTTTCTTTATCAAGCTCTGTGGTGAGCTTGGCCAACAAAGTAGTTTTCTCGTCCACGACAATTATGATTTGAGATCCGTGTTCTATGATCTTCTCAACGAAATCATATAACACCCTGCCTTTGGAGGCGAACTTCTTAGCTTTCTTGACAACTGGGTCCTCAATACTTACCACTGCCAGTGGTTGTGCATTAGTTGAAGATCCGCAAGTCTCCTTACAATAGTGGCATAATGCTTTGCCCTCTGTTTGTACATATTGCGAGCTTGCTCCATTTTATCTAGTCTTCCAGCCAAGATATCCAATGTCACTTGCACATCTGCTTTTGCACTTTCATTGGTAACCTTGCCAAGCTGGACTCTTGTTACTGTGTAGTCCTCCATATTGACATCTCCTTCTTCTTGTGGTGGTATGCCAATCTCCGCATACTTGTGGCCAGTCTTGTCAACGTTTAGCCTTGAGTATACTTTTTCCTTTTTCTTCCCTTAGCCTTTGGAGGGACTATCTCTTCGAGGTCGATGAAATATGCTAACCAATTTTTTCGAAGGAAAATCACAAAATAACCAGCAATGGATGATTGGATTAGCGTTAGCCTCAAATACAAATCTGAACTTGAATGGAAGATACTGAACTTAAACTGAAGAAACTGAACTTGAATAGAAGAACTACTCAACGTCAAGAATGTGCACTCAAGATCCCACTGAGGGCGAGGTGCTAACATATGACGGAGTTTAAGAAATTGAAATTATGAACTAATTAGGCGGATAACCAGCCATGAGAGAACAATTCCACGCTACCACCAAACAGTGGGGGGAAAAGATTACAAATAAGCAATTCATCCGCTGCGGCGGGCATCCACAATGCTGTGGGGATTCACCACTATGAGTGGGTATGAGATATTACAATTAAATTAACCTCACTGGCGGTAAACCATCCAGGGGACTTATGTGAGAAGAAACAGAAAGAAATTGCAGCAAATTAAACTGGAACAGTACTACTGTTTACAGTTTGTACAATGTGGAATAAGCTGCAAATTACATAGGAAATATAGAATTCTTCATACACAAGATTAAGAGATGATTTTCAATGATATTTTAACCCTCTAACAGCTGCTAATAAATCAGAAATCAGAACTTCAACAATCTGATGTAAAAACAGTAAACTGGAAATTACAATCTGCAACTGTGAGAATCAAGTAAATTATCATAACTCACTCAAATCTCCTCCGAATGGCGTGAAACGAGTTGCAAATGCACCTTACAAGTCTGGCGCCCAAGTTAGAATCCAGAAACAGCAATCAAAGTCTCCACTTTATTTGGCACGAATCCCAAGACATCATTAAATGGTACGGCCCTTGAGGAAAATCGATTTTGCAATATAAAATTGAATACTTGGAAATAAATTCCCAAATTTTGTGAAAGGTGGCGCCTTCAGTTGACTAATGCATGGCCAAAGTACCCAGAACAGAATAAAATTCGCTTTAGAAGTTATGAACAAAACTCAGCTTCAGCTGTGTAAAAACCAGGAACTTCAAAACTGTAGAATTCACCAAAATTATCAACCTTTATTGCTCAATCTGCTAGTCTGTTGTGAGAAGCAGCAATGTTCCAACTAGGTGTTATATTTCAAACACGAAATTGGGAAGGGGCTAGGAGGTAGCATCCTCGAAGCAATAGCAAAATGTCCATAGTCATTTTGACAGCATAACAGTAAGGTAATTGATGGATACCAAATGCTGGAGTCATGTCTTCATTTTATAAGAATTGAGAAACTCTTCAACTTCCTCAATGGTACGCCAAAAGACAACTATTTGAATTCTCCTTATTTTCAAATTTCATAAAATAATATTCCTCATAAAGTGGCGTCCACTTTCCTCCAAGCAATAAATTCAAAAATATAAAATATTAATATCACCTTATGACAAGGCGTACCCTTCAAGTCCCCTTTTTAAAACAACTTGCAAGTTGTATCCTTAGGCCAAGGGGTGGTCAATTGAAAAATATAACACTTATGCCAATACTTAGTAAATTTCAACAATTAAGGCTTGAGAGGAAGATATTGAAACAACCAATAACATGCTCAACTGAAGTGATGACTGAAGACAACCAACTGCATACTGCCACAACCATCATTTACTAAAAATAGTAAATAAAATGAAATGCTACAAAAGCCAAGCCCATGAAACCCTAATTTCCACCTCATTCCAGTCTACGGGTTCCGGAATAGACTGAAGAATGCCAATGCTGATCACTGATGAGAAGGGGACATTACAGTTGAGCTCCTCTAGAGAGATCATTTGCTTCTTCCGCTTCGATACTTGAGATATCAGCCAAGGGGGAAGGAAGGAGGTGTCTGGATTCACTGTCAACTCTGTCGTCATTGTCACCTCTGAAGTCATTGTCACCTCTGAAGTTACCATGGGTATCATGACAATAGGAGAAGTGTCTGTCATCATTGCTCCTGTAGACTGCACATTGAGCTGATCACGCATTGACTCATTCATGAACCGATTGAATTAGTTTCAGAAGTGATATCATACGTGGTGAAGACAGCTAGGAATGGATGATGGAGGACTTGACAGTATATCAACCATATGAGTGCTTGTCATCGAGAGAGTATCAAGCAAGGTTGATGCTGCAGGAATAGTGGATACCTCTACTGCAGGAATGCATGTGGTAGGAATGGGTGATGAAGGAATAGGAGGTGGAGGAGTACTTGAATTTGGAGGGGTATGAGGAACACTGGAAATCACAGGCGATGACGTTCTGGGAATTTCCTCAATTACATTCTCAGGTGGAGACATAGTTCTTTCTTGATCATGCTTGGGTTCCTGTTGATCACCCTCTTGTCTCTCCGATTCTGGTTCACCTTCGGAATCACTTTCAGATTCTTCTTCAGAATCTTCTTCAGACTCTTGCCCGCTTTCAAAAACTTCTTCTGCATTGGAGTCTACTTCTGCTGAGTCTTCATCTTCAGCGGATTGGTCATTGGAAGTACTTTCTTCATCGGAATCTATCTCCTCTGAAACAACCTTTTTACCTTTAGAGCGAGAGGGATTAGATTCCGTTTTTTCTCCTTCTGGGACGGCCTGGGTATCTTTCTTGCCAACAGTAAATTTGATCCTGGGACCTCTTCATGAAGAAGTCGGAATAGCCGCTGATTTATTTTTCATGCGGAGTTCTTGCTGTCGGCGAGCTTCTGCTTCAGACTCTTCTCCTTCTGAATCTGTTCTGAAAGTTTTCATTTCAAAACCATGCTTGTGTAACCATTCTACAGTATTGGATAGGACTGGTGCCAATCTCTCTCTGATGCTAGTACTTTCTTTCCTAGACCATTGAATTGCAGGCAATGGCCTTTTAGAAACCTCTTGTTCATCATAGACAACATTCATGATGTCGCCAGGATCTATAAAATCCTCTGGTAGGTCAGCAATATCAAGGTCTCTGATCTACTGCATGGTCAGCCTGCAATAATCCATTTTGCGAATGGCTTCTTCATCTCTGCAATCAGCCCAGATGTCTTCAAAACGGTACTTGTGATGATGACCTTTTTGCAATTGCCTTCTGACATCCCGGTAATCAAAATCAAACCTATACCTGTAGGTCCTGATTGTCATGATTTGCATCTTGGCATAAACAAATTTGGCTTTCTGTATAGTTGGGATAGTATATCTACCAATTGTCAGTGGGAACTTGAATCCACGCTTGTGATTATTTCTTCGTTCTTTATGCACTGAAATCAGCTGTCTGCACATTTCCATGAGAACCCACTTGTGCGAAGGAGATTGTGGTAGCATGTAAGGGCAGCCAGTGTAGCACCCTACTCTCAAATAAGTAAATGTTGGGAATTGCAGAAATAAGCATCCAACTTTACTTACCACCTTATAAGCCTCATTAGATACCCTTCTCCTCTCGAGAGTTGGATCAAAATTGAAAAATAAAGGTGCGAAGAAAGCATCAATAACCCACTTGAAATGATGGAAGCTTTCTTTCAACTCCAGTTGATAGAAAGAATTATACACAGGCACCAGCATTCGATTCCCTCTTGTGGATAGACCTGGAAATTGTCTCATTACAGCTGCTGCATACACCAGGTAAGAAGTCATATAGAATTTCAATGTGGAAGGTGCATTGATCAGTTGCTCATGTATTTCATCATTGATCTGTTTGCCCTAGTCAATGTGCACTTTTTGTCTTCTTATGATCTTGATGTATTCATACATCCAGTTCTGAAACGTGGATGATTCAGGCAAACCCTTCACTCTGCTCAAGAATGTGATCATATCTTTGACATCATCTTTGAAATCACTTCGCAAGAGTCCCTTTGGCCATCTGGAAACAGTTTGCCTAGGCTTCTTCAACCATTGGCTATTTATTAGGTTTTTAGCCTTGTTGGGATCTGCATCATAGACTTCTTGTGCTTTTTGTATCGAGATGTCAATGTACTTCTCCATTTGAGAAACTTTAAACACAATATCAAAGAAGTTAGGCTCGAGTCTTAAAATCTCGTGCCTAGAAGAGTCAATCACGCTTCTGCTTTCCCTGATGTAGTGGGATGCCACTTGAAAGACAAACTCCGTATGGTGTGCAGCAGTAGGGAACATAGCTACCAAATGCAAGTTACTATGTACAATTGCTCTCATAGAATCAGGAAGAGGCCTCTTCTCAGTTTTCTCCGCAAAATCAACCAAGTCTTGATGACCAACCTCTCTGTCTTTTATCTCTTCTACCTTGGAGACCACCACAGTTGGCGGGTAGACACCTTGATACTTATATTTCATTTTGCCTCTTGCTTTTGAAGATGAGGGAGGTTTTCTGGCAGTCATCTGAGAGCAACTGAATCTTTGATCAATCAACTTTTAGGGTCTTGAAAAGAGATTGCAAGATGTGGAGTTAGAACAAACGTTAGTCGTTAAACAACATGGGAATGCGTGAGGTGAGCAACAACGATGAGCAAGCGTGGAGTGGATGACAAGGCACACAAAATGATGCACAAAGTGGACGAAAGAAGGTTTGAAACGAAATTGGCAAGTTTCAAGGTGTTGGGAAGAAAAATTGGGGAAAATGTACATTTTCAAGGAAGTTGACTTTGGTGCTGGGGTGTTGAAAAACAACGCTCTTGCACTTCATCAGTGTTAGAAAATTCCTTATGATGTCAGGGTACACTTTTTCGGCGCCTCTGCACTTGGGAGTTTGCATGATATCTGGGACGAACCAATGAATGTATAGGCACACTTTTTGGATGCCATTGCACGTGAAGCATGAAGTTGGAAAATAATGTGCAATGATGTTGAAAAACAACGCTTGACTCATGGAGCGTGAGAATTTCTTCGTTCTTTATTTGTCTAACATGTGTTTTGGAGAGAAATCCCTTCACCATGCATTTTTGGAGGAAAAGCCTACATTCTCACGCCAATACACTATGATGTAAATAGTGATAAGCCGAAACAAGTGAGAACTCAGTCGGTGTTTGAAGGGAAAGGACGTGAATCGATAAATGAAAACACTAGACGAAGGCATGGTTAGCAAATATGAGAAGGAACCATGCTGAAAAGAGAAAACGCGAAAAGGGCAAGAGAAGAAACTCCACACATTAAAACAAGACATCAAAATTAAAAGAGAAGGTTGAAAAACGTGTGGGAGGAATAAAACGCATGAATGAAAGGCAACACATGGAGGAAAGAGAACACATTGATGTAATAGAACTTCAAAGGTTGCTTGCACTGCCTTCAAGGAGACTTTCCACTATCTCCTACCTGGAACCTGCTACTGAGGATTCCTATTGAGCTTAAAAGACTGCTCTAGCCCTGCTCCAACTGTGCTCTGAGGGCTTTCAACTTTGTGCTTTACCTTTGATGATTCTACCCTACTTGAAATTGCTAATCCTCCTTTAACACCTAGAAGAGTCTAAATGCCAATCTCACCATTTTGTTTGAACTGCTTACAGGGGAACTATAGATGCTGTCCTCATGTTTTTCACATCCCAATGGGTCCATCTTGTTCGGTGTTCAATCATCAAAATACCCGATTTCATGAAAAGGCCTTGGTGAGGGCTAGATCCTACTAGCCCTTACCAGTCAGTTTTTGACCTTTCCTGCTCAATTTCACCAAAAGACCAAGCAGATAAATACCACTTCCTGACACCCTTTTCTGAGCTCTAAATCCTTCACCTAATTTCAGACCTCTGTCTGCACCGTACCATTGATTCTTACAAGCAAGAAAGGTTAGGGTGAATAGGCCTAATAGCTAGGGTTTTGAAACTTTCTTGTTGATTCCTTCCATCATTGGATTGTTCAGACCTAAATTCTCTTCAGCATGTTAAAATATGACAAAGACCTTCATGAAACCGTACAGTGTCGTACTGTACCTTCTGCCCCTGTCTTAGTTCTCTAATTTTCTTCTTCCAAACTCCTAACCGGGTCCCAATGCTCGCCTAGGGTTTGGAGTAAAAACTCTTTGCTTGGCTCCTTGTAGCTCCTAGTGCTAAGTATTTACAAAGGCGTGGTTCCCTTTCCATATTCTACTGATCTCAGGAGATTCCCGCGGACAGAGATTATGGGGGAGCGATGAGAAGTCAAACGGGACTGTCCAAAACCCAAAGATAAGTCTCTACAACCTTAAGCAATATTCACAAAACACAAAAGTAACCCAAAGCTTTTTACCTACAGGGGGAAGTACACTTTATATCATTCGACAAACACAAAAAAAAACAGTGAGAACTATATATACAATGTCTTTCACCCGACTGTTTCTTGAGAACTCGGTGTAACTCAGAAAACAGAGACTTTAATCATTACTCACCATACAAAATGTAAATACCATGCATGTATTTTAATCTAGGAACTATCTACAGAGTAAAAGGTACAGGAGCATGTTAAAGAAACTCTGATCAAATGCTAAAGCAGCGCGTATAATGCATAACACACAGTTGTCAGAAAACACACGGAGTTTTCAAAACTGAGAATATCCAAAATCTGCCAACTGTTTTTCTTTCTTTCCCCCACAAAACTTTTTTTAATTACAATGCAAAAACTGACTTCCTACGAACCACTACTTTCCTCTTGGAGTCTTTTCCCAAATTCAAGGAGAGATTGCACGCCTCCATATCCCTGATTTCAAGGGAATCCAAGAAAATGGAATTGCATGCAACCTAACAATGTTGCCATGCAATTTGCATTATTCTTGCAACTCTTTCCATCTTCCTACTCTTTAGGATCTCCACTCCTTTAGTCCGAGCTAACAACCTCGTAACAAACCTTTAACAACTCCAAACATTGAGGAAGTGACATTAACATATTCATAATATTTAACATATGCTAAATAACCTAAACTAAGCAAAATCAAACAACGTTGATCAAACTAGGATATGCTAAGTCCTAGTGACCAATTTTTCACACAAACAGGACCTTCTACGGTCTGGAGCAAACACAACAAACCCTGACTTGGTTAGAGTTAGCACAAACCAAAAAATTCAAACTAACATGAATGATGTTAAACAAGGTGCCCCTGCACCATCCTCCCCAAAACAAAAAACTTCAAGCCATACTTGGATTTAGCAAATTAGGGTCAATGCCCAACTTCTTGAACTCTGCCTCTTTGATCCATACTGCATCTGAATCGGGTTGTCCATGCCTCTTGATCAGGTGTTCTTTCTACTCCTTGGTCCTAGTCTTCTTGTAGACTCTTGTGTCCAAAATTTGATCAGCCTGTTTGACTGTAATAGGGGGTAGTTTGAGCTCTTCTACATCTTGGATGACTTCTTGGATGGTCTGATCCATGTTTGGTGGTGGTCCTCTGTAATGGACTAAGTCTGCAATGTTAAAAATAGGGGACAGTCCACTGTCATCAGGCAATTGAACTTTGAATGCATTATTTCCATACTTTTCCAAGATAGGACAGGGACCTATCCTCTTCATTTGCAGCTTGTGAGGCACCCCTTTCTGCAATATATCCTTGTTCAAATGGACCATCACTAAGTCTCCCACATTGAATTGAACTTCTCTTCTATGCTCATCCACCTTAGCCTTGTGCTTCATTGTATTTTCTACCAAGTTCTTTCTGACTGTCTCATGAATTTCCTGCATTGCACAAGCAAAATCATCTGCATAGCCACTTCCCTTGACTCCATCCTTCAGCTCTCTCAGCTCATAGACACCCCTAGGATGTAAACCATAAAGAATTTCAAAGGGGCTCTTCCCTGTGGATCTATTGACTGTGTCATTATATGCATACTCAGCCTGCCCAATAATCTGATCCCATTGTTGACCATACTCCTTGGTTAAGCATCTTAGAAGGTTTCAAAGTGTCCTATTCACAAATTTAGTCTGACCATCAGTTTGGGGATGGTATGCAGATCCAAAGGATAGATTGGTGCCCATTCTTTGCCAAAGAGTCTTCCAAAAATGACTCATAAACTTGGTATCTCTGTCTGATACAATGCTGATTGGTAAGCCATGAATTCTGACTATTTCTTTGAAGAAAAGTGAGGCTATTTGACTGGCATCATTGGTTGTTTTGCAGGGTATAAAGTGAACCATTTTGCTGAATCTATCAACCACAACATACACACTATCCATACCTTGCCTTGTCTTGGGTAAACCAACTACAAAGTCCATGCTTAAGCATTCCCATGGCCTAGAAGGGATTGGCAGTGGCTGGTATAAGCCTGCATTTGAAGAAGTGCCTTTTGCTTTTTGACACACTACACAACTCTCTACATATTTTCTGACATCTAGATTCATCTTAGGCCAAAAATAAAACCTTTGGACAAGCTCTTGAGTTTTGTAATGTCCCCATTTTGGCCATCGCTCTTCTTTGGTGATAGCCTATTCGAATCTGTAGGTTGATCAAAAGTGAAATTAGGGTTTCCTTGCTTGAGGTTTGTAGATTCTAGAATTATTTACTATTTTTAGTAAATACTAATTTTAGCCGATGGTTCAGGTTATGGGCTTTTTTAAGTCTTGCTTCCACTCTGATCCTTTCTGTTGGTTTGAGGTAAACTTACTATTTTTGGTGGCTATTTTTAGTAAGTCTAATTTTGGTAGTGGCATCATCAGTTCAACTCAAGTCATCTTGTTATCCATTAGTCTCGGTTTGGCTTTGGGTTTGGTTTTCTCCTTGGTGAGTTTCGGACTTAGTCAATTTTCATGTCTTGAAGTTGTACCCATGCCTAGGCTTGATGACTTCAAGTTGTTTTAAAAAAGGAGGACATAAAGGGTCAAGTGAGCATTTAATTATTTAATAAATGTTTTATTGTTGCAATATGAAATGGATGCCTAAAGGGGAAGTTGAATGATATTTTATTATTTCAAAAGTAAAAGGCAAAAGGTGAAGCGTCCTTTTGGAAGTTGAAGTGATTCAACTTCTTGGAATTTGAAGAGTTCTTGTTGCTTCATTTGCCAACTAAAGCTTATATATTGCTGCTGTTTGAAGAGCTGATTATCCATGGTTAATTGCTAAAGTTATGCTGTCGAAATGACATTGTGATTATTTCTTCGAGGGATGTTTACCTCCTAGATTCCAATCAATTTCGTGTTTGAAAGACAACACCTAATTGGTTTTATTGCTGCTTCTCATCCAGACTAGCAGATTGAGCCTATTGTTGAAGAATTTTGGAGTTTATTATCATTTTTGAGTTGCTGGTTCATCTACAGCTGAAAGTGAATTTTGTATACAGCTTTGTGAGTAAATTTTATTTCATTCTGGGTATTTGTGCTATGTGATTGTTGACATTGGGCGACCCTTCTCATAGAAGATGAGACTTAAATTCAAAGAACCTGATTTTTAAGAGCAAAATCGCCCTTCCAGCCAGGTCGTACCTTCTTAGAGAACATTGGGATTCGTGCCAAATAAATGTGGAGGATTTGATGCTGTTTTATGACTTGTTCTTGGGCGCCATACTCCTAGAGAGCCTTTGCAAAAGGTTTCAGTCAATTTGAAGGTATATTGATGAAGTTATGAGCATTTCATGGTGTTTTCTATTTGCTGATCAGAATTTCCAGAACTCAGATTTTTATATCAGATTGCATTAGTTTGCTGTTTTTTGGCCTTTACTTCATCATTTGAGGATAAACATTGTAAAGCATTCATTCTTTACATCTTAGCATTATTCTCTATCATTGTAATACTTGTATTTGCAGATTCCTTGATTGTAAGGTTGAGATTTAGTAGTACTAATCCAACCATTGTTATTGCTGCAATTACTTGTTATAATTTCATACATTTGTAACCCCTGGATGGTTTACCGCCAGTGTGGAGAAAGAACAATTAATCTCTCTTTAGTCACCCACTGTAAAGTGGCGAATTCCCATTCATAAGTGGATGCCCGCCGCAGCGGATGAATTAGTTTTGTATTGTAATGTTTTCCCCCCACTGTTCAAGTGGTAGCGTGGAAATTCTCATGGCTGGTTATCCGCCTATTGTTTCAGTTTTCAATTAATCACTCCGTCATATGTTAGCACCTCGCCCTCAATGGGATCTTGAGTGCACATTCTTGACGTTGAGTTTGTTTCAATTCAAGTATTTTTCATTTAGCTCCTCCACCATATGACAACACCTATTCCTCATTGGGATTGAGTGTGCATTCTTGGTGTGAGTTCTTTTCAAGTTTGGTTTTCTATTTGGAGCTAACGCTAATCAAGTTGGTTAAGTGCTGGTTATGTTGTGTTACTTCATCGAAAAAATTGGTTAGCATATTTTAGGTTTGGTGATCCCAAAATGACCACTCAATGCACCATTATGTTTCTCTTGAATTAAGTTCTCCCTAATAGAACCTCTAGGAACACAAAGCTGATTCCCCTTAAACAAAAAATCACTTTGCAAGGTGTATTCAGCATACTTGCTATGGAAATGGTTCTTAAACTCAAGGCATACCTTATAAATTTCTGCAAAGTCTTCATCATCTGCATATAGATCCTTGAAGTGATCTATTCCCATGCTCTTCAATTGGATTTCTTGAATGGTAAGAACTCTCCTGCTCAATGCATCAACAACTTTGTTGAGAGCTCCTTTCTTGTGCTTGATGTTGAAGGTGTAAGCTTGCAAATACTCCACCCATTTCATGTGCCTATGACTCAACTTCTCTTGTGAATTCAGAAAATTGAGTGCTTGATTGTCTGAGTACACAATGAATTCCTTGGGAAGCAAATAGTGCCTCCACTTCCTTAGTGCTTGGACCAATGCATACATTTCAAGGTCATAAGAAGAGTACTTCTTCTTGGCTTCACTTAGCTTCTCTGAATGAAAAGCCACCGGTCTGCCCTCTTGGCTGAGAACAGCTCCAATTGCTACATTACTTGCATCACATTCAATGGTGAATAACTTCTCAAAACTTGGCAACACTAAAATAGGTTGAGTAGCTATCCTTTCCTTCAGCAACTCAAAACTCTTGTTAGCTTGCTCATTCCACACAAACTTAGTTTTCATTCCTCCTTTAATGGTATCCAACATAGGAGCACAAATTGCACTAAATTGTTTGATGAATTTCCTATAGTATTGAGCAAGACCATGGAAGCTTCTTACCTCTGTTGCTATTTTGGGAGTAGGCCAATTAAGAATGGCTTCTACCTTGCTGCTGTCCATCTTCAAGTTGCCATGTGATAACACAAAACCAAGGTACACCAGCTCTGTTTTGATGAACTCACACTTTTCCAGATTAATCTTCAACTTCTCCTCCTGTAGCATCTTGAAAATCAGCTCAATGTGTTGGAGGTGCTCTTCTCTTGTTCTGCTATAGATTAGTATATCATCAAGATACACTACTACAAACTTGCCAATATAGTCCTTGAGAATTTCATTCATGAGTCTCATGAATGTGGAGGGGGCATTAGACAAACCAAATGGCATTACTAGCCACTCATAAAGACCCTCATTGGTTTTGAAGGTTGTTTTCCACTCATCACCCTCATGTATTCTAATTTGGTGGTATCCACTCTTTAAATCTATCTTGGTATAGTACCTAGCTTCACCTAGACAATCCATGAGATCTTCAATCCTAGGGATAGGAAACCTATACCTGATGGTTATCTTGTTTATTGCCCTGGAATCAGTGCAAAGCCTCCATTCTCCTCCTTTCTTAGGTGCTAAGACAGTGGGTACTGCACAAAGACTAATGCTTTTCCTAATAAGACCTTGGTCAAGTAGTTCTTGAATCTGCCTAGCTATTTCCTCATTTTGCTGAGGTGTCATCTTGTAGGCTGCTTTTTTTGGAAGGGTGGCTCCTGGTATCAAGTCTATCCTATGACTTATGGCTCTTTTAGGAGGTAAAGTTGCTGGTTGACCACTACTTACTATGTTCTCATAGGTCTGCAACAAGTCTTGAATCTCCTTGGGTAACTCTTGATTTTCAGCTGCCTTCTCTTTGCTTGCTTCTCTTGGCTTGATCATTATTGCATAGCCAATGCCTTCTCCTTCTTCTAAAGTTTTTAAGAACTCTTTTTCACCAGTTATCAGCAACTTAGAACTTGTTGTCTGCACCTCATTATCTTCCAACAAAGATTGAATCTTGTATGTGACATTGTCCTTCTTGAAGGTGTAAGAATTCTTGGCTCCATCATGCACAGCTTGACGGTCAAATTGCCATGGTCTACCTAGGAGCAAGTGGCATGCATTCATAGGTAACACATCACATAATACCTTGTCTTTGTACTTACCAATTGAAAACTCCACCCATGCTTGTTCATTCACCAAGACATGCTGACCCTTGTTGAGCCATGTAACCTTGTAAGGATTCTTGTGAGGTATTCTTGCTAATTTCAGTTTGCTGACTGCCTCCTCTGACACAATATTGTCAGTAGAACCTGAGTCTATAATCACCTTGCACACTTTCCCCATCATCTTGCATTTTATCCTAAACAAAGATCTTCTTTGGCTTGGCTCTTCTTTGACCGGTTCCTTGATTAAGGTTCTTCTCATCATGAGATTCTCACCTTCCTCTAAGTTCAAGGGTACTTCTGATTGCTTATTTGCTGCAGCTGCTTCATCTTGAATCAGGTTGGTTCTCTTATCTCCTCCATGAGATGTGCTTCCTTTCTCAGGACATCTATAGGCTGGGTGTCCCAACTGGTTGCAATGATAGCATTTCATGTTGGTGAAGTAACTACCCCTTCCTTGTCCACCACTTCTTCCTCTAGGGCTGAAACCTCTTCCTCTACCACCTCTACTAGAACTTCCCTCTTGCTGATCAGAAAATCTGACTTCTCCTTGAGTTCTTGATTCTGAGCTTCTTCCACTATAGCTTCCTCTTTGTCCTCTGCTGTCTTTCCCTTTACCTCTACCTTTAGGGTTCTGTTCTTGTTTCTTTTTTCCTTTCTCTTCTATTTTCAAAGCCATTTGATAGCATTGGCAGACTGATTTGAAGTTTACCAAACTCATGTCTTCTTGAATAGACCATTTGAGTCCATTTAGGTACCTTACTAACTTGATACTCTCATCTTCAACCACTTTTGATCTAAGGCACAATTTTTGAAACTCCTCTGTATATGTTTGAACATCCATGTCTTTTTGCCTCAGATTGTGTCTTCTCTTGTGTAACTGGACTTCATAATCATCAGGGAGATAGGTCTGCCTTATCTTAGTCACCATTCCTCTCCATGAAACTATAGGACCTTTGCCTTCTTTCTCTCTTTCTGATTGTACAAACTTCCACCATGTGAGAGTTGCTCCTCTCAACCTTGACTTGGCCACCTTCACCTTTTGGGCCTCTATTATGCCATCACATTCAAAGTGATTCTCAATGCTCTCAATCCAATCTACTACTGAATCTGGATCCATTTGTCCACTGAAAAGTGGCACACCATCCAATGCTTTACCACTCAAGGCCTGCAGTGCCTTCAAGAATGGTTCCTCTGCAAGAACAGGATCAGGCTTTGGAGCTTCCTCCTCCAATTCCACCTCTTTTTCCTTGGCTTCCTGCTCTTCTTTCTTCTTTATCTTGTCCTTCACAGTATCTGCTGTTTCTTGGACTTCATCCAGGAGTCTCTCCATCTGAGATGTCCTTTCTCTGAGCAACCGGTTATCTTCCTCTTGCTCTTCTACCTTCTTTGCTAGCTCTGCATTTGTCACCATGGTTCCTTCCTCTGGTGTATTCTCTCCTACTGACTCAGTGGATTGGCTCATTAATCACAAGCCTGGAATCCAACTCTTGCTCTGATACCAATATGATGTAAATCAAAAACTTCAAAGGTTGCTTGCACTGCCTTCTGGGAGATTTTCCACTATCTCCTACCTGGAACCTGCTACTAAGGGTTCCTGCTGAGCCAAAAAGACTGCTCTAGTCCTACTCCAACCATGCTCTAAGAGCTTTCAACTTTGTGCTTTACCTTTGATGATTCTACACCACTTGAAATTGCTAATCTCCTCTCTACACCTAGAAGAGTCTAGATGCTAACTTCAACACCATACTTGAGCTACTGACAGGGGGATTGGGAACACTGTTTTGGGGCATTCCATATCCACTTGAGGCCATCTTAAAGGTTCTTCAATGACAATTCTTACCGATCTCAAAAGATTGTCTTTGGAGTGGACTATTCCTTATAGCCCTTACCAGTCAGCATTCTGACTTTTCCTCTCAGAACTGCTGAACAACCTGCCAACTTGAATGCACTTTCAGACACTTCTTTAGGTCCTTTAAATCTCCACAAGGTACCAGGCCTCTGCCCCAACCAACGGTGCTTGCAACCCCTGCCTAAACTCTTCAAGCTTTACTTCCAAATCCCTAACCGGGCAGTCCTAGCTCGCCTAGGGTTTGGATTTCCAATCTTCTGCTTGGTTCTCAAAGCTTCTCACTACACCATGTTTACAGAAGTCTGACTCCACTCCCATATTCCACTAAACTCAGGAAAATTCCGTGGTCAGGGTCTATGGGGGAGTCATTCTTAATTTACTGCTCAAAAACAACAATAGTTACCCTTCTAACCTCTAAATTCTGATCTAAAAATTCAAATGAAGAACTCTTCCCCACTCACAAATAATAACACAATGTAAAGTGATTCTAAGCTATTTTAAATACTTGAATACGGTGTTAAATCTGTGCATTCACACCAATGACAACCCTGTTGCAAAACACACGGAGATTTATGAAAAGCACTATGCAACCCTAAACTACGAACTTGAAGCAATAAATACACACAAAACAATTTGATTAACAGGTGAGGCTTGCTCTGCACTATCTATTAAACATAAATCCCGAGTTGTATCCACGTGTACAGTGACCACGAGTTCCCTGTTCTTCAAAATGCACGGCTGATTCAGAAAAATACAACTTTTAACTATTATTTGCAACCTAAAGTTTATCTACAACGCTTGGGATCCTACTCAACAAGTTAATTACAGGGAGAAAAGACTATAAAAGGTTAAATGAATTCAGATACAACACCAAATCTACGCATGAACAGAGAACACAACGCTGTTCTGAAAACACATGAGGTTTTCAGAAAAGACAGAAAAATACAGAAAATTCAGACTGTTTTTATTCTTCACACCAAAAATTATTACAAAGACTACCTATTCTCTGTTACCAACCATTCTCCTCATCTTCCAATATTTTTCCACCATCTAAGAGAGAGTTTCTCACGCCCATATCCCTGATTTTTAGGGAATCATAGGTTTTCTGACAGTTACATGCAATCAAACCATATTGCCATGCAACCATGCACTATCCTTGCAATCTTCGCCATCTTTCCTTCTTTTTAGGATCTTCCACTCTTCCATCTTGAACAACCACGATGTAAACTGCCCTTGGCATCTTCTAATAGCGAGGAAATGGCTAACAAAGTTTAATACTTTAAATGCTATCAAATTCTATCTTAGACTCAACAAAACAGAAATTAACACACAACATAACTAAAAATAGCCTTAGTCCTAGTGACTAGCTACTCCCACAACAAAATGCAAGACCTCTAAGGTCCAAACTAAATACAACAACCTCTGACTTGGTTAGAGTCAGCACAAACCAAAATTTGTAAGCAAAAAGAATGGTGTTAAACCAAGGTGCTCCTGCACCATATGTGGTGTTGGATTAGAGATAAGATTGAGAATAAATTAGCCAAATGGAACAAGCATTACCTCTCTTTTGCTAGGAGGTTCCAAATCTCTCAGGAAATTTTGTCTTCTTATAGCATTTATTTTTCTTTTGTTTGGTTTTTTTTTTCCTATAAAATCAATGCTATTCAGAAGAGAATTAGGTATTTTCTATGGTCTGATGGTAAGGGGAAGAAGAAGAAGCATTCTGTCAAATGGGAGTGGTGTACTATTTCCAGAGTGAGAGGTGGGTTGGGGCTAAAGGATCTGAGGATCCAAGGTATTTCTTTGGATTCTAAATGGGTGATTGGAGCTTTGGATGGGGAGGAACCATGGAAGGTGCTCGTGAGATGCAATATTGTTAATGTTGTGCCTAAGCATGCTAAATTCTGGAAACTTCTCCCTTTTAGTGATATTCTTAGCTGTGAAGTGCCTATTTCACCTCTAGGGTCCAATGTTTTTAAAACCTTATGGAAGGCTTGGGAAATTGTTAAGAAGCTCTTATCCAACTGCCAATTCATCAAGGGTGATAATAGGGAAATATTTGGTAACAAATATATTTTGTAGAACCTGAGATGTAAAGGGAAGCCCTTGGGCCTTATTCAGGGGTGCTCTGCTAAAGGTTGGGTGCTTAAAGGAATCCTTTTCTTTAAGGATATCTTAATTAATGGTAATTTGAAGGATTGGAATACCCTTAGCACTGAGTTTAACATCCCTCAAAGTAACTAGAGAACTTACACAGTGTTGAGAGAGACTTCTAGCCATCTCAAGTTCTTGATTAAAGTCATAAATGAACCCCTCCATTATAAAGATTTTGTGTGGCACAATGGCAACAGAAAATGAATGTTAAAGTTAAACATATTTATTCTATGCTTACTGATCAAGTAGATATTACTGAACATATGAATAAAGTTTGGAAAGTAAACTTGAGCAATGATCATTGGAAAAGAATATTTTTGAAGAATTGGTAGAAGGAACTTGAGGCCAAAAAGGCTTGATTTAGATGGATTTTGATTCTATAGAAGTTCCCTTATAAAAATAGCATAGATGATCTTGATATGTGTTCTTTATGCAGGAAACCTGAAACTTTGTCTCATATTTTGTTTGATTGCATCTTTTCCAAAGAAATTTGGAATATGTTTTGCATTTCTCATAATATCTGGGGGTGTAGTGGAGGTTTAAATTTTGTGAATATGCTTTTTCTTCAAAATTGCAAGTTAAGTAAAATTGGTGCTTTATTCTAGCATGTCCTCTCTACTAAGATTTTGTGGGAAATTTAGAAATCCCAGAATGAGGACCGATTTCAAGGTATAAGAAGATTTCTTACTGAGTCCTACAAGGGACTCATATTCTATAATGTTTCTATGTAGGTGTTCACCACTGTGGAGTTGTCAAAGGATAAGTTCTGGAAATACTTGGAGAATAGGGAAAATTCTATTAATATCATGGATGCAAGATATGGTCATATGTGGCAAGAAGGCCACCCTAGTGCTGAGGTTTTTTTTAGGGCCTTGCAGGAATTTAGAGATGAACTTAAAGAAGAGGAAAAAACTAATCCTAGTCTATATCAAGGTAAATATGTGGTTATTGTATTGATGCGGCAGTAGAAGAACAATGTACCTGACTTTTCAATTGAAGAGGTCAATGCAGCTCAGACTCTAGTGGCTCTTAGTGATGGTGATAGCTCTACTCATAATGGTTAACTTCTGGCCAATGGTGCTCCTTTTGTCATGGTTCCTTGTATATGGTTTTGTTACATATGATGGTACCTTTGTTATTGTTTCTTTGTATATTATGATATCAAATTATGATGTAATTTTGGGTTATACCAGGTCCTGATGATTTAAGTTGTATCTTCTATGGTCCAGTTTGGGTTGTTTTTGTGGTTGCAGGGCTTCTTAAATGTACTGATCTGATACTCTGATTTTTCCTCTCTAATTTTCTATGTACTATTCTTCTTATATTTAATTAAAAAGTAAATAATTAATTATGAATTTTTTATTACAACTTTTAAAAAATATAAAAACTCATATGTCCTAATTAACCTTAACATGGTCAAAACTTCATGAAATTCATTTTTCTTTTTTAATCCTATAGTATGTGAAGCATAGAATGTGACTCTATGTTTCAGATTAAAAAATGTGATACCATTTGAAAGCTATAGATTTTTCAATCGCCTATCAATTAGGACTTTAGTCGTGAATTGAAATAGAAAATGAATAATAATTATTTATTAAATTCAAAGTAAAGCATAATTTATATTGGTGGAAAGCTGAGAATCTCCCTTTAAAACCCTTTTGTTCCATCAATTTTGGGTAAAAAAAAAGTCATCAACCACATACCCTATACCCATCATATGGCTACTTTTTGCCTATCTGTAATCCTCAAGACATACCCAAATACATATTTTATGTTTTTATATATAAATATATATATATATTACTTTTCAAACTTTAAGCATGTATTTATGTGCATGGTTTTTTAATATTTAACAATGCAATATTTCCATAATGTTTCAATTTACTCTCATGTGTGTTAAGTTAGGAAGAATTATTTAATGGAGAACAACCAAAAAGAAAAGGAAAAAAAATAAAACCAAAAATAAACCCTACTTAAATCAAACTAACCTAACTAAATAAAATCTACCCTAACAAAAGATTAACCCTAACTAGGGAATTTACTTTAATCTCTATCACTATCTTCATAATATTTTTGTAGGAATTACATTAGGTTTATCTTTAAATTCACTTGAATAAATTTCAAATTTCCTACTACAACAATGAATTACCTTAAATTTCTTATGTTTAACAAACGTTAATTAAAATATGTACTTACCAATAAATTGGCTCATATATATAAAACCAACGTTGTTAAAGGTCGATAGCACACAACTTTGCTGATTCCTCCATACTATACACTCATTAAGTCTTGGTTCATGGATTTCTCCTTCATTCTACCTAGTTTTATGAATGACTATGTTCACTTCTTGATTCTCCTCCTCTTCTCTAGGATTTTTCAAATCTATGGCCATGTCTTCACTTTTAAATTTATTAGACCAAGTAGTAACATAGTTTACATTTTTATTAGAGAGAGAGAGAGAGAGTAAAAATTTGATATTATGTTGCTTGCATGAAACCAAGAAAATTTCCCTTTTTAACTTGTGAATTTTTAGTTTGGAATGAAAAACACGCACCTCCCACTTGAATTTCCCACTTTTCCTTTTCATGGTCATCTTCCACATGTGAAGGGAATGATGACTCGTTGATTCTATTTTCTCATTTTTAGTGCGGTATTTCCAAGTCTTGAAATTCTTTCCTACTTTCCTTCAAAACTCTAGAATTTTCTTCATAACCATTGCAGTTAAGAAACCGTTTTGGTTTGACAATTAATTTTTTAACATTTTTAGTTTTACTAGGGTTATAGACTTTTTTAGAATTTAAAATTCCTCTCATTAATGGTTCCTTCCTTTTAGCAATTAAAACTTCTCTCATTAACAAAATCACCTTAAGTATGGCTAAACTTACCCTAGTTATAAAAATTTCTCAATCAAGTTCACCGTGGTCAGTTTTGTCATGAATTCTATACTCAGTGACCCTACCAAAGATGAAAAAAATAAAAGGATGTAGTCTCTAATTAAGTATTTCTTGGAGTTTATCAACTTCCATTTTCATACCACCACCTTGCATAGACCGTTGTCTTACAAGAAAATTTCAAATTTGAAACTGATACCAATTCAAAATAAAATTGAAGATAAAGATATGGCCCTCCTTATAGCCCTAGTTCTTGTTTGTCACGATGTTAGTCACACACCAATAGTGCAGATAAATCCTCACAGAAAAACTGCAAGAACCCATCTTTACTTGAAAGACTAATCTAGGGCAACCTAAATGTCTCAGGTTGACTCAGCCTAATCCCAAGGCTCATTTAAGTCAAGTCTTGACCATACTAAGTATGCATCAGGGTTCATTGTGACAATATTGCTAATCATGAGGGAAAAATGGTAATTTCTTACTCTAAAAGGAAACATAAGGATTAGTGGAAGATATTCTCACTCTAGTCATCAAATAATCTTATGAAATTGACAAATATGGAATAATATTTTATGAATTTCAAATAACATTTCTATCATTTAAGTAGATTTAGCTTTAAGCATTTAGCTATATCATGGAAATGAAATATTTGCAATTAAATTTTCATTCATTCATCTCTTTTTTGAAACATTTTCTAAAATTTAAACATCTAAACTAAAATAAAGCATCAAAAATACTTGAAAAGCAAAATTGCTCCTGGGTATTGTCCATGAATGCCCCAAGAATTAACCAAATCAAAGAAAACTACTCTATACTTCACCAAATTGCTTCATAGCTAGGCATAAAATGATGTGATATTTTAAAGAAAGGGAGGTTTATTTGGACACTAGGTAGGTTTTGTAATACCCCTCCAATTTTCTTATGTTTATGGTCATTGTGTTTTTCTTTGATAGACCTTGATACTATTTTGTTGTACTTGATCCCTGATAGTGGAGCAATGATGGATTTATTTTATGATGTGATGATACACTATATGGGTGGTGATTATTTGTGACATTCTTTCAAATTAACATAGTTGTTTATTTGAGTTGACATTGTTATATATGCTTATTGTAGTTTAATTGATATTTTATTTTGTCAGTTTGATGTGACTCTGTATTGGTGAAGGGAATGAAATTGCATCACTTGCTTGTGAGCACCCTGTGTTTCTACGACTTTGTCTTCATGGTGTGATTGTTCATGATTGATATATATATATATATATATATATATATATATATATATATATATATATATATATATATATATATGTATGACATATGTTTGATTTCAGGATTGAAGGTACAGGACATCGGCTCCACTTGGCTTCATAGGTCTGAGCATGTCCATTTTCTCAATGGTATTGTTGATTGGGAGATAGTAATGAGGTTTTCCTAGTCTAGCCACAAACCTAGTCACAGTGTGTCATCAATCTATGTCCAGTATGTTTGGTTGTCATGTCTATGTTTGACTTGTCAATTGTTATTTATTTATGCAAGGTTTATTTTATAAAAATTAATGTTAAATTAATGCTTTTAATGATTTTAGTGTCTATTTAATTAATTTTAAATAGTATTTCTAGAAGCCTTGTATTTAATTTAATTAATTAAATTTAATTATTTTGTAAAGTAATTTAATTCTTATGATTAAATTTATTTTATAAGGTAATTAGATTTATTAGATTAAATTTATTTTAGATATTATTATGTGAAATTAAATTTTAAATTTTATATAGAAGATAATAATAAATTATTGAATTTTAAATTATTATATTAGCATAAATTCTTTGTAATTATTAAAAAGGGAAAATATCTAAAAGTTAGTTAAAAGATATTTTAGAATAGCAATGTGTGTGAGTAAAAATTTATTGAAAATTCTTGTTGAGAAAATTATTCTCAAAGAGAATATTTGCCATAGCTATGAGGAGTAAGAAGGTACTTCACAGGAATGGAAAGAAGAATTTTGGCTAGGAAATTGTTTTGTTAAAAATTGGAAGAGGTTCTCGGGAATACTTTGGGGCTCTGTATTTTGTATCTTTCTGGAACTGGCAATTTTCGGAAAAGGCTTTGGAGATTGAATTCTGAAGGTGGGGCATTACAGATGGTTTCAGAGCCAGGTTCTAACACTGGGTACTGTGGACATTTGTGAGCCCATTACGTTGTCCTAGTTGTTAGACTCTGTAGTCATAATTCATGTTTATTTGTTTGTCTTGTAACATAGACTTGCCTTGATTTGTGTAGGACCATGCCTAGACATCGAGGTAGAGGTCATGGTTGAGGACGAGGTGGTGGCCATGGGGATAACTACCAGGATACTCCTCCTCAAAGCTCTCATGAGAGTGAATATGCTGAACATTTGGGTCCTAAATTGGATTAGGTGAGTGGGGAATAGATTTTGATATAGCCAAAGGGTGAGGGAGCACAGTTGCATCCCTTATTGGAAGAATTCCTTTCCCAACTTAGACCTAGATAAGAAGTTGAATAAGAGGTGGCAAGGGAATGTGGTAGATCTCTTAGGAGAATTGTTAATACTACGGAGCAGGATACCATAGTTGCAGGACATATGAGATATTTGTTGACAGCACACCTTCCTACATTTGATGGCATTGGTGGAGGTCTTGAAGCAAAAACTTGGATGATAGACTTAGGATGATGTTTTTATATGCACCCATATGGTAGCAAGACCCAAGTTAGATGCACCATTATGCATCTTAGAGGTTTTTCCTCTACATGGTGGTGTTTGGAGGAGCTAAAGCTCCATCTGGAGATTAGCTCAATTTCATGGGATATGTTCTTGGAGAGATTCTAATCATGTTTCCTATTAGAGCATTGGAGGCAATGATGTGTAGATGAGTTCCATGATTTGCATCAGATGGCTATGTCTGTGGAGTAGTTTGACCGTAGGTTTTATGAGCTAAAATAGTATGTCAGGATTGTGGATGATGAGGCGATGTTAGTGTTGCCTAATTTTCACCCTCATGCTCATTCAGGTAGAATGTCATGTGACCGAGGTTCGAGAGGGCCAAATGGAACATTTGCACAGGGGAAAAAATCATGAATCGGGTGCTAGGTCATAGGGAACTTAGTGAAGAAGTCTTCCTTGTTCAGGTTCAGCATGAAAATATTCTAAGGATAGAGTCGCCACGACCCTAGGAATGTCACGGCTAGTGGAATTCACCTACAGGTCCCTATCAGCAAGACATCAATCATTGTCCCGGCGATAAAAAGATATTCATTTCGGTAGAAGTTCTTTTCTTTGGAGAGAAGTCTCAGAAAATGCATTAGGTGTCACCGACAAAGCAAAACAAGATCCCTTCGGTGTATGTGTGCGGGTTTTGGTAGGAGGTATTGCTGATATAAGGAGGTCCCACCGAACTTAGGCGGCGTCGGCAAAGCAAGCGAGTTTCACCAAAGCGTCTCACCAAAGTCACAAGGTCTCCCCAACTCAAAAGGCTCACTATGATGTCTTCCCAACCGACGGGAGTCTCAGTGAAACAAAAAATTTGAAGCTCAGGAAAAATGAAGAGTTCGGTGTGAGTCTCGGTGACAAGTGAAGTCTTCTGAACCAACAATAAGGTTTTAGCAGGAGATGTATTTCGACAAGGGGTCTTAGCAAATCGATGATGTCTCATCGACAACAAAAGGGCCTTGCTGAGAATGGCAAGAGGTCTTGCCAAAGTAAGGTTGTCTCTTCGACAAGAAAAGGAACTTGCCAGAAGATAAAGCATTCTCCAAAAGGTCCTAGCGACCAACTGAAGTCTCATCGAAGGGGCGTGGCTCGGTATAAGGAATGAAGATTGGTGAGATGTCTCGCTGATACCAAAGGGTTTTGCCGATAACAAGATGGGCTCACCAAAAGATTTGAAGCTTGGCAAGAGGTCTTGCCAAAGGCCGGTGGTCTCACTGAAGATAAAGGAGTTCGGGGAGATGTCTTCCCAACTGGTGAGAGTCACAGTGAAAGACAAGGAGATCTCGACGAAAGAGAGGGAACTTGCTAAGAGGTCTCGGCGACACTGGTGGGTCTTGGCGACATAGGAAGTGTCATCGGCAAGGGTCTCACTAACCAGTGAAGCCTCCCAAAATGAAAGAAGTTCATTGAAGGAAAAGGAAGTCTACAAGAAGTCTCGGCGAATGGAGGGTGTCTCAGTGACAAAAGGAGAGCTCAGGCAGACAGGAGGAGTTTGCTATGAAGTCTTCCTGACTAGTAGAGTCTTGCCGAAGGAGAGGGAGCTCGGTAGGAGGTCTCTCCGATAATGATTGTCCTGGCGACCACAGAGGCGATATTGGTATGATCTTTTGGGCTCACTAAGAGCTCTCAACAATAGTTCCATATTGTGTCGATGGTTTAACAGGGTATAATTGCATCAGTGAGACACTTTCAGTGTCTCACCGAGATGCAATTCTTTTCAGGAGTTTTGACCACCTACAAGAGTAGGCTCAACCAATCAGACAAAGCCAAAGCAAGCTGTGGCAGAAGAACCAAGTGCCAAGAGAAGGTGATTAACAGAAGGAAAAGCAACACGAGCTTAGAAGCATTCAAAGCAGCTCAACTGGGAGGAATCTAAAGATGGACACGATACAAGGAAGTGAATGTGGTGATTGCAAAAAAGATCTAAAGAAGGCTTCTCTAGGAATGTTTCTACACTGACACACTGACATGGATAGTAGGGATTCAACTTAATGCAACATTTAATTTTAATTAAAAAATCTGAGGATAGATCTTTTGGAGACCGATATTTTGTAAGCCCTAAGTGGCCGCGATCTTTTCTATATATAAGGAATTTTTTTCCTTTTTGTAAATAGTTTTGATGTATGCTCTTCTGAAGTCTATGACCCTTTTGCAGTCCTCTCTCAGACTAGTAGGATTCTGCAACTCAGTTTGGAACATGATATACAAAATCTACCTTGGTTACTATTGATGGTCCATATTTTGCCTTCTAATTCTTGTCAAGTACAGTGAATTCTTTTAAGTGATTCATTGAGCTACTTAGTGAAATTTTCTCTTTCCTTATAGCTTTTATTTCATGTCGTGCCTTATCTTGCAGAAGTAGTATCATGTAGGTTACAAACTATGTTTACTTAATCCTGCACATGAGCTTCTAGTTTGTGAAAATTTGCCTTTCCTCCATGAAGGCATGTGCATGTCAAACCAGTTTGTATGCATGATGTACAGGATTTTGTTGTGCAGTCCCATGGCTGTCACCAGTATTCAAGTGTAAATTGAGTATCTCATTGTTCCTGTCATTTTGGTGTATCACCCTAGGATTTAATTTCCATTTTTATGTTTCTCCTTCTCCCTTTTTCTTACAAGATCATTAGTTTAGGTGATACACAAAGGAAGCCGGCCTTGTTTGGAGGTTGACCTCTGCTCACAAGAAACCCACATCTTTAGAGGTCTTCCAATGTTACACTGAGGTGTTGAACATCAAGTTCAACAAGGGTGCAATTTTAGGTGATAATAGTTTTGGCACACCCGGTGGGACTCACTGTCGAATAGACAGTTTGGAAATTATATGTCTACTACTGGTTTTTGATATGCAACTAGTAAATTTCAGGTCTTTCAGAGGTAAAATATCAACATATCATGGTGACTCCAACTTCATAACAACTGGTTCCAGCAGCCCAGGTGTCTGCAATTAATAAGGTTTGATTTTTAGGCTTGTTATTCCTCATGTCTTATCTTTGCAATGTCTAGTTATTAGCAATATAATGAGTTTTCACCTTCATTCCATGAGAGTCATGTGTATATGTCCTCCCATCAGCCATACTATGCAGAACAACCTGTTGTTATTGTGTCAAATGACCCGATATCAGTATATTACCAGTATTTTCATCATGTTTTCCACCCTCCCACCCCTGCTCAATTCCCCTCATAGCATATTAATTCCACTTTGAGCCAGCCTTGTAGCCTCTTGACTCAGTCCCAAAATTCCAACAATGTGAATACCGAGTTGGGTAGCATCAGGGAGATGTTGCTACAATTTCAAAGGGGGATGCTAGACATAGAAAGGGAAAATGAGTATAATAGGAATCAAGAGGAGCTTGCTTATGAAGCTTATATTCATCAGCAGGAAGTTGAGACACAAAGAGGATCCCATTTAGTACAAGAATTTCAGCAAAGTCAGTCTAACTGTCCTGAAGAACAACTTTCTCAAATGCCCCAATCCGCTGCTTCCTTTTCAAATCCTTTCTTTGAGGAAGGACTTCACTACACGAGATTCAATGTTCCAGGATTTGAAAAAAATGAAACTTCTGTCGAAAAGAAAGCAAAGGAGGAGAAACTTATTGATCAAGTTGATTTAATCCTCTAGGAGAAGATTAAGAATGTGAATCCTTTGCATTTAGCCATTAAGTGTTATCAATTGTAGTAGCAAAGGATTGAGCAGCAAGAGGACACTTGTTCCAAAGAATCCTTGACTGTTCTAACTGATCAGCAAGATCAACAAAGTAAGTCTTCTAATTCTTCAATTAAGCTCCTTAAGTTTGAAATTCCAAATTTTAGGAGTTATCATCTAGTGCAAAAGCCTGCAGCTGAGGAAACTCAGTCCATCATCCCTCAAGAGCAGCCCAATGATAAGGTTGGTTCAGTCATTATAGGGGAGGATAGAATCCCAAATATGTTACATCTAGCTATGGAGGAATATAGAAGACAACAAAAATAAATGATTGAACAACAAGAAAGCATGGGTGGGTTGATTGTTGATGATAATAAGACAATAGGCCCTCAATTCAGGGAGAACAACCTGAGATTTAACCTGATATTATCTGCCAAGGTGGGAACTTTTATTTTTTTTAACATGTTGGGGTTGAAAAAGCTACTGTTGAGTTTTTGGAGGAGGAAGCCAACTTTGTTCCTTGTGAAGACTTATAAGTAGTTGATAGTCATGATGAACTAGGACAATAGGTTCATGAACTTGAACAAATGCTAACACATCAGAAGGAGCCTAATGAGCCTAATTTGCAGAGTCATAACTGGTTGGAGGAACTTCCATTTCATTGTACAGAGGGACCTGATACTTCATCACCACTTGAATTGTTGTCTTCTTGCATTGAAAAAGACAAGCCTGAATCATAATGTAACTCTTCCAGTGATGATGATAATTATGAGTAGCTTCCATTATGGTCTATAAAAGAGCCTGAGGTTGATGAATTGATTGAAGATGTGATGGAAGAAGCTATCTCTTTGTTCTCCATTGAAGAAATGAGTGTTCATTCAAGAAAGTATGAGCATACCAAGGAGATTTCCATTTTTTCATCAAGTCAACCATAGGGATTAGGCTCTTCCAGCTAGCAAGATGATAAAGTGGTAGTCCATGAGCAAGAAACCAGCAAGGAAGGCTCAATCTTTTCCCTTACCAAAGGTTGTCCAATCATATATCTAGCTTAGATGGAATCCAATGCAACACCAAGGATGAATATTACACCCAAGCATGAGGATATTGCTCAGAAGGAGCACACTCAAGTCACCTTTCAACCTCAAAACATGAATGTTTACATTCCATACGAAAAGGTTAGTAAGCCTGAGTATGTTCTACAAGAGATCTTGCAGCCATCTATTGAATTGTCATGCATGCTTCATTTCTCTTTAGTTGTTCTCTAGCATGGAAAACATTGTAAATTTTTTAGAAAGGGCAATTATTTTACCCAACCTATCAATGGGTTTTTTCGACCAATTTCTTATTGGTTAGTGTAGGGTAGGTTTAGTTGCATTTTATATTCCCTAAGTGTTATTTTCAGCACAGTTAAATAGTTTTCCTTCTACATTTTTTCTTGTTTTCAATAAGTTTCCAGGTGATTTGTGTCTCAAGTTACAATGTACAAAGCTGTTCCAAGTTTGTTCCTAAATTTTACCAATGACCCCATGCCCAATGGATAGGCCTAGGTTACTGGTCTTCATGTTTAGCAGGCAAACATCCAGCAAAGGTCACTAGAAATGTTGCCTAATTTTCACCCTGAGGCTCATTCAGGAAAAATGTAATGTGACCGAGGTTCAAGAGGGCCAAATGGAACATTTGCACAAGGGAAAAAATCATGAATCAGGTGCTAGGTCATAGGGAACTCAGTGAAGAAGTCTTCCTTGTTTAGGTTCAACATGAAAATCTTCTAAGGATAGAGTTGCCAAGACCCCAGGAATGTCACGGCCAGTGGAATTCACCTATAGGTCCCTATCGACAAGACATCAATCATCGTCCTGGCGACAAAAAGATATTCATTTCAGTGGAAGTTCTTTTCTTTGGAGAGAAGTCTTAGCGAATGCATCGAGTCTCACTAACAAATCAAAATAGGATCCCTTCGGCATATGTGTGCGGGTTTCGATAGGAGGTCTCACTGAAGTTAGGTGGCATCGGCAAAGCAAGCAAGTTTCACCAAAGGGTCTTTCCAAAGTCACAAAGTTTCCCCAACTTGAAAGGCTCACTATGATATCTTCCCGATGGGCGGCAGTCTCACCGAAACAAAAGATTTGAAGCTCAGGCAGAATGAAGAGTTTGGCGTGAGTCTCAGCGAGTAGTGAAGTCTTCCGGACCGACATTAAGGTTTCGACAGGAGATGTATTTTGACAAGAGGTCTTGGCGAACCGATAATGTTTTTCCGACAACAAAAGGGCCTCGCTAAGAATGACAAGAGGTCTTGCCAAAGTAAGGTTGTCTCTTTGACAAGAAAAGGAACTTGCCAGAAGATAAAGCATTCACCAAAAGGTCCTAGCAACCAACTAAATTCTCAATGAAGGGGCGTGGCTTGGTATAAGGAATTAAGATCGGTGAGATGTCTTGCCGATACCAAAGGGTCTTTCCAATAACAAGATGGGCTCACCAAAAGATTTGAAGCTCGGCAAGAGGTCTTGTAGAAGGTCGGTGGTCTTGCTGAAGATAAAGGAGTTTGGGGAGATGTCTTCCTGACCAGTGAGAGTCACGGTGAAAGACAAGGAGATCTCGGCAAAAGAGAGGGAGCTCGCTAAGAGGTCTCAGCGACACTGGTGGGTCTTGGCAACATAGGAAGTGTCATCGGCAAGGGTCTGACTAACTAGTGAAGCCTCTCAAAATGAAAAAAGTTTTCCGAAGGAAAAGGAAGTATACAAGAAGTCCTGGTGAATGGAGGGTGTCTCAATGACAAAAGTAGAGATCGAGCAGACAGGAGGATTTTGCTATGAAGTCTTCCCAACTAGCAAAGTCTTGCCAAAAGAGAGGGAGCTCGGTAGGAGGTCTCTCCAATAACGATTGTCCTAGCGACCACAGAGGCGATATCAGTATGATCTTTTGGGCTCGCTAAGAGCTCTCAGTGATAGTTCCATATTGTGCCAATGGTTTAATAGGGTATAATCGCATCAGTGAGACACTTTCAGTGTCTTGCCGAGATGCGATTATTTTTAGGATTTTTGACCACCTACAAGAGTAGGCTCAACCAATCAGAGAAATCCAAAGCAAGTCGTGGTAGAAGAACTAGGTGCCAGGAGAAGGTGATTAATAGAAGGAAAAGAAACACGAGCTCAGGAGCATTCAAAGCAGCTCGACTAGGAGGAATCTAAAAATGGACACGATACGAGGAAGTGAATGCGGTGGTTGCAAAAAAGATCTACAAAAGGCTTCTCCAGGAATGTTTCTACACTGACACACTGACATGGATAGGAGGGATTCAACCGAATGGAGCTTTTAATTTTAATTAAAAAATCTGAGGATAGATCTTTCAGAGACCGATATTTTGTAAGCCCTAAGGGGCCGCAATCTTTTCTGTATATAAGGCATTTTTTTCCTTTTTGTAAATAGTTCTGATGTATGCTCTTCTGAAGTCTATGACCCTTTTGTAGTCCTCTCTCAGACTAGCAAGATTTTGTAACTCAATTTGGAACATGATATACAAAATCTACCTTGGTTACTATTGATGGTCCATCTTTTGCCTTCTGATTCTTGTCAAGTATAGTGAATTCTTTTAAGTGATTCATTGAGCTACTTAGTGAAATTTTCTCTTTCCTTATAGCTTTTGTTTCATGTCGTGCCTTATCTTACAGAAGTAGTATCATGTAGGTTACAAACTATGTCTACTTAATCCTTCACATGAGCTTCTAGTTTGTGAAAATATGCCTTTCCTTTTTAAAGGCATGTGCATGTCAAACCTATTTGAATGTGTGATCTACAGGATCTTGTTGTGCGGTCTCATGGTTGTCACTAGTATTCAAGTGTAGCTTAAGTATCTCATTGTTCCTGTCATTTTGGTGCATCACCTTAGAGTTTAATTTTCATTTTTATGCATTATCTCTCTCCCTTTTCCTTCAAAAAATTAGTAGTTCTAGGTGACACCAAAGGAAGTCGGCCTTCTCTGGAGGTTGACCTCTGCTTACAAGAAACCCACATCTTTGGAGGTCTTCCAATGTTACACTAAGGCGTTGGACATCAAGTTCAATAGGGTGCAACTTTAGGTGATAACAGTTAGTACAATAGTTCATTACAGGCTTGAATGCCCATATCAGTGGAGGAGTCAGAGTCTTCGAGCTGAAGACTATGGAGGTTACTATGGAAAAGGCATGAATTGTGGAGGAGAATCTGACTATGGCATTGGGTGGACATACAGGAGTTCAGATAGGTAGTGCTCCTATTGCAAGATTTGGTCCGCAAGGTAGTTAGATTCAGATAGGAGGTTCCTCTCAAAACCAATAGACACCCGCTAGTGGAAAACAGTAGTAGTAGCAATGTTACCCACCAAAGAATAAGAATTCACAACTTCAGAAAGGTAATAGTTCTTGGTCTCAACATGGTGGTGGTTGGATTCAAAATGAGAGAGATCATAATTGGCTATGAGTTCAATGTGATTTTTTTGATCAGCCAGCATAGAGTTTTCAGTCTACGATTAGTGGAGATAGTTTTCCACCGTCTACTGTACCTCTGGGTGATATAGGATTTAGTAGAGGTACAGGATGTTTCACTTGTGGTCAGTGATGGAAATAGGATGCCATTTAATTGCAAATCCTAAACATTAATTATTTCATATATCTCCTAAGTTCTTGGAATGTGTTCAACAACACTAAGATTAGGAGGAGATTAATTATTTGGATGAAATAAACCATGAAATTGACATTTGTAGTTATTCCTAAATAATAGGAACATGTGGGTGCACACATGGTAAGGTGACACTCACCTTATGTTCAGTTAACTATACAGAGTAACAGTTAACACTTCTGAATGCATGTAAAGATCCTAGGAGCTAGGATTTGATGTTTGCATGCTTGAAGTTCAGTTCAATTCAGTTTAGTTTAGTTCAGTTTAGTTCAGTTCATGATCAATTTGGTTCAGTTTAGTTTAGTTATAGTTCAGTTATATTTAGTTGCATGCATGTAGGTTATTTTGAGTTGCATGTAGTTAGCTTCAATTAACTTGGAATGCATGGCTAATAACTTGAGTTGTATGACAGATAACAAGGACTACCTCTAGTTAACAAGGGATGGCCATTCTTGCATGAATGGTGTTGAGTAAATGTTTTAGTTAACTATAAATCACTTGGAGCCAACTTGGGCACCCAAGATGCTTTATTGGATTTACCTCTCATGCATGATAAGATATTTTTGAAGGCTCAGTTAAGTAGGATTACTTAAGGGCACCAACTTTGAGGAAGAGCTTTGGAATTATCACCAAAGTGAAGTAGAAGTTGTAGCTTCAGTTTGGGATGCCCAAATGCATGAAGCACATGTTGTAAACTTTAGTCTTCACTGAATAACTCAACTTGAAGGAATATGGCATACCTTATCAAGGGATTGAGCTTGTGCATTGTAATTATCACCATTTGGAGATTACAAGGTGGCATATTGTCTCTATATCTCATTCAAGTTGAATAGAGTTTTCAAAAAAATTGTTATTGCAGGTGTGAAGAAGATTGGTAAAGACAAAAGAAGCATTCTCAAGCAAGAATTGGAGCTATTGTAATTTAGAGATTGAATAATAGAATAATTCTTGGTGGAGTTTTTTCCCGAAATGGTTTCTCCATGGTATATCTTGTGTGATCTTTCTGATATCATGTCTAGTTCTTCTATCAAATTATCTCTACATTTTAGAACAATAAAATGGATTAATCAAGATAATCACCCACAAAGAATATATGTAACAAAGAAAAAGCATAATTAGATCAGCAATATTAAAGTTTTACAGGATTGTTCTCCCACTTGACATTATACATTGCAATTATTCTAAACAAGGAATAATAAAACAAGTACAAGACTCAAGGCCAATGGCCTTCTTGCACCAACTAATCAAACCATGCTAACTTCAAATGCAACCTACATAATCATGAAGCTTCCAAGAAAATGATTAAAACCAAGAGAACTTATCTATATGGTTTCATAAGATAATCTGTAACATTAATTAAAGTGTTAACTTTCTCAATTAATACCTTCCCATTATCAACCAAACCATTACCTTTCCCAAGCCTCTGTATCCAAACCACATCTTTAGATGTATGCTAAACAACTGAGTGTGTTGAATTCACATTCAACCAAGGTGTAGACTCCTCAGTCTTTTCTGTTGAAAAACTTTTCTCACAAGTAACCATTTCAACAAATGTCTCTTACCATAAGAGAACTCCAGCCTCACCTATTTCTCCAAGTATCCATGAGGACCTATAACCAACCAATCCATGCCAAACTCCAAATGCAACACAAAACTTTCATGAAGTAATCAAGAAAATGATTAATGTACCCAAAAATTAAGAGAACTACACAAGATCATTGTCAAAGCTCCAATCATGAATCAAGAACATAAACATGACATCCATGATCTAACCAAAACATCTCCTTTTAGGAGATCTCATGCATCATAACATACTTATACATCCTAGTCTCAAGAGAACCATGTAATATTCCAAACTCTAAATGCATATCAAGATTAAACCATGACATCCATAACAAATATACTATAAACCAAGAAACCATATCTCTAATCACATGGAGAGAACCTTACCAATGATGCATCCAAGTCACTACCAACAACTCACACTGAACTGTGATACCGAGTCACACATGGCATCATGACTACCATCCTCTCTATGAAGATTACTCTGAAACATGAAGCAAAGAGTTATCACAAAAAATATTAACTAAAATAACCAATGCATCATTACTAACATCCGAGGACTCCTCTGTAGAAGAATTAGAACTCTCTTTCTTGTTCTTACAATCTTTCTTCACATGTCCTAGTTTCCCACAGTTCCAACACTTTACCTTACTTCTTCCTTTTGACTTACCCTTCCCTTCCTTGTTTCCCTTAGGCTCCTTTTTCTTAGGCCTACCTTTTACAAATAAGGCATCTTGAATTTCCTCCTTAGACTTCCTCCTCGTCTCCTCTGATAGGAGAGTAGGAATAATGTTGTTCATCTTTGGATCTACACCATTACCGCTAATTGCAACAATTAGATTTTCCCAAGAATTTGGTAAAGAAAAAAGTAATTAAATGCACTTATCCTCATCCTCTAGCTTTACATCTACAGATGCTAACTGACTGGGAATTAAATTGAAAGCATTTAAATGTTGTGCAACAGATTCACCATCTTTCATTTTCAATGAATACAACTGCCTTTTCATATACAACTTATTGGTGAGACTCTTAGTTTGATAAATATCCCCTATTCTTTTCTATAATTTATATGCACTATTTTCCATTGAAACATTCAAAAGAATAGCATCGACAAGACATAACATTATTGTTCCTCTTGCCTTCTTATCTAACTTAGCCCAATCTTCATCTGAAATAGTTGTAGGTGTCTTTGTCTCATTATTAACCGCTAACCACTAATCTCTTTCTTCAAGAAGATCTTCCATTTTTAATTTCCACATTTCATAGCTAGAACCATTGAACCTTTCAATATCTAACCTTGAATTCATTGTAACAAAACTTAATTCCAAAATCAGCAAATAAAAATAATAATAAAAGCTCCCACTAAGCCAAAAAACCTCCAATATTTTAAGAGAAGGGCATCCCAATACTCTATCCAACCTGGATTTGATACCAAATGTTGAAAATTGAGGTGTTTCCTTAGCTTAATACTCTGTAAAAATTTAATATTGCTGATCTAAGTAAGCTCTTTCTTCTATCAAATTCTCTCTACATTCTACAACAGTAAAATGGATTAATCAAGATAATCACCCACAAAGAATATATGTAACAAAGAAACAGCTTACTTAGATCAGCAATATTAAAGTTTTACAGAGTATTAAGCTAAGGAAACACCTCAATTTTCAATAGTCAGCAGGGCCACATTTCTCGATAATGTCCTCAAAAGGGCACTTCTAGATTTAGTCAAATACTGGTGGCTTCAAAGTTGATAGTAGGAGATGTAGGTAGATAGCATAGGGTGTTTACCGTGGTGGATAACCACTAGGCTAAGCACCAGGGTGCAGTTGGAGAGGTTTCTGGTGGAGGAAAAACATCATTCTTTGGGAACCATGCACATCCTTCAGTGTTAGGAGTTGATCCTCAGGGGTCGAGATATTGATACTTTGGCTACTTGGGAAGATGTGACTAGGATGGGGGAGCTCTATCCCTATTTGTTTGTAGGCTTCCAGGAGTAAGCATGATCCTAGGGGGGGAGGATGTAATACCCCTCTGATTTGCTTATGTTTATGGTTAGTGTGTTTTGCTTTTATAGACCTTGATACTATGTTGTTGTACTTGATCGCTGATAGTGGAGCAATGATGGATTTATTTTATGATGCGATGATACACTATATGGGTGGTGATTATTTGTGACATGCTTTTAGATTAACATAGTTTTTTATTTGAGTTGACATTGTTATATATGCTTATTGTAGTTTAATTGGTATTTTATTTTGTTAGTTTGATGTGACTCTATATTGGTGAAGGGAATGAAATTGCATCACTCACTTGCGAGCGCCCTGTGTTTTCACAACTTTCTCTTCATGGTGTGGTTGTTCATGATTGATATATATACATGTACGACATATGCTTGATTGTAGGATTGTAGGTACAGGACATCGACTCCACCTAGCTTCACAGGTCTGAGCGTGTCCATTTTCCCAATAGTATTGTTGATTGGGAGATCTAGTAACGAGGTTTTCCTAGTCTAGCCACAAACCTAGTCATAGTGTGCCATTAGTCTATGTCCAGTATGTTTGGTTGTCATCTCTATGTTTTCCTTGTCAATTTTTATTTATTTATGCAAGGTTTATTTTATGAAAATTAATGTTAAATTAATGATTTTAATTATTTTAGTGTCTATTTAATTAATTTTAAATAGTATAAGCCTTGTGTTTAATTTAATTAATTAAATTTAATTATTTTGTAAAGTAATTTAATTCTTATGATTAAATTTATTTTATAAGGTAATTAGATTTATTAGATTAAATTTATTTTAGATATTATTATGTGAAATTGAATTTTAAATTGCAAATAGAAGATAATAATAAATTGTGGAATTTTAAATTATTATATTAGCATAAATTCTTTGTAATTATCAAAAGGGAAAATATCTAAAAGTTCGTTAAAAGATATTTTAGAATAGCCATGTGTGAGTAAAAATTTATTGAAAATTCTTGCTGAGAAAATTATTCTCAGAGAGAATATTTGCTATAACTGTGAGGAGTAAGAAGTTACTTCATGAGAATGGAAAGAGGAATTTTGGCTAGGAAATTTTTTTGTTAAAAATTGGAAGAGGTTCTTAGGAATATTTTGGGGCTCTGTATTTTGCATTTTTCTGGAAGTGGTGATTTTTTGAAAAGGCTTTGGAGATTGAATTCTGAAGGTGGGGCATTACAGATTCTATATGCACCCTTAAATTACACAACATATAGTCTTGTCTAGGTAAACAAACAACCAACTACAAAGGATTGCATACCATGTGGTAGCTTTCAAATTAGCTTTGATATTGATTAGCTTCTATGTGCATACAAGTTTTTAATTCAGAATGATTCAGAAAATAGGAAAAAAGAACAAAACTTAAAGAAGTTTTGGCTCTTCTCACATCCACAAATTTTGATCTTAACTTAAAATGAAACATCTCATGGACTTTTATAAGAACAAGACATGCGGAGGATAAGAAAAATAAATGAGAGGAGATCCAAGGAACGAATTATAATAAGGCGCGTGGAATATGATAATTGGCAAGAGAATTGTTGATTAAGTCAATGGATGTCAACCTTCCCCAGCACTTCAATATCTTTTGGATCTCTTATCTTTTATTTCCAAGGTCCCATCTTGGAACCAAACAAACCTGCCAAACAAAATGTAGGAACTTTCCATACATTCAAAATGATTAAGTGGACAGTATGTTCCTACATCCAGGTTCAAACTCAAATGAACCATTCTAAGAATTGAACAACCCCATAAATAGTCACACTCCTCCATCACATGCATAATACCAAGGCTCCTAGTTTCTCAGTACTTGATGCTTCCTTGCAACGATATTTGTCTTTCGTATGAACTTCCAGATGATACTACCAAACATGGTAACACCATCGGATTTTCCTGCAACCTTATTTTTCCTGACCGTCCATACCCAAATGTTGCATCACATTCTACTTCTCCTGTAAGCACAAATTCCATACATTAAATCCTTTTTAAATATTTACAGAACTTTGATGAAAATAAAACCATGATTAATAAACCATCATTTTAAACTCATCATAAATATCACTCTTTTAAAATCATATTATCAGGTAATTATTTTTCCTTTTAAGTCACCTTACCAAAATTTTAGACCTTCAAGCAACATTAAACATTTAACTTTAACTCAACATTATTACCTAGTACTCGGTACCCGATACTTCAGCTTTTACCAAAAAAAATTCCTTGACCTTTGTATTTTACTGAAACTACAACATTTACTAGACCTTAGTTCTTGGACTAGAACATTTCACCCAAAACCTTGCATTAACATTTTTACATTTCTGGCCTTCCAGTACCCAATTCCCAGTAAACTGTACACTTGAATTACAGAGTACTTAAAAAAAATCATTTTCTTTAACTCTTGATGATTTCTTTAACTAGCCAACACCTGCCATAAGCATTAGTTTTCACTTAGGTCAACAAGTCTTACAATCTTGGGGCATGCTGTGAGACCACGCAACAACTTGCAACCAATAAAACCAAATTTAAAAGAAACCCGAGATTAAATCACCCACTAAAAATCTCAACTTATACATATATTCAAACAATAATTCCTTACCTTTACATGGATTCTAACATAAAGATAATAAAATTTATTTGGAAAGTACCAATGTGTTATTTGATTAATTCTACTTTTTAGAACTTATTGAAAAAATTAGTTCTTGGACATTGAACTACATAATTTGGTATTCCTCTAAACCAAACCATGGATAGATCCTTGTTGCAAGTCAAGCATCCTTAGCCACAACAAGGTTATCTTTGTAATTCCCCCAAACATAGCTCTACTACTAGCCAAGTGTCCATAGCCCCAGTAGAAATATTTGGATAGCCTAAAGAGCTAAATTTTCTCTTGTGATATTTATTTGATATTCAATGTAAGCCTATTTGCTTCAACTTGTAGGCAATCAAGCCCACTATTAGGTTGGGAATTACAATGGTAGTGAAGGTTACCTTTTTATTTTTCATTCAATGCAAATCCATTCATCGTTTCACCAATTCCCAGAAACTCATTTAGTTATTCCCTATAGGTGTGACTTGTTGTGTTATGGAGACCAATCAGACTCAGATAAAATATTTATATTATTTTATTTATTAAATAATTTTCTGCACAAATATTTATGCTACACTTGTATCTAAAAGGTGGTTAGAAACAAATATTAAATAATTGAAGTGATTAGTTATAGTAGGAAGTGATTAGTCACAATATTTTAAATATAAATTCTATGGATAGCTAGAAAAAGTAAATGCAACTACCCAAATAAAGTGTTTTATTGGGTGCATGAGGCACAACCAATGGCCACAATTAATTGGTAATTAATGGGACATTTGTTGGAGCATATTAGAAAAATTTAGGATGAGTTTTGAGGGGAGCAGGTCGTGATAATCATTAGCAAAAAATAGCATAGTAGTGGCTAGAAAAATGGAGGAGATGTTGAGGGTAACCATAGCCATGGTTGTGTAAAACCAGCAAGTGAGAAACATGATAAAAATGTTGCTACATGTTGTTGCATGTATTTGCATGTCTTTTCATGTTATTGTAAAGGATATTTGATAAGAGATTAATATATTTTGGACCCTCTTGTTGGTGGATGTAGCTTAGATTTTGGTGAACCACGTTAAATCTTTGTGTTGTCTTCTTGCTAATATATTTTTCTCAGTTTTTCTATTTCTCTATTTTATTGATCAAATCCATATTTAGCTAATTGAAATCTACCTTCTAACCCTAAAAAGTGGTATCAAAGAAAGTTGTGTTCAATTATTCTTTGCAGGAAGGTCTCACAGTTGAGTGGGATTCTCGTGGTTGAGTGGGAGTTATGGCAGAAGAGGGTAAGTTGAAGGTAGAAAAATTCAATGGCCATAACTTCCATTTATGGAAGATGTAGATGGAGGAATTTATTTATTTGAAGGGTTTATGGCAGCCATTGGAAGGGAAAGTGAAGAAACCCTTTACTGTGTCTAATAGGGATTGGGATATTCTTGATAGAAAGTCACTTGGCAATATTCGTTTATGCCTAGCACAATGGGTGGCATTAAATATTTAAACAACAAAGAAAATGGAAGATTTGATCAAGACCCTAGCAAAACTATATGAAAATCCTTCCACTTCGAATAAGGTATTCCTTATGAAGTGTTTATTTAATATGAAAATGGTAGAAGGTTGGTCAGTTATTGATCATTTAAATGAGTTTAACACACTTAGTAGTAAATTGAATTCTATCAGTGTAAATTTCAATGAAGAAGTTAGGGATATTTTGATTCTAAATTCTTTGCTTGAAAGCTAGAATAGCTTGATAATGGCAGTTATTAATTTTATTTCTAGTTCAAATAAGCTAAAATTTGATGATGATGTTGGTATTATTTTGAGTGTGGAAATTCATAGGAAAAGCTTAGGTGGTGCATTCACATTAGGTAGTATTTTGAATGAAAAAAATGTGGGAAAACAAAGGAGAGAGGAAAGAATTCTAGAGGTCATGGGAAGTCATGAGGAAAATCAAAGGACAAGAGGTCTTGATCTAGAGAAAAGAAGGATTGTTGGTACTGTGGTAAGCCAAGTCATTTAAAGAAAGATTGTTGGTCTCAGAAAAATAAAGGAGGCAAAAAGGAAGGCAATAAAGAGGAAAATATGGTAAGTAATAAATTTCATGAGGATAATTTGATTATTTCTCTTGATAATGCTGATGATTTTGGGTGTTAGATTCAGGGGCTTCATTTCATGTTATGCCCCATAGAAGTTATTTTCTTGATTATGTCCAAGGAGATTTTGGGATGGTTTATTTGGGAGATAATGAACCTTGTCAAATTTTTGGAAAGGTAAGAATCAAGATTAAGTTTCTAAATGGGAATCATTGGCTACTATATGAGGTAAGGCACATTCCAAAGTTAAGCAGAAACTAATTTTCAACAGAGCAACTAGATGAAGGTTGTGTTGTTACATTTAGTGATAAAAATTGGAATGTTACAAAAGGTTCCTTAGTGGTAGCAAAATGTGTCAAAGTAGGAACCTTATATCTTTGTACAAGTCATATTTTCCCTTCTAGTTTAGCTATTGATGATAAAATCAGTGTTCAAGAACAGTTGTTGCAGTTCAATAGGTAGAAAATCATAAAGTTGTAGATTCTAAATCAGCACTATGGCATAATAGACTTGGGAATTTTAGTGAAAAAGGTATGAAAGTACTTCATTCAAAGAATGTTTTACCAGGTCTAAAATGTGTTAATGGGTATGTGTAGGTTCATCATGGAAAAAATAGGCCCTTAAGTGGCAAAAATTTCAAAAAAGATCAGAGTTAGGCAACTTGACATAAAAATTTGAATAATTTATCTATATTATTTCAAAACTATGTAACAATAGAATATGTAGCAAATTGAATTTAGTTTCTAAACTACTAGGTTTGTTTAAAAAAAAAAATCTATTTGGTGAAAATTTGAAATTTCAATGTGTGGTACTTAAATTTCAGGGAAAAAATAAGAAGTAGGTGTCTGTCTGACCACCCTAACCACAATAAAATGATAATATTTTCTTATAATATTTTAGATATAAGTAGACAAGTCATGCCCCAATGTGATGCATATTTTTTATAATTTTTTTCCAAGTAAATAATTAATTATGAATTTTTTATTACAACTTTTTAAAAATATAAAAACTCGTATGTCTGACCACCTTAACTTGGTCAAAACTTCATGAAATTCAATTTTTAGTTTTTTTAATCCTATAGTATGTGAAGCATAGAATGTGATGCATGTTTTGGATTCAAAAAATGAGATACCGTTTGAAAGCTATAGATGTTTTTCAATCAGCCTATCAATCAAGACTTTAGTCATAATTTGAATAGAAAATGAATAATAATTACTTACTAGATTCAAAATAGAGCATAATTTATATCGATGGAAAGTTGATAATCTCCTTTAAAAACCATTTTTGTTTCATCAATTTTGGGTAAAAAAATAGTCATCAACCACATACCCATCATATTGCCAGTTTTTGGCCCATCATAATCCAACACATACCCTAATATGGATTTCTATGAAATTTGTGTGTATGGAAAACAAAAGAGAATTAGTTTTCTCAAGGATGGGAAGGAAAAGATAGATGAGAAATTGGAGCTTGTACATGTATACAAATCTATGGGGACCAACTCAAGTATCTTCTCTCGATGGCTCTTAGTATTATGTCACTTTTATTAATGATACAACAAGAAAGGCATGCATTTATTTCCTTAAGCAAAAATCTGATATATTTGAAACTTATAAAAAATGGAGAAGCTTGGTTTAGAATGGGACAGGTAAAAAGTTAAAATGTCTCGGATCTAATAATGGTTGTGAGTATTGCAGCAAAGAATTTGAAGATTATTGTTCCTCTAATGGTATTTTTAGGTAGAAAATGGTTCCAAGGACTTCATAGGAAAATGGAGTGGCTTAAGGAAATAATAGAACAATAATGGAGCATGCACAGACTATGAAATTACATCTTGAGCTACCTTTAAACATGTAGGTAGAGGCTATAAACACAAATATTTATTAAATTAATAGAGGTCCTTCTAATCCTTTGGGTTGTGGTATTCCATAGGAAGCATGGACAGGTAAGAAGGTCAGTTATTCTTTTCTCACAACCTTCGGTTGTGAAGCATTTGCACATGTAGATTTAGAAAATAGAACCAAGCTTGATGCTAAATCAAATAAATTCATATTTTTTAGATATGGAATTGATTAATTTGGTTATAGGCTTTGGGATTTTTAAAATGAGAAAATTGTAAGAAGCAAGGATATTATATTCAATGAGAAAGTGGTGTACAAAGATTAGTTGCAGCAGCATGAGAAGAAAGAAAATGATTATGTATTGCTAGATGATACTCCAAATAGCGATGTTCTAGTGGTTCCTCATGCTTCGCAACAACAACAACAAATACCACAAACTATAGTGAATGTTAGATGATGTTCTAGGATAAGTAGACCTATGAAAATATTTTCTCCCTCTTTGTATTCTATTTTATTAACTAATCCTGGTGAACTTGAATGTTATGATGAAGCTATCTAGGTGGATGCCAAGGTTCAATGAGAGCATGGAATGGAAGAAGAAATGGATTCCTTGTGGAAAAATCAGACTTGGGACTTATGTAAGTTTTATATAGGTAAAAAGGCTTTACCAAATAATTGGGTTTATAGGTTGAAAGAGGAAGATGGAGGTAAGAAAAGATTTAAAGCCATATTAGTTCTAAAGGGATTTGGACAGAAAAAGGGAATTGATTTTGATGAAATCTTTTATCCAGTTGTTAAAATCACTTCTATTTGTACTATTTTAAGTATTGTGGCTACTGCAGATTTAAATTTAGAATAGATTGATGTTAAAATTGACTTTCTTAATGGTGATTTGGAAGAGGAAATATATATGAACCAACCACAAGGATTTGAGGTCAAGATAAGAAGAAACTAGTGTGCAAATTGAAGAAAATTTAATATGGATTGAAGCAAGAACCTCAACAATGGTATATTAATTTTTCTAGTTTTATAGCTAAGCAAGGCTACAGTCGGTCTAATTCAAACCATTGTGTTTATTTTAAGAAGTTAGATGATGATAGCTACATTATTTAACGTTTATATGTTGATGATATGCTTATAGGGGGGTCTAACATGGATCACATAAAGGAGTTAAAACAATAGTTAGCTAATCCATTTGCTATGAAGGATTTGAGGGCAGCAACATAAATCCTTGGTATGAATATTACAAGAGATAGGAAAAATAGGAAGATGTTTTTATCTAAGACTGATTATGTTGAGAAGGTGATGCAAAGCTTTAATATGGAGAATGCAAAATTTGTTAGCACACCTTTTCCTAGTCATGTCAAATTGACTAAGGATATGTGTCCTAAGACATAAGAGAAGGAAGAAAAAATCTACAAGGTACCATATGCTTTAGCTATAGGAAGTTTAATGTATGCCATGGCATGCACAAGACCAGATATTGCACATGTCATAGGAGTTGTTAGTAGGTATAGGAGTCATCCTGGAGTTGAGCATTGGAATGCGGTAAAATGGATTCTCAAGTATTTGAGAGGTACATCTAATAATTTTTTATGTTTTGAAGGCTCTAATATTGATTTAAAGGCCTATGTTGACTTAGACTTGGCAGAGGATAGATACCATGTAGAGTACAATGGGCTATGTATTTATAGTTGGTGGGACAATAGTGAGTTGAATTTCTTGATTGCAAAAGGTGGTTTCTTTATCCACCACAAAGGAAAAGTATGTAGCTACAACAAAGGCGGAAAAAAAGATGATATGGCTGAAACTTTTAATGGAAGAGTTGGGAAAATAGGAGGCTAAAAGTTATTTTCTTATAGATAGCTAGAGTGATATAGATCTTGCAAAAAAAAAATTCCTTGCACTCTAAAACCAAACACATATAGTTGAGATATCATTTCATTCGATTGGTGTTGGAGGATGGATAGGTAAGGCTAGAAAATATTCATACAGATGATAATCCAGCGGATATGTTTACGAAGGTGGTGAAAATGGAGAAGTTGAGCTCCTCTTCTACTTCAGTTTTCCTTCAAGGTTGAATTCAAGTAAAATAGAATAGCAGGGTCCAAGGTGTTGATTTCCAATGGGATTTGTAGGGGAAACATTGTTATGATCAATCTCTAAATGGGAGATGGTACGGAGTCTGATCAGTCTTCATGTGGGAGATTGTTGTGTTATGCAGACCAATCAAACTTGGATAAAATCTTCATATTATTTTATATATTAAATAATTTTCTGCACTAATATTTGTGTTGTACTTGTATCTAAAAGGTTGTTAGAAACAAATATTAAGTGTTGGAAGTGATTAGTGACAATATTTTTAAATATAAATTCTATGGACAACTAAAAAAATTAAATGTAACCGCCCAAAAAAAGTGTATTATTGGGTGCATGAGGCATAACCAATGGCTACACTTCATTCGTAATTAATGGGACATGTGTGGGAGCATACTACAACACTTGGGGGTGATTTTTAATGGGAGAAGGTCATGGAAAATGTTAGCAAAAAATCGCATAGGAGTGGTTAGAAAAATGTAGGAGAAGTTGCGAGTACCTGTAATAATGGTTGTGTAAAACTAGCAAGTGAAAAATGTGATAAAAATGTTGCTCAATATGTTTACATGTATTTGCATGTTATTGTAAAGGATATTCGCTAGGAGATTAAAATATTTTTGGCCCTCTTATTGGTGGATGTAGCTCGTATTTTGGTGAACCGTGTTAAATATTTGTGTTGTCTTCTTGCAACTATTATTTTCTAGGTTTTTCTATTTCTCTATTTTATTGATCAAATGCATATTTAACTAATTGAAATCTACCTTCTAACCCTAACACAAATTTTTGGAATTTTTTTACCACCCTTATGTCAAATCCCAGCTAACTATAATTTTCTATCTTTTAAAAAAATGCATAAGTTAAAATTTAGCACCAAAAAAATCAATCACCAAATTAAATCTAAATTTGGAACTACTAGTTACAACACTTCCATTTTTAATTTTATGGAAACCGATAAATAAATGGCTAGAAATTATAATTTGATGGCATTGCACCACATTAATGCATCATATTTTTCAACATGACACTTTAGTTCCAACCACAATACTATACATTTATTCCGCACACCTTAACATGCACATATTACCTCTTTCCAATTCCCAGATGCTAACATGTGCTACCTTACCGGCTTGATTTTCCTTTCTGAATTGCACATATGGACACCTTCATGATTAATATGACTCAATAAAACATAATGAAGTGACCACCATTAATTTTGAAAACTTCAATTTTGTTGATTTGTGATCTTCATACTAGCAATTTGAAGAAAATTTCCACTAATTTTGTGAGAATTAATTTGATTTAACATTATGCTTTGTACAAACTCATCTAATTGCCACCTCAACTTGCATTTTCCAAGACTTCAATCTAGGAAACTATGGACCACAACTTCCTCACAATTTTCTATAAATTCCACACTTCCCTCTCAAATTCTTCACATCGTTTTCTTTCAATTATCATTTATCTTTTCTACTTTGCTTGTGCTTTCTTGCTTCCAGGTCATGGACACTCCAATCTTCCTTACCTGCATTTGCTACCAGAATGGCTTTATGGGTTGCATTACTACTTAGTGGCTCAACAAGATTTTATTTCTTCGGATTCTTGTCTTTACTGCACCAAATGTATGCCTGGTCCTTAGGGAAAATTTCATTGAATCGAGAGCATAATACCAGCTAAATTTAGATTTGGCTTCATGGTTCATAGTTGCGCTCTTGGATCTTGGAATTTCTATTCAAGAAGTTCAGAGGGATTCAAATATGATAGTGCAGCCTAATTTCATGGGGAATTTAGACTACGTCTTGTCTATTGCACACCTGACTGTTGGAATCCCCTCTACTGATGGCATTCCTTGCTTTCTGGAAGGAGGAGAATTAGTTCCACTCTGGCCATTTTTTACTGACCTCCATACCCCTAAATTTGAAACTCATGAGGACGATGACTGCTTGTGATACACTACTCTAATGGATGAAGCATCCTAGATTGATTAAATGACCACCCTGTTGCTGCAACTCAACTCCTCATTTTTTCCCTTTTTGCACTATTACAAAAATAAAAAATATGTATTTCCATGTATATACAAATATACGTATCTATATGAAAATATTACTTTTCAAAATTTAAGCATGTATTTACTGTGCATGGTTTTATTTTTTTTTATTTTACAATTCAATATTTCCAAAATGTTTCAATTTACTGTCATGTGTGTTAAGTTTGGTAGATTTTGTTAATGCGGAGACCAAACCAGAAAGAAAAATGAAACAAAACAAAAAACAAAAAAGAAACCCTACAAAAGCAAACTAATCTAACTAGGTAACTTTACCCTAACAAATGATTAAACCTAAATAGGCAATTTACTTTAATCTCTATCACTATCTTCATAGTATTTTTCATACGAATTACAATAGGTTTATCTTTAAATTTGCTTGAACAAATTTAAAATTTCCTACTACAACAATGAATTACCTTAAAAATTTTGCATTTAACAAACGTTAATTCAAAGATGTACTTACCAATAAATTGGCTCATATGTATGAAAATGACCTCATTAAAGGTCGATTGCACATGCTTTTTCTAATTCCTCCATATTATACCTTCAATAACTCTTGGTTCATGGTTTTCTTCTTCATTCTGCTTAGTTCCATGAATGCCTATGTTCATTTCTTGATTCTCCTCCTCTTCTCTAGGATTTTTCAAGTCCTTGGCCCTGTCCTCACTTTTAACTTCAGTAGACCAAGTAGTAACACATTTTACATTATTATTAGAGAGGGAGTGAGAGAAAGTAACATTTGATATTTTGTTTCTTGCCTGAAAGTAAGAAAATTTCCCTTTTTGACTTGTGAATTTTTAATTTGGAATAAAAACACACGTCTCACATTCAAATTTCATGTTTTTCCTTTTTGTGGTCATCTTCCATGTGTGAGTGGAATGATGACTCATCAATTCTATTTTCTCATTTTTGGTGCAGTATTTCCAAGCCTCGACATTCTTTCCTACTTTCCTATAAAACTTTAGAATTTTCTTCATAATCATTGCAGTTAACAAACCATTTTCATTCGTCAATTAATTTTTTAACATTTTTAGTTTTACTAGGGTTATACAATTTTTTAGAATTTAAAATTTCTCTCATTAATGGTTCCTTCCTTTTAGTAGTTAAAACTTCTTCCATTATCAAAATCACCTTAAGTGTGGCTAAACTTAGCCTAGTTAGAAAAAATTCACATTCAAGTTTGCTATGGTTAGTTGTGTTGTGAATTCTACACTTAGTGACCCTACCAAAGGTGAACAAACTCAAAGGATGTAGTCTTCGGTTAAGTATTTCTCAAAGTTTATCAACTTTCATTTTCATACTACTAGCTTGGATAGACTATTGTCTTATAAGAAAGATTCAAATCCAAAATTGATAACAATTATGAATAAAACCAAAGGGGAATATATGAACCTCCTTCTAGCACCAGTTCCTATTGATCACGATGTTAGTCTCTCACCAAAAATGTAGATAAATTCTCACAAATAGACTGTAGGAACATATCTTTACTTGAAATACTAAACCAAGGCAACCTAAATCTCTCATGTTGACTCAGCTTAATCCCAAGGCTCGTTTAAGTTAGGTCTTGATCATATTAGGTTTTTGTCAAGTTTTGTTGTGACAATGTTATTAATCACGAGGGGAAAATGGTAATTTCTAGTTCTAAAAGGAAACATAAGGATCAATGGAAGATATTCTCGGTCTATCCATCAAACAATCTCATGAAATTGACAAATATGTAGTAATATTTCATGAATTTCAAACAACTTTGCTATCACTTAAGTAGATTTAGCTTTAACCATTCAACAATATTATGGAAATGAAAGATTTGCAAGAAAATCTCCATTCATTTATCTCTTTTTTGGAACGTTTTCTAAAATTTAAACATCTAAACTAAAATAAAGCATCAAAAATACTTTAAAAGTAAAATTGATCCCGAGTATTGTCCATGAATTCCCCAAGAATTAACCAAATCAAAGAAAGCCACTCTATACTTCACTAGATTGCCTCACATCTAGGCATAGAATGATGCAAGATTTTAAAGAAAGGGAGGTTTATTTGGACACTAGGTAGGTTTTGTACACAACCTTAAATAGCATAGCATACAATCTTTTCTAGCTAAACAAACAACCAGCTACAAAGGATTTCATACTAGGCGGTAGCTCTCAAATTAGCTTTGATATTGATTAGCTTGTATGTGCATACAATATTTTAATCCAAAATGATTCACAAAATAGGAAAAAAGAAAAAAAACTTAAAGAATTTTTGGCTCTTCCAACATCTGCAAATTTTGAACTTAACTTAAAATGAAACATCTCTTGGCCTTTTATAAGAACAAGATGCAAGGAGGATAAGAAAAATGCATGAGAGGATATCTAAGGGATGAATTATAATAAGGAACATGGAATATGACAACTAGTAGGAGAATTTCTGACAAAGTCAATAGATGTCAACCTTCCTCAACACTTTAATATCTTTCAAGTCTCTTATCTTTTATTTTAAGGGTCCCATCTTGGAACCAAACAAACCTGCCACACAAAATGTAGGAAATTTCCACACATTCAGAATGATTAAGTGGACATTATATTCCTACATCCAGGTTGATACTCAAACAAACCATTCCCAGAATTGAACAACCTCAAAAATAGTCACACTCCTTTATTGCATGCATAATACCAAGGTGTAACAATGGATTTTGGCTCCTTAGGGCTTTCCTTCACTTCTAGGGTTTTTCACCTAAAAGGAGAAAGAAGGGCCAAAATAGGCAATGTCACGCTCAAGATTAATGAAATATGAATGAGAAGTGACTAAATTTAATGATTTAAATGCAATAACCTGGAAAAAAAAATGAATTATTGATGCAAAACCTAAGAAATGTAAGTTGTTTGAAAACATAGTGTAGTATTCAAACATAAATAAAATGACGTAGAAATGAAGTTAAATTGTAATAGAATTTGATGAAGCTGGAAGTGTACACTTGAGAACTTGATGGAGACTGGAAATGACATATGGAATGTTGTTGGTACTAAAAATTTGGCCCATTGGGACTCATTTCCCATTCTAGGAAAATTAGTCCTACTTTTAAGAAACTATCTCAGAACTTGTTTTAGACATATGGGTATCTAAAAATGCAAAGAACACATTTTAGGCCTGAAAATGGGACTCATTCACAACTAATGCTGAATGAGTACAATTTTGAATTCCTAAAAAATCCAAAAGAGGAAACAGGAGCCCTTAGTTTTCACTTTGGTTCTTGATAGGTGTCCGCCTCCGAAACTCTGATTTCCAAGCCTCCAAGATGACTAAATCTACAAACACACAAGAGAAGGAGAAATGTTGGATGTTAGGGCATGGGGGTTTTCCTTTGTCAAACCCCTTTTAGGAAATTAAACCAAATGAAGAAATAATATGAAGAATGAACATGAAATGAAGGGATTAATACCTTGACATGATGATTGATCTTGATTTTCTGTAGCAAAACATGAAGAATCTACCCTTGAATGTCTTAGGAAGCTATCTTTATGACTTGAAATGATGAAACCCTAGCTCGCTTGACTTGATATGGAAGAATGATGGATGAATAATGAAGAATGGTTATGATTTAGGGTTTAGAGGCTTGATTTTATAGGCAATCCACCTGAAATGCTCGTTAATTTCATCCCCAAGGTCGACATTAAAGAAAATTAAACTTAAAACCTAATATTTCCCGCTCAAAAGTCTAAAATGGCCCAAATTGGACTAATTCACCCTCAATGGCGAATGAGTCCCATTTTAGGCCTAAAAAGTGTTCTTTGCAGTTTTGGATACCCGTCTGTCTGAAACAAGTTTCGGGACAGTTTCTCAGAAATAGGACTAATTCACCCAAAATGGTGAATGAGTCCAAGTAGGCCAAATTTTCAGTATTAACATCATTCTAGATGTTATTTCTAGTCTTTATCAAGTTCTCAAGTGCACACTTCTAGTTTCATCAAATTCTATTATAGTTTGCTTTCATTTCTAGGTGTTTTCACATATCACAATGTGTCTTCCAACAAGTTGTATTTCAAAAGTTTTCACTTAATGATCATTAGCTTTTATGAGTTATTTTCATTAAGTTTATTTCATTTAGACACATTTCATTCATATTTTCATTATACTTGCATTAGTTTGAGTTAACCACATAGATTTTGTGTGGGATCTATCTCTTTCCTTTAGGTGAAAAACCCTAATTGAGCTAGAGAGTCATAGCATCCTACACCCAAAAATCTATGGTTCACAAGGCTCCCAATTTCCTAGTACCTAGTGGTTCCTTACAATGAAATTTTTCTTTGCATGAGCTTCTAGAGGGTACTACTAAAGTTGGTAACACCATCAGATTCACCAACAACCTTAGTTTTCCTAAACATCCATACCCGAATGTTGCATCACAATCTTCTTCTCCTGTAAGAAAAAATTCCATACATTAAATACCTTTTAAATATTCACAAAAATATCATGAAAAGAAAACCATGATTAATAAACTATCATTTTAAACGTATCATAAATATCACACTTTTAAAATCATATTCTCACATAATTATTTTTCCTTTTAAGTCAGCTTACTTTCAAACCTTCAGGAAACATTAAAAATTTAACTTTAACTCAACATTAATACCCTTTACCCGACACCTAATACTTTAGCTTTTACCAACAAATTTTCCCAAACCTTTGTATTTTACCAGAACTGCAACATTTACTAGAACATAGCTCCCAGACCGAAACATGTCACCCAAAACATTGCATTAACATTTTTACATTTCTGGCCTTCTGGTACCTAGTTCTTGATACACGATACACTTGAATCACAAAGTACTTAAAAAAAATCATTTTCTTTAACTCTTGGTGATCTCTTCAGCTAGCCAACACCTACCATAAGTGTTAGTTTTCACTTGGATCCCTAAGTCTTACAGTCTTGGGGCATGTTGTGAGACCACACAACTTGTAACTTAAAAAACAAAATTTAAAAGAAACTTGAGATTAAATCACCTTCTAAAAATCTCAACTTATACATATTTTCAAACAATAATTCCTTACCTTTAGTTGGATTCTAATAGAAAGATAATAAAACTTCTCCAGAAAGTACCATTGTGTGCTTTGATTAAATCTAGTTTCTGGAACTTGATGAAAAAATAATTCATTGACATTGAACTACATAATTTGGTAATGCTCCATAGCCAACCATGGATAGATCCTTGCTGCCAATCAAGCGTTTATAGCCACAACAAGGTTATATCTATAATTTCTTAAAACATGGCTCTACTACCATCCAGGTGTCCATAGCCCCAGTAGAGATATTTGGATAGCCTAAAGAGTTGAATTTTCTCTTTTGATATTTCATTGATCTATTCATTTTCTTCATTTTCTTATAATCAATATAGGCCTATTTTCTTCAACTTGTAGGCAATGAATCCCACTATTAGGTTGTGAATTACAATGGTAGCCAAGGTTACCTTTTTATTTTTCATTCAATACAAATTCGTTCATCATTTCACCAATTCTCAGAAACCTCATTTAGTTATTTCGATTAGGTGTGACTTTTTGGCTAAATTTTACCACCCCTATGCCAAATCCTAGCTAACTACAATTTGCTATCTATTAAAAAATGTGCATAGGTTAAAATTTAGCAACAAATAATTCAATTTCTAAATTAAATCTAAATTTGGAACTACTGGTTACCACACTTGCATTTTAATATATGAAAACTGCTAAATACTCAGCTAGCAATTCCAAATTTATGGTTTTGCACCACATTAATGCATCAGAGTTGTCATGATGACACTTTAATTCTGACCATAATACTCTACATTTATTTTGCATGATTTAACACACATGTATTACCTCTTTCCAATTCCCAGATGCTAATGTGTGCTTCCTTACCAGCTTGATTTTTCTTTCCACATTACACACATGGACACCTTCATGACTAATATGACTCAATAAAACACAATGAAATGATGACCATTAATTTTGAAATCTTCAATTTGCTCAGTTTGTGATCTTTTTAGTGGAAAAATTCAAAGAAAATTTCCACTAACTCTGTGAGAATTAATTTGATTTAACATTCCACTATGGAGAAACTAACCTGGCTGCCACCTCAACTTTCATTTTCCAAGACTTCAATCTAGGCAACTATGTACCGCAACTTCCTCATGGTTTTCTATAAATTCCGCACTTCCCTTTGAAATTATTCACATCCTTTTCTTTCAATTATTATTTATATTTTCCACTCTACTTGTGCTTTCTTACTTCTAGGTCATGGACACTCACATTTTCCTAACGTGCATTCATTACCAGCATGGCTTTATGGGCCACATTACTACCCAGAGGCCCAATATGTTTTTCTTTCTTCGAATTCCTAGCTTTACTGCACCAATTGTACACTTGGTCCAAAGGGAAACTTTTGTTGAATCCAGACCATACTACTGGCTAAATTTAGATTTGGCAAGTCATGGTTCGTAGCTTCACTCCTAGATCTTGGACTTTCTGTTGAAGAAGTTTTAAGGGATACAAATATGATAGTGCTACCTAATTTCATAGGGAATTTGGACTACGTCCTATTTATTGTACATTCAACCATCAAAATCCCCTCTACTGATGACATTCCTCACTTTCTGGAATGAGGAGAAGTAGTTCCACTCTGGCAATTTTTGACTGACCTCCATAACCCCGACTTTGATGCTTACCAAGATAATGCTCATTTGGGATACACTTCTTTGATGGATGGATCATCCCATATTGATTAAATTACCACCTTGTTGCTACAACTCAACTCCTTTTTTTCCTTTTTTCACTATTAAAGTGAGAAAAAGTTTGTATTTACATGTATATACGAAATATACATACATACATACATATATATATATATATGAAAAAATTTATTTTCGGACTTTGAGCATGTATTTACTGTGCATGGTTTTTTTTTTTCTTTCAATGCAATATTTCCAAAATGTTTCAATTTACTCTAATGTGTGTTAATTTAGGAAAAAATTGTTAATACAAAGAAAAAACTAGAATGAAAAAGGAAATAAAAATAAAAACAAAAAATAAACCCTATGAAAGAAAACTAACCTAACTAACTAAAATTTACGCTAACAAATGATTAACCCTAACTAAGAAATTTACTTTAGGGTATGTGCGGGATCATCATGAAAAAAATAAGCCTTTAAGTGGCAAAAAATTCATAAAAATCAGAGTTAGGCAACTTGACATAAAAATTTGAATAAGTTATCTATATTATTTCAAAAATATGTAAGAATATAATCTATAGAAAATTGAATTTAGTTTCTAAACTACTAGGTTTATTTGAAAAAAAGAAGAATATGTTTGGTGAAAATTTAAAATTTCAATGCAGTAGTACTTAAATTTTATGGAAAAAATAAGAAGTAAGTGTTTGTCTGACCACCCTAACCACAATAAAATGATAATTATTTTTTATAATATTTTAGATATAAGTAGAGGACTCATTTTCTGATGTGATGCATATTTTTTTGTAATTCTTTTCCATGTAAATAATTAATTATGATTTTTTTATTACAACTTTTAAAAAATATAAAAACTCACATGTCTAACCACCTTAACTTGGTCAAAACTTCATGAATTTTTTTATTTTATTTTTAATCCTATAGTTTGAAAATCGTAGATTGTGATGCATGTTTTGGATTCAAAAAATGTGATACCATTTGAAAGCTATAGATGTTTTTCAATCAGCCTATCAATCATGACTTTAGCCATAATTTAAATAAAAAATGAATAATAATTATTTATTAAATTCAAAGTAAATCATAATTTATATTGGTGGAATGTTGAGAATCTCTTTTAGAAACCCTTTTCATTTCATCAATTTTGGGTAAAAAAAAATTCGTCAACCACATACCCATCATATCGCCACTTTTTGGCCCATCATGATCTTGCACATACCCTTTAATCTCTATCACTATCTTCATAGTATTTTTCTTATGAATTACAACAAGTTTATCTTTAAATATGCTTGAATAAATTTCAAATTTCCTATTGCAACAATGAATTACCTTAAATCTTTCGTGTTTAACAAATGTTAATTCAAAGACATACTTACCAATAAATTGGTTCATATGTATGAAAACGGCCTCTTTAAAGGTCGATTGCACATATCTTTTTTGATTCCTCCATAATCTACCTTCATTAAGTCTTGGTTCATGGTTTTCTTCTTCATTCTACTTAGTTCTATGAACGATTGTGTTCACTTCTTGATTCTCCTCCTTTTCTCTATGATTTTTCGAGTCCATGGCCCTATCTTCACTTTTAACTTCATTAGACCAAGTAGTAACACAATTTACATTATTATCAAAGAGGGGGAAAGTAAAAATTTGATATTCTATTTCTTGCATAAAATAAAGAAAATTTCGCTTTTTAACTTGTGAATTTTCAATTTGGAATGAAAAAAATGCATCTCCCACTCGATTTTCTCCCTTTTCCTTTTCATGGTCATCTTCCATGTGTGAAGGGAATGATGACTCATCAATTCTGTTTTCTCATTTTCAGTGCGGTATTTCAAATTATTGACACTCTTTCTTACTTACCTGTAAAACTTTAGAATTTTTTTCATAACCATTGCATTTAACAAACCATTTTGATTTGGAAATTAACTTTTTAACCTTTTCAGTTTTACTAAGTATTGACACTGAAAACTGTCCTAATCGATATCATACACTTGAAACAGGTTTACTATCATCATTACCACTTCAAACATATCTTCTTTTCACTTAATTAATTGGATTAGCCTAGCTAATTAATTAACTACATCATTTTCATCTATTGGACTAATTAATTTAATTAGGTTAATTCATCCCCCTTCACACTAATATTTCATCTCATTAAATTAAATACATCAAAATGTTTAATTTAATTCCCTAAGTCATATTATTTAATTAAATAACCCTAATTTATTTAATTAAATATCATTTCATCTCTCCCCCATTTATTAAATCATTTAATTTAATGAATAAACACTTTAATTCTTCTAATCCCCTAGGGTGATCCCACAAAGCTGGTTTACAATTTTTGGGAGATTCTGATTTTTGCTAAAATCACATAATTTTAGAAAATATAATGTTTTAAGCCTTTAAAAGTTACATTTAAAGAATTCTAATTGAAGAGGGTTTGATCAAACTACCTTAAATCAAACCCCCTTGGATAGAACCCCGCTAGTTTTAAACCATACATATAACAGAGTCTCCCTACACCTATCAAAATGCTAATAAAAAACTACTTTTGATTTATCTTTTGGGGGATCAAATCAATTCATTTAAAAAAAAAAATTTGTAAGTATGTAGTTCTTATTATAAGCTTCCCAAAAAGTATAATTTTAAATAAATTTAATTTTATTATTATATTTTTTTTATTTCTTGTGAATGTAGGTTTTTCACTGAAAATCAAGCTCTCTATTCTGCACATGTGGAAAAATAGAAGATTGTCAAATTTATTTTTTGAAAATATGAGTGCACCAAATATTGAAGTCCTTGATCCAACAAAAAAAATTGAATTTCGATACATACAAAAAAAATTGTGTTATACAGTCCACCTATTTCTCAATTGTAATTGGTTTGACTTCGAAACTTGATTAAGAAAAAAATATTGAATGAAACACTATGAAAACAATTGGAAGCACTAGATATCATAGTTACATATCTAAATTCAAAAAAAAAAAAATTTATCCTTCATGGAAAAAAAGTTGTGTTATATGGTGAACGTTACTCCTTAAAAATGGTGTTTACTAAAAAAATTAGTTTTCGAAAGAGATGGAAAAAGAAGCGCAATCTGATTCCAAAAATTTTGAAAATATAATATTTAGAATCTATAGACAAAATGTCACAAATCACTAGTTTGCATCATCTTCAAATTCCTCATGGTTTAGCCGCTATAGGTGCTCAAAAGTGAAGATTTAGTTAGAAAAAATTAGTTCAGTGTCCAATTTGGCCAAAAATTGTAAACCAGTATTGTGGGATCACCCCCTAATTGCATGATTAAATCTTGTTTAATTAGCAATTAATCTAACTTTATTCTAGGCAAAGGGAATTTGCAAATTCTTGTTTACCTCACCCATGAGAATATTCCAAAAGAAATTCTTATTCCTTCATCATTTGAAAAAGGGATAGTTTCACTTGGCTTCTTAAGCAAGTTTTAACCTTCAACCTTTTGAACAAGTCACCTTTGACCTATGTGAGCAATTCAAAAGTGTGTTTGTTTGAGGAAAGTGTGAACCCTTGATTAAAATACCATCATGCATTCTCATCCATTGATGAGAATACATGATCCATGCCTCTCATCTCCTTCATCTTAGACCATTGATTAATCTTTTTAATCTCAACCCTTCATTCCTCGTTTTCTCTCCTATATAGGTCACTATTTGGAGACAAATGGATCCATCTTTAAGAGAAAAATCATGTTGTTGAATTCACTTGCATCCATACTCTCAATTTACTCACTTTTTAACTTATCTTAGTTAATTTTAATTGCATAATAGCTTAGAGAATCCATTAATGGCTTCCATTCATCTATCTTAGTTTGTATATGAATTAGGGTTTCCATATTTTAGCATAGTTTTAGCTTATATTAGCTTACCAATAGCATAATTAGTTCATTTTTAGCATAAAATAATGGTAACTTAGCTTGAATCATGTTCATTTTTAGCATAAAATAGGTTTCCATACATCAACCATAATGGTTTCATTGATTCTCTTCCATAGAATTGACTGAAACAAACTCACTGATCACGGGATTGGGAAAGGGTCATCATTTCATATCAACACAACACCAATTCTAGAATAGGATAAGTTTCGAATCTAGGTTAGATTAGGAATTTAACTGTTTTCTTAGTTTGTAGCTTTCAATTTCTATAAAATGCTTAGTTTAAATTTACAATTTGAATGATCTTGTTTGTATATGTAGGTTTATTTGGAAAAGTTATGCTTCGATTCATCATGAATCAAGCGTAATTGACCATCACTAACATTTCCTCATCTCACATTCCAGGGCTAGAAGGAGGGAAAAGCATTAACTTAACATTTTTTTGGATTGAATTTTGTTTGTTTGTTGTTTTGTAGGTTACATTGATGCTCAAACTTCAAAAAACAATATTATTTAAGGAGTGTTTCCATATAGCGACACCACTACAATTTGAAATCCTGACACCAAATTAATGCACCAATGTTTATTTAAATTTGGTGACGCTTATTTAATCTAGAGGTATCAAAAAGTTCAAATGGAAACGCTAAACTTCACCAAAGCAATGCTACTAAGAGTAGCGATGCCGGGAAAAATTGCAACACTATTGTGCTCATTGTTTATGCTGCAAAGTGATGCTTGTTTTCACTAGAGTGACACCCATACATCAAACTACAATGCTACAATGCTTAGCAATGCTCAACCAAGGTAAGAAATTTTATGCTTGTCTTTTCGAAATTTGATTTAATTTCTTTGATTTATCTGACCACTGATGCATGTCTAACTATGTTTTGGTTGTTAGACTAACAAGGTTTTGTAGGTTCAAAAGATATGGAGCTAAAGTGAAGAAAGTATTTTCTATCTTGAATTCTATAATTGTAACAAGCGTTTAATGCTTTGGGGCAATTAAAACCACACGTTCATGCTTTCTTCTTTATACTTTAGGACAACTAATTTTCCATTGGGCTTAAAACTTACAATCTTAGGACCAACTAGATTTCAATTGGGCTTAAAACTCATTTTCAAAGCTGGCTAAAATTGAACCCTCATCATTGTTTTTTTGGGTTTAAAATGAATGCTCAAAGTTGGATAAAATTGAAACTTCACATCATCATTTTACTTTGGGTTGAAAACTTAACAAGGGAACTATATATTTCAATTGGTGCTTAAAACGAACTCATCACTGCTTTGAAGGGTTAAAATTTACAACTATTTGCTATGTTTTGTGATTTTTGACATTGTTAGTGGATGTGTATGTAATTCTCTCACACTATTTGGAAATCTTGAGAAACATAAACATTCCTTAGCACTTTGCAAAATCACCTACATCTTTCAATTTGGATTAAAACTAAACCCCTTTATGTAGTGTGTGTTCTCTCTTTGTTCACGCGAATAAAGATGAGCAAACAATGGATGTACTTCCTTGCTATTGCTCACCTTTAGAGGACCTGCCTTGGTGGGAAAATGTACTCACCCCAAGGGAACAACCCAAGCAGTAACAAGCTAACGCCAAGTTCTTCCAAAGTGCCATATAAATTTGTGGTTGTGATGAAAATTGTGATTAATGGGACACAGTACATGATAGCTCTCCCCTAGTATCTTTACGATGCATAAATCCCTTGTTCTAAGGGTTGGGAGACCTCTTAAGGGATTTTATCATTGCACCCCCTAAATTGGAAGCCCTTATTACGAACCCTTGTGTAGAAGCCAAAAATCCTTAATAATTGTTGGTGTCAGGAACAATAATTTTGAAGTCGCCCCACATTTGTACTATTCAATTGTAGAAACAAAAAAATTCCTTTTGATCTCTAGATTTTAAGGAATTTGAGATTTGGTAGTCCTAAGAAGTGTGTGCCATGGAGGGGAGCTAGTGTTGCCAAATCTCCAACTATTCACATTGTCTAGTGTTTGGAGAAATCCTAGTGGGGATTCAACAAATATATCTATTTCTAACCTAGGTTTGTAATTATTGTGAGTCAGTTTAACACTTTGCTTGATTTCAAAATGATAGAAAAACAAACATTCACTATCATCCTCAAAATTTCAAACACTTTGGCCTAAACATTGGACCTCTTGAGTTAGCCTTGATATTACTACTTGTCCTAAGGATTTATCCTTAGCGATTTCTAACCATCTTGGCATTAATCTCAAATCCATATTTCCCAAAGAAAACATAGGCAATTATGGCTTTAATCTCATGATTTTCATGAAATGGACATTGTGAAAGTTATGATGTTTTGGACATAAAGACTTAGTTTGGAAACATAATCAAGACAAGTGTTTGTAAAACCAATTCACTTAAGAAAAGATAAACTGACAAATGAACCCCACATGACTATTTGGAGACCGATCGCTCTTGTTGAACAACCTAATCTTCTAGGTGCTATAATTTAGCCAAACTTTAAACTCATTAATGGTGAAAAAATTGATCTCATTAGCAGTTTGAGAAGCTTCACTTTTGAAACCAAGGAAACAAATACACAATAGAGAAATGAAGCAACCATTTTAGACAAAGAAGAGGAACAAGCTGATATTGAGGTTGGAAGACCCATATTACTGCCACCTACGTAGCAATAAATATATTCATTTCTTCTATAATCTTAAAATGATTTCACATGATCTCCTATAAAGTTAGGATCCCTAAGGTAAGGTCTACATATCATCATTTTAGACTTAGGTATCTCACTCCAAAAGCTCTCAAGAAACAACTTTTAGCGCCTCACAGAAATAGAGATGGGTTGGTAACAAAATTTTATAGACACGCTTCAAGGTACAGTTCAAAATTATATGCATTCTTTTGGAGTCAAAATCCTAATATTTTTACATGATACCGAACTCCTCTAAATGATCCGTCGAACAATCAAAATAAATAGGGGGAGATCTCCACCCTGTCATTACAAACATAGATATCATACTGCACAATTTGGTAGGAAGTGGACTTCACTACTCTATCGAAAATATTACTGCTTGTTAAGAAACTTTTATGCTCGAGCTAGCAAGATCTGAACCAGTCTAAACATCCCCATCCATCCTCTCATCTAACTCGATATTGGGTCTTTAGGATTTGAACATTTTAGAGGTCTAGCATTATTCTCACTACCTTGATCTTGTCAAAACAAAGTTTCACTTTAGGTCAACATTGGGTCAAACATCTCACTCACCCCTTCATAAAATTTCATCTCTCACTTCACCTATCTTTGCAAACTTTCAAGTACACCAAAAATTTGTGACTTAAGAAAATCAAATCAAACCAACTTCTAACTTAGCTACTTTTTATGTGAAATGTATCCTTTTCCATGCACTCAGTTAAGTTAGTTATCAATTTTTAACTAGTTGGCCTTGAAGGTCACAAGTCTACCCTAAAGATTTACAAGCTCATAAAAATCCTTTATATCAACATCAAAACATCAAGACTAATTCAAAAGCGTTGTTTCAAAATGATTTCAAAGATCACTCTCCGCATCATCCATATTTTCATCCCCCACTATCACAATTTCTCCCAAAAGACTTATAGCATCCATTTTTCCTAGATTTGAGTCAACTAGAGAGTTCAAACATCACAAAACACAACAAAACTCTCCCACAAGTGATACAACATTTATGGTAAAGACTAGATCACAACACAAGAGAATCATGGAGAAAACCAAAGTGACATTTACCTCAAGTGATCCAAATCCTTTAGAGTTTCATCCAAGGATTCAAGTTACACCAGCACAACAACCTTCATCACCTTCAAGACCATATGAGATAAATGTCACAAGCAACCCCTTTGAACTCACTAGGGACAAACTTATGGACCATCAAAACTTTGAAAGTGTATCCCCCATCTCCCCGATGTTTATGGAACATAATTTAACACAAGGCTTAATCACCCCATCACTAGGGATAAATTAGACTTACATTCTGATTCTTGCAACAAGCCTTGCTATAAGCTTTGGACATGACCTTTTAGTTGAAAATAGTACACTTGTGGGAACACTTGAAACCAATCCTCCATCTAACACAACCACTTGGACGCCTACCTTTGTTTCTCCTCTCATTCCCAAAGATTCTAAACAAATATACACACCTCTTGATCTTCATTACTCAACCACGACTTCAACATATCGAGGGAATCCTTCTTCATCCACAACCATGAGTACCACATACCATAAGTGTTCCTACCATTACACAAAGCAATGTGGATCCAGTATCTCAAAACAACATGCAAAGGCATATCAATACCATACCACAAAGTCAACCCTTGAAGAAAATAGGGACATCCTTACGTAATCCTCCAATGGGTTCATCTATTCCATTGGTTTTACAAAACACAACCACCATCAATCCACCTCAAAACAATCTCTTGATTACAAGTTTGGTCAACCCAAGAAGTACATTGATCACAAATCTCTTGTTTATATCTTGAGCACACGGTAATCCTCAAAACATAGGACAAGGAAATATCTTCAATTAATGGACTCATGGTCCTAGTGTGTCATTTCCATTAAAAATGACATCATCCTCATCTTTCCCCACAGTTCCCTTTATCGTGCCAAATCAATCAAGACCTCAAAAATACATTCCTCCACCTCATTCTACTAACTTACAAGGAATGTTAAATCAAGGGAATCCTCCACCTCTCACTAGACATCCATTACCCACAAAAAACATCAATATTCATAATCCTCCACTTGTGTCTCAACAACCACCTGATTCCATATTACAAGCACATCCTTAGCTTTACAACAAGCACAACAAGCCTATCAACAAGTTGTCCAACAATAACAACAAAAAGTAACCTTAGCAGCTCAGCAAGTAGCCTTAGTACAACAACAACATCAAGCTCAACAAGCATCCTTAGCACAACAACAACATCAAGCACAACAATAACAACATCAAGCACAACAATTAGATTTATTAGCACACCAAAAACAACAAGCTCAACAACAAGCTTTACTAGCTCAATAGTATGCCCAACAATAGCAACAAGGTTCTTATTTGAAAATTGTCAATCCAAACACATTAGGAACATATCCATCAGTACCCAAATCATCTTCACTAAATCTCATACCACCATACACCCCATACAAGTCATCAATCACCCCACCATATGTTCCTCTAACCAACTTGCAAGATGATCTAGCATCACAATTGAAAGTACTCTCACAAGAAATGTAGGACCTTCACATGGGAAAAGCAAAGAAACCTCATACACAAAACTTTTGTCCTTATCCATTTGATCGAAACATAGCAATGATACCATTCCCTCCTAGTTTTGAAATCCCCAAATTTGACAAATATAAAGGGAGAGGAAGTCCTGTGGACCATATCAAAGAATTTAACATCATGTGCATGGAATTGGCTTACAATGATTCATATCTAATCCTCAAATTTTAACAAGTCATGTTATGGATTGGTTTTCTCATCTACCTCCTCTTATCAAAAGTTTTCAAGAAATCACTAACAAATTCATCGATCACTACTCCTTCAATCTTGACATTGACATCAGTCGAGAAGAATTATACACTCTTAGACAAAATCAAGGAGAAACTTTCACTAATTTTTTACAATGATGAAGACAAAGAGATAGTAAAGGCAAGTGGCCTCTTCCTAATGAACAATAAGTAGGAATCATAATAGCCAATCTAGATCCAAATTTGTCGTTCCACTTGAAAATGTAGTTCATCATATCATACGACAAGCTTTTCCCTAGAGCCCTTAACATCGAGAGAGCTCTAATCTCACAAGGAAATAGTCAAGCTTACAAAGACAACCATCCTTCAACTAGTTCAAAGGAGAAACCTCGTTTCTAGGAAAAGAACAAAAATGTAACAAATGTCGATGTGGTAAATGCTAAGGTCATACTAAGTGCTCCTAGGCCTAATAACAATCAAGTTGCTAACATCCAACCAACTGTGCAACAAATAGCACCTCCTCAGAAAAATTAGATCAATAACACTGACATGCAACAAAGGAAAAATGCAAATAGGGACAACTACCCCAAGCACAAGTACACTCAGTTATTGGAACCTATCAAAATAATCATGAATAAATTGGTAGATTCAAACCTGATAACACTTCCCAACTTTGAAAACTACCAAGAACCACAACAGAAACCATCTTGGTATAATGAGTGTGACCTTTGTGAATTTCATAAAATCAAAGGGAATAAAATAAAAAATGCATGAAAATCAAGAACATCATCCAGTATCTCATAGAAAATGATACCATATATGTTGAGGTACTAGCTCGGAATTAGGATCTTAAGATATACAAGAACCCTATGCCAGATCATAACAAGGAAAACAAGAACAGAAAAGCTAAGGATTACACCAATGTGCAACATACATATTCCAACATAGCAGCTTCCTACAATAGCATTATTATTGTTTTCACCATCAAAGGATCTAGTACAGAATGTGGAGTCACCACACAATGTGGAAAAATGATGCAGTGCTAGGAGGATCACAATTCAACCCAACCAGTCATTCAAAGCAATGATACAAAATTCTTGCTCTTAGGAATTCTTGGCTTAATTTGCAATAACATAACCAATAAATCATCAAAAATGGAAAACATGCAACAAAATTGATTCACTTGACAACTTTCATAAACTAATTCATCTCAAACAATGATTAAGAGCATTCTGGATCATATTGGAAACATTGCCATGGCAACCCACAATTTAATGCAACAAACTGTCATTAATAAATTTAAAAAAAAAAGAATTAATTCAATCACTTCATTCAGATTGAATATAACATAGTTATAGACTTTTCTTCCATTTTTTATGAAGATCCAATGGTGGAAAAGAAAGTTATTGCATTTTTCCCAAAACTGCAAACCCTAGGTAGGGTTCAGACCTACCCTCACAAAAATGGTCATAACTTGTTCAAATAGTAATGAACTTTGATAAGACTTAAAGAAAATGAAATTATATTCATATGGAAACAAAATCCAATTGGTTTTATATCAAAATATAGACTTTACAATCTGTACCGTCATGTTTTTAGACTGCAAATTCTGCACAATATTGTTAGAATAGGGAAGTCTCACCAAAATAGTCATATCTCCCAAAAAACTCAATAAAATTCAATGAGACAAAAAAATTGTAAACTATAAATAAATATTTTTCCATCCATATATTATAATCCTTGATATGAGTCCATACTAGGCCATACAATGCACAACTTCAGCCTGAAAACAATGTAAAAATCAGAAAATGCACACAAAATTTGAGGTTTCCATTCATCAAAATTTTAAAAAAAAAGTCTCCAACCCCCAATTCGAGTTTTTGAGGGTTTATTTATACATTTCCAACCAAAACCAGCTATTTTCAATCACCTTTTGAGTAGTTTTTTGACAAAACACCTTAATGACACTTTTTGACAAGTTGCTTGACAACTTTCTTGAGCAACTTTTACAATTTGTACAATATTTTCCTAAATTTCACAAAATGACCAAAAATGGTCCTAAACCACTTAGAATGGTCTCAAATGACCTTATTTACATCAATAAATCCAAAAAAAATAAAAAACCAAAGTTTCACAATATAACTTAAAATTACATCAATTGTGCTCCTACACCAAAAAATTACCATTCAAGGAGTCTCATCTCAATCTAGGTTACAACCTACTTTTCCAACATCTAATCCTAGCAAGTAAAATCTTATAGACTATCTTAAGAAGACCCCCACACATATATATATCCTATAACTCTTAAGTTTATCCCCTACACATAGGGAAATATTGAAGAAACCTTATTTGAGTCATTTGTTCCCAAGAACATTGATACCAATCAGTTTCAAGCTATGGTAGAGCATATCGTAAACCATCTTCTTACCTTTTCTAAGAAATACCTACCATCACAACCATATCATAACCATGCTTTACATATTCAGGTTTTCATTCATAAAAACAAGGTCAAAAGAGTCTTGGTAGATGGAGGTGTTGGTTTGAACATCTGTACCTTACAATTGATCAAAAATCTAGGCTATTTAGAAGATACTATTGAGAAGACAAATATTACCACCATTAGAACATATGACAATCAAGAATAGGTATCACAAGGAATCATTATACTTCCCATCCAAGTGGGACCTCTTATTGCTGAAACTACATGCCAAGTGCTTGCTCTTGATCTCCCCTATAACATCTTACTTGGCTAACCATGGATCCATGCTCTAAAAGTTGTAGCCTTGACCTATCATCATTGTGTGAAGTTTCCTTTCGAAGGAAAAGAAATCACTATCCATGGAGATCCTGAGTCTTTCTACTATTGAAAAATTATTGATGAAAAATTCTATAAGATACCCTAAATACCCAAAAATGATGAAGGGCCTACACCATCAAGCTCATTTGTTGACCCATCATCCTTAGCATCTACCTCAGTAACAAGAATACCTTTTGTGTATAGTATACCCGACATCAAAGTAGTGATCTAGGATGATGGATGTGGAAACTAAAAACTATTGAAAGACAAATTTGTCTTAGGAGAGTTACCTATTTCTGCTTGATCTCATGGGAAACCCACATCTAGCACCAAGGAACCTAAAACAATCAAGATGGTAGCTACTACCTTCACAAAGTGGGGAATTTGAACCAAGAAGATGTAAATGAGGAAGATATCTCTAAACTCCTCTATCAAGATGAATGACCTGTCCTTGTTCTTCCCATGGAAGATAACAACAAAGACCTACAACTCATTCAAAATTGGGGATATAACAAGAATGAAAAGCTAGGACAGAATGATAACGGTTTACTAGAACTCACCGTTCCTGAGAAATGAATAAAGAATCTTGGCTTAGGTTGTACTACTAGCAGGGTCACACTTATTAGCAAAGGTATTTCTACTAAATGACTTGAGCATTCCTCTTTGTCACCTACACCACATGATACAACCTTATATGACTTTCCCCTTGATCTTGTTGACTTATTTGAGAACACCCTTTTTATGATATTCATAATATCCTTTGTCTCAAGAAACCAACCAACTAAAATATGCATATTATACCCACAACTTATTGACATGGACCAACAAGGACCATTGATTCTAGATTTATTAGAAAATGATGAAGTGATCTTAGAATTCATGGGACTCTGCAACAACTTATCATGGGTTGGTCACAAAGAAAGCTTCAACATAGAGATCAACACAAGGGCATACTATGGGGAGACAATTGAATCCTTAAGTCACAAAATAAATAAAATAGAACTAACATGTAGATCCTTTAGTGAAAACCACCTAGTGGCACTCTCTGATCCTGAAATAGTAAAAATAAAGGATGCATCTGATGGTGCAAACCTCTCTAAGGTGCCCAATGATGAGGGATTCAATCTCCCCCACAGTGCCATTCATTCAGAGAAATCAATAGTACTAGCAGAAAAAGTCACTCTAGTCAATGTGGGAACAATAGAAGCACCTAAGATAACTTTTTATGTTGAATCCTTATTGTACAAAGAATAGAAGAATCTTGCAATATTCCTCATGAAGCAAAGAGATAACTTTGCATGGTCATATACAAATATGCCAGGCCTTGATCTAGAAGTAGTTGTGCATCACTTAGCAATTTATCTTGAAGCTAAGCCAATCAAATAGAAATTAAGGAAGATGCACCCTCAGATAGAACTCTTGGTCAAACTAGAGTTACAAAAGCTTCTTGACGTTGGATTCATCCAACTGATAGATTATCCTAATTGGGTTTCAAACCTGGTAGGTCAGTCTCAAAATCCACTGGGGGCATCAGAATATGCACTAATTTTAGAGATCTGAACAAGGCATGTCTGAAGGATGATTCCCCTCTTTCCAACATCGATCTCATTTTGGACTTAATAGCTGGGCATGAAATGTTGTCACTCATGGATGGTTTTTCAGGCTACAATCAAATCATAATCACCAAGGAAGATCAACATAAAACTGCATTTTCTTGTCCATGGGGAACCTGTTGCTGGAATGTGATGTCATTTGGGATAAAGAATGCAAGAGTAGCCTATCAAAGATAAATGAACCTTATCTTCAATGACATGATCCACAAAAAAGTTGAAGATTATGTGGATGATATTTTGGCAAAATATAGGAAGAGAAGTGAGAACATACAAGTCTTAGGAACTATATTTGACAGGCTTGAAGAATACAAAGTAAGGCTAAATCCAAAGAAGTGTGTCTTCTAGGTCACATCAGGGAAACTTCTAGGGTTTATTGTTTCACAAACATGGATAGAAATTGATCCAACAAAGGTAAAATCCATCCTAGACATCGAACCACAAAAAACACTAAATTAGATGAGAGTGTTACAATGAAGATTGTAGTCCATTAGAAGGTTTATAACATAGCTATCAGATAAAATCCATCTATTTTCACATCTTCTCCATAAAGGGATAACCTACAAGTGGGATTGCAAGTGTGTAAAATTTTTCCAATAGATCAAGTATTATCTACTCATACCTCTAGTGCTCATGCCACCAATACCGAACAATTCATTGATCTTGTATATCTCAGCAACACCAGCAACACTAGGAGCTCTTTTAGCATAGCATGATGAAAATTTAAAGGAGAGGGCTATCTACTACATTAGCAGAACCTTGGTAGGCTATGAGATGAACTATTCAACCATTGAGAAGGAATGCCTAGCCATTTTTTTATTCACAAAAATTCAGACACTATTCTATCACAACAAATCAAGCTCATTGCAAAAATTGATCAATTGAAATGCCTGTGATCAAAATAAACCCTCACAAGACGAATGGTTAAATGGGCGATGATCTTAATAGAGTTTGACATAGAGTATGTGGAGCGTAAGGCAATCAAAGGACAAGTGATCACAAACCAACTAGTAGAAGCACCCATCTCACCCATCTATGTTGAGAACCCTCTAATATATAAGTTCCTTGATGAATCAGTGTTCCTTATCAACCTCACAACTTAGTGGAAAATGTACTTTGATGGATCATTCACCCAACATGGATCAGAAGCAGGCATTCTTTTCATCACCCCCTAAGGTGATTGTATCCCAAATTCATACAGACTGTCATTTCCCTATACCAACAACATTGTTGAGTACGAAGCCCTAATCACAAGTCTAAGGATAGTAGTACAGTGGAAAATTCAAGAAATGAAAGTATATGGAGACTCGCAACTTTTTATTAACCAAGTCAACGATAACTATCAAACTAAGGATGACAAGCTCACTCCTTATAAAAATATGGTGGAGAATCTCAAGGATCTTTTTATAGACATAACTATAGAGAAAATTCCTCACATGAATAATAGAGCAGTAGATGCCATGGAAACAATCAGATCACTACTAGACATGTCAAACAACATCCTCAATTATGAATTCTTGGTAGCACAACTTCTCGTACCAAAATTTGAAATTATTGAATCCGAATTTTCATTTTTCATTGTTGGTTCTAGATCCCCGTGGTACCATGACATATTTACTTACCTTAATAGAGGAACCCTTCCATTAGATATCACCTCAAACCTTAAATAGACCTTTGTTTAAAAGGAATCTCGATTTTTGATCCTAGGTGGTACCCTTTACCGATGAAGCATCGAAGGGACATTACTACGTTGTCTTAACCAAGAGGAATCCTTAACTACTTTAATAGAAGTACACAATGACATATGCAGATCCCATTCTAGTGGTATGAAATTAGCTAAGAAACTATTGAGGAAAGGGTACTATTGGCCAACCACAGAAAAATAATCCCATCAATATGTGCAAAAGTGTATCTATTGTCAACATGGAGATCTGATTCGTGCTCCAGCTCAAGAATTGAAACTGATGATAACACCATGGCTTTTTTTGTAGTGTGGACTTGACCTCATAGGAAAAATCACTCCAACCTCATCCAACGGCCACAAGTTTATCATAACCGCCATTGAGCACTTTACTAAGTGGGTTTAATCCATTCCTATGACCTACATAACGAGGAAGTAGATAGCAAAATTTATTTTGAACTACCTAATCTTTCATTATGGTGTTCCACAAATCCTCATCTCAAATAATGGAACTCCTTTTAAAAGTTAGGATGTGAAAGAGTTGTACCAAAAATTTGATATCCAACACTAATTCTCTATCCCATACTATCCCCAAGGAAATGGCCAAATGGAAGCTACAAACAAAACTATCCTGAAAATCCTAAAGAAAATAGTGAACGAATATGGTCATGACTGGAATCTACAATTAAATCCTACTCTCTCAGCTTATCGAACTAGATTTGCATGCCTACAGTTGAAACCCCTTTCTCCCTAGTCTATGGATTAGAAGCCATCTTTCCTATTGAGGTTGAGCTCCCATCATTGTGAGTATCACTACAGAACTTGATAACTAAGGAAGAATATAGAGTGTCTCAACTAAATGAAATAGAATTCCTAGATGAACGTCAACTTGATGCCCTTAATCACTTGCAAGTATATCAAAACTAATTGAAACAAAGCTATAACAAGAAAATAAAATATCAGTCATTCCAGTTAGGAGATCTAGTATTAAAGCAGAATTAGAAGAACCTTCCAGATCAAGACAACAAAGGAAAGTTTGAGCCTAACTAGTTGGCTCCCTTTGTCATCACAACAGGTTATGGATTAAGAGCATATCAACTGTCAACACCTCAAGGTGAACCTTTGTAGGAGCCAACTAACAACTTGCATCTCAAAAAAATTTATGCCTAGTCTTTAAGGGTATAAATTAGAAAATACAAAAAATGAGAAAAATGAGAAAAAAATTTAAAAAAATGAGAAAAAGGATTGAAAAATGTAAAGAAAAATATTCGTCCTCTGGCGAAAACCATTACGATGACGCTTTAGGCAAGTACCTTAGTGAAAACCTGGCACAAAGGCACCTTGCATAAATAAAGCACCTCCATCTATTTTTTGGCTCTTTTGTACTATTATTCTTTGCACTGCCATTTATCCAGCATCCACATCCCTATCATGGCTTAACAATATGATATATCATGAACCCTTTAGCACTACTTGGAATATTCCAAAGGTTAGTGTATCTTTCCTTTATCAAAGTAGTCTAACATGTCACACTAGGGACATTTCGTTATGGGTCATATTGGGTTCTTGTATATCTTGAGGTCCTTGAAACTCTTATCCCAAAAATCCAAAAATCATTCATAAAATCTTATCTCAAAATCCAAAAATATTTGCAAAATCATGAATAGCTAAAATTCTAAAACATTCAAAAAAATTTAAAGGAAAAATCCAAAAACATCCAAAAAATGTCAAAAACCCTAAAAAGATCGAACATCTAAAAACCAAAAAAATAGAGTCCTCTTGTAGAACTATGGGTCTTTGAGCTTCAATGTATGCAAGTCCATCATTGATGTTCCCTCGAGATACCCTAGGTTAGTCCTTTAGGAGTCTATCACAATAAACCAATGTATTTCACTTGTTCAAATCTCTATCTTGTAAATAGGTCGAGTCAGTCAAACTACGTGGCCTCTGCATGTCTAATGTAGGCAAGACTTATCTTTGATCAGCCCCTGAGGCCCCTAGGATAGGTCTTTAGGTTAGGTTCTTGGTCAAAACTTGGAAACTCTCAGAAAACCCCTAAACATTTGTAAAACCCTTGAAAATACCAAAAACATTCAAATATCTGAAAATAACCAAAACATCCAAATATCTCAAAAAACAAAAAAACATTTGAAAATTGAAAATCCAAAAACATTAGAAAACATTCAAAAAACCTAAAAAGCCTAAAAAATATTGGAAATCACTAAACAACCTCATATATTCTGAAAATTCCAACAACATTTGTAAAAATTTCAAAAAGACCAAAAATAGTCTCAAAATATTCTCAAAATACCAAAAACATTAAAATATACCAGAAAATCCAAAACACATTCATCCCATCTCACTTTCACCTGAAATAAACTTTCACCCATAATAAATCAATCGCCACCTTCAACCTTTGGCAAAACAAATAGAAAGTAGGAATAACAAGTCGTAAAGTGTGAACCTAAAATGTCAAAATCTAAAGTCTAGATCATAGGTAAATGCATCAGTGAAGTTTGTAAGAAATGAATCATCTTAGCATCATCATCCTAACATCAAACAACCCTCTAATCAACATTTCCTAGGATGCATCCTTCTTGTGATGGACATTAGTATTAGAAATTATTTTAGCTAAACTTAAACTAGGAAAGAGATATAGATAACACTGACTATTTTTCTTTGATCTTTTCTTATGATTTATCTTAATGACACATTTTGAGGACCTCTCGATGATGTATATCAAAATGATTTAGAGAGAAAGGAATGGGGAATTGATCATTATCTTTCATTTTTTATTACTTGCTTAGTTGCGTGTAGGAAGGTCATTTAGGGTATGTTTTTTACTATTGCGTATTCTTTTGTCCAATATATTCTAAGCTTCTAACTTGCATTCGAATGATGTTTTCATATGTCAAGGTGTGAACATGAACTATCATATCTATTTTTCGAGTCAAAGTCCATTACATTAGATACAACATCATCTTGGTTATTAATACCTTGATGCATCGTGTCTTGTGTTATATCAAACAATTTAAGGAAGAACAAAAAGTCCCAATCCCAAAGTGTGAGCACCTCATCACCCTGCATTTCATTCTGCATTTTGCATTGTCTCGTCATCATCTCTAATAAATTCTTGATGGATCAAGGACTTGTTGAATCTTTTGAAGCAATCATCGCAATCAATGATTATTCATTTGTTATTCTTCTATCTTATCTCTGCACTAACCTAGTATCATTATAGTCAACAAAAAAATCATCAATGCATCTAGCTTGCATCCATAAACCATCAGCATACATGCATCTCATAATCATAGCATAATCATAAAACATCGATCAACATAATCATTGCATATCACATCATACATTTTGCATAATCATTCAAGTTGTGATAAGTAATAGAGATTTGCTATTCTAAGCATCTTAAATTGTTGTATATCATAAGCATTTGCATCCATACATCCACATGCATACGTCATCATCATAAGATGCATAGAAAATACACAAAAAAGAAATGCATCCATATCATTTGCATCCAAAACATATGCATATCATAATCATCCATCCATATCATATCATGAAAAATAATGAAAAGGAACATAACATTGCATCCATCCATATCATGATCATCGCATATCACATAGGAATAAATATAATGCATCCATACATGATAAAGTATAAGAATCCATATCATATTCATCCATACATGAAATAAAGTGAACACATCATGGCATGAACCATCCATATCCATATCATATATATATATCAAAAAATGAGTCATGGTACAAAATTTGAATCAGTGTATGAACATCGATCAAAAGCACAATATTCATGAGGCTATCAAAAAGGAGCCCATAATATCTATGGTAAAGAATGGGGAAACAAAATCAAAAACTGGTTGTACATCAAAGGATAGCCTTGGTGGTTGCTACCCTCTCCTGCCTGCCTCTTGAGTGGAGTCAGCACAACCCTAAGTCGTTAGTCAGTGTCTATCGTCAATCATCAGATGCCAATCAGCCTCAAATTCCAGACAAGTCTCTCTCGATCAGTATCCTAATCTCTGGTGTCAATCTCATCTCAGTAGTGGTGGTGGTGATCTTAGATGTTAACCTGGCGGAGGCTACTGAGGAGGCTATTGGTGTACAACCGGAGGGGCCCCTGGAACATGACCATCCTGGCCATCCTGGTCACCCTATCCTTTGCCTGTCCTTGCTCCTCTACCTCTGGGTCTCCCTCTAGGAGGAACACCCACTGGATCTATCAATCATTGAGGAGGGGCAAACCAAGCATCATATGCAAACGTAGTCTATGCTACTGCCTATCCTCAATCATATGCCCAGGGCTAAGCCACCAACTATCTGAAGCTCTCAATTTCTTTGAGACCTGGAATAGTTAGTCCCCATGTGGGAACCTCTCATGTCGCCTTCACAAAAATTTCCTTGTATACATCATCATGTCTATCGTGAACCTATCCAAACTGTTGGGCTACCCTGTCTAGTAGATATCTCTCAATGATATGGTGCTCTCAACCCTACATATATTGAGTCTTCCTAGTGAAGTACAACTTCTAGATATCATCAACCCATGGTGGCATCTGTAGCCATGGGCGCCAGTGAAAAACTGTTATATCATCAATCACTTGTTGCCAATATGGGAGCCCAGTCTATTTGGTGTACCTCAATGTAATGGAACCTTTGTATCTCCAAATGATAGGATCATCTGGCTCTATGTATGACATCTGAACAATAGGTCAGAGCACGGTGATGTGCTTCCATGCCCAAATATGTAGTAAAGTCACCCCTACACCAATGGCTCTCCCATCAGAGTAGATGAAATGATGCAAATAATGATACATGGAGGCCAACATCATGGACCCCCATGCAAAAAATTTCCTCTTGTACAACATTTGATTCCACACTAAGCCCCACCCTAGGCTAAATCCTCCACTACATCTATCAAGAGCCACCAAAACCTAAAATTATGGCTATAATAATCAATCAAAAGGTTGGCACATGACCTATGTATGACTCAAGGTCGATATGTGATGTGGATAAAACAATTTGATCCATCTCCATGACATCGAGGCAGGAGTTAAATCCAACATCAACATCATAGATCACATGATCTCCTTGAATCAACAAACAAAGGATCCGCCAAACATCTTCCAAGGTTACTGTCACCTCACCTATCAGAAGGTGGAAGGATGAGGTTTCGTTGTGCCATCTTTGCACAAAGCAGTCATCATCGCTAAGTATGTCTGAATCATAGGTGCATATATGACATACCAAAGGCTGATCTCTCCCAGGTTCTCTTGGTGTAACTCTAACAGATCATCTAATCTCTCCAAAATAGTGGGCATATGCTCTCGCAAGATCAATGGTGGAATGACCTGCATCCACAAGTGCACGGTGCTAGGAAATTGTGGAAATTTGACTCAATTTGGAATTAACAACTCAAAAATCACAATAGCGTGGCTATCTTGAATAGTGTTTCTATATTCAAACTTCAAATTGCCATGCCCAAAGCATTTAAAATTACAAATCAAAACATGTGTTTTCAAATAAACTGGCGTCACGATTTAACCTTTGGCAAACCATAACCCTAATTTTTAAATCAGCTAAAGCATCACTAAACAAGCATGCGTCACATTTTAAAATTAGAAACCCTAATTTTAAATCATAAATAGCATCACTATAATTCATTTAAGAATTGGCGATTTCAATTTTGACATTTCTATATAGCGACACTGCCAAATATTAAAATTCAAAGTGTAATAAATGCATCAAAAAGTCAAATTTCAAATCAAGTTCAGAGTTACATAGTGGTGGTCTTGTACCTAGAAGCCACTAGAACTCTTCAACTCGGTTAGAGATGTACTTGGGAAGCTCTTGGTGTGCCATTTCATCAAAGGGTTAGAGCTCAAAATAGAAAAAATCTCTTAAGTGTGAATGCACAAATGAACTGAAAGTGACCCTTTTTAGCTTATTTAAGCTAGAAAATTATGGTTTTTTTCCATAATTTAACCTTGAAGATAGGGTTTATTATCATTTTTACCAATTTTGTCAACTTGGGCCTAATTTTGCATCATTTTTTACATTTTTGGCATAATTCTTGCATCCTAAAGCCTTTCTAGACCCTTGGGCCAGCTTTTAACCTTTATCGAGAAATCAACCAAAAATTCAAAATTTTTGCCTGATTTCTTGAGGGGGTAGGGAGTCACCTTTATCCTTCCGTCAGGGCATTTGAAAAATAAAATAAAAAAATCTTTTGATTTAAGAAGTAGTTTTAACTTGAAAAGCATTAGTCTTTGAACTGAAGAAGCAAGTACCTCACTTCAAAGAGGGGAAAAATGTAGACATTGAAAAATATCCTAATAGATATCATACACTCGAAAAAAGTTTACTAACATGATTTCCTCTTCAAACCCATTTTTTTTTTGCTTAATTAATTGGATTAGCCTAGATAATTAATTAATTGCATCATTTTCATCTATTGGCCTAATTAATTTAATTAGGTTAATTCATCCAACTTCATGCTAACATTTCATCTCATTAAATTAAATACATCAAAATGTTTAATTTAATGCCCTAAGTCATCTTATTTAATTAAATAACCCTAAGTTATTTAATTAAATATCATTTCATATCTCCTCCATTCATTAAATCATTTAATTTAATGAATAAACACTTTAATTCTTCTAATCCCCTAATTGCATAATTAAATCTTGTTTAATTAGCAATTAATCTAACTTTCCTCTAAGGAAATGGAATATTCCCTTAAAATATTCCTTATCCCCTTTTTGCACAATTAAAACTTTGTTTTAATTTGAAAATCTCTTTTTTCCTCACCCATGAGGGTATTCCAAAAGAATATTCTTATTCCTTCATCATTATAAAAAGGGATATTGCAAGTTATAACCTTCAACCTTTTGAACAAGTCACCTTTGACCTATGTGAGTAGGTCAAAAGGGTGTTTGTTTGAGGCAAGTGTGAACCCTTGATTAAAATCCCATCATGCATTCTCATCCATGATCCATGCCTCTCATCTCATTCATCTTGGACCATTGATTAATCTTTTTAATCTCAACCCTTCATTCCTCATTTTCTCTCCTATAAATAGGTCACTATTTGGAGACAAATAGGTCCATCTTTTAGAGAAAAGTCATGTTGTTGAATTCACTTGCATCCATACTCGAGCAATTTACTCACTTTTTAGCTTATCTTAGTTGATTTTAATTTCATAATAGCTTAGAGCATCTATTAATGGATTCTATCCATTTATCTTAGTTTGTATATGAATTAGGGTTTCCATTTTTTAGGATAGCTTTAGCTTAGATTAGCTTAGAAATATCATAATTAGTTCATTTTTAGCATAAAATAATGGTAACTTAGCTTGCATCATGTTCATTTTTAGCATAAAATAGGTTTTAGTACATCAACCACAATGGTTTCATCGATTCTCTTCCATAGAATCAACTGAAATAGGATCACTGATCACGGGATTGGGAAAGGGTCGTCATTTCACATCAATACAACACCAATTCTAAAACAACATAAGTTTCAAATGGGTTAGATTAGGAATTTAACTCTTTTCTTAGTTTGTAGCTTTCAATTTCAGTAAAATGCTTAGCTTAAATTTCTAATTTGAATGATCTTGTTTGTAGATGTAGGTTTCTTTGGCAAAGTTAGGCTTCGATTCATCATGAATCAAGCATAATCGACCCTCACTAACATTTCCTCATCTCACACTAGGGTTATACACTTTTTTAGAATTGAAAATTTCTCTCATTAATGTTTCCTTCCTTTTAGCAGTTAAAACTTCATTTGTTAATGGAATCACCTTAAGTATGGCTAAACTTACCCTAGCTAGAAAAAATTTCTCAATCAAGTTCACCGTGGTCAATTTTATCATGAATTCTACACTCAGTGACCCTACCAAAGCTAAAAAATCTCAAAGGATGTAGTCTCCGGTTAAGTATTTCTTGGAGTTTATCAACTTCCATTTTCATAGTACTAGCTTGCATAGACTATTGTCTTACAAGAAAATTCCAAATTCGTAACTGATACCAATTCTGAATAAAATAGAAGTGAAAGATATGGCCCTCCTTCTAGCGCCAGTTCCTGTTGATCACGATGTTAGTTGCACACCAAAACTGTAGATAAATCCTCACATACAGACTGAGGTAACCTATCTTTACTTGAAATACTAAACTAGGGAAACCTAAATCTCTCAGGTTTATTTAGCTTAATCCCAAGGCTCGTTTAAATCAGGTCTTGACCATACTAGGTTCGCATTAGGGTTCCTTGTGACAATGTTTTTAATCATGAGGGGAAAATGGTAATTTTTTACTATAAAAGGAAACATAAGGATCAATGGAAGATATTCTTGGTCTGGTCATCAAATAATCTCATGAAATTGACAAATATGTAGTAATATTTCATGAATTTCAAATAATTTTTCTATCACTTAAGTAGATTTAGGTTTAAGCATTCAACAATATTATGGAAATGAAAGATTTGTGATAAAATTTCCATTCATTCATCTCTTTTTTGGAACATTTTCTAAAATTTAAACATCTAAACTAAATAAAGCATCAAAAATACTTGAAAAGTAAAATTGCTCCTGGGTATTTTCTATGAATGCCCCAAGAATTAACCAAATCAAAGAAAATGGCTCTATACTTCACCAGATTGCTTCACAACTAGGCATAAAATGATGCAATATTTTAAAGAAAGGGAAGTTTATTTGGACACTAGGTAGGTTCTGTATGCACCCTTAAATGACGTAGCATACAATCTTGTCCAAATGAACAAACAACCATCTACAAAGGATTGCATACTAGGTGGTAGCTTTCAAATTAGCTTTGATATTGATTAGCTTCTATGTGCATACAAGTTTTTAATCTAGAATGATTAAGAAAATAGGAAAAAAAAACAAAATTTGAAGAATTTTTGGCTCTTCCGACATCCAAAATTTTGAACTTAACTTAAAATGAAACATCTCCTGGCCTTTTATAAGAATAATACATAGGAAGGATAAGATAAATTCATGAGGAGATCCAAGGGACAAATTATAACAAGGCACGTGCAATATGACAAATGGAAAGAGAATCGCTGACGAATTCAATGGATGTCAACCTTCCTCAGAACTTTAATGTCTTTTGGGTCTCTTATCTTTTATTAGCAGGGTCCCATCTGGGAACCAAACAAACCGAACAAAATGTAGGAACTTTCCATATATTCAGAATGATTAAGTGGACATTATGTTCCTACATCCAGGTTTAGAGTCTGATGAACCATTCCCAGAATTCAACAACCCTAGAAATGGTCACACTCCTTCATCACATGAGTAATACCAGGGCTTCTGGTTTCCTAGTACCCAGAGCTTCCTTGCAACCAACTTTATCTTCGCATGAAATTCCAGATGATACTGCCAAACTTGGTCACACCATTGGATTTTCTAGCAACCTCAGTTTTTCTAACCATTCATACCTGAATGTTGCATCATAATCTACTTCTCCTGCAAGCACAAGTTCCATACATTAAATTGCTTTCAAATATTCACAAAAGTCTCATGAAAACAAAACCATGATTAATAAACCATCATTTTAAACTCATCATAAATATCAAGGTTTTAAAATCATATTCTTGCGTAATTATTTTTCCTTTTAAGTCATCTTACCAAACTTTTGGACCTTCAGGCTACATTTAACTTTACTAACTAAACATTATTACTTGGTACCTAGTACCCAATGCTTCAGCTTTTACCAACGAATTTTCCCAGACCTTTGCATTTTACCAGAACTGCAACATTTACAGGACCTTAGCTCCTAGACCAAAACATTTCACCCAAAACTTTGCATTAACATTTTTACATTTCTGGCCTTCTAGTACATGATTCCCAATACACTGTACACTCTAATCAGGAGTACTTAAAAAAAATGATTTTCTTTAACTCTTGGTGATCTCTTCAACTAGCCAACACCTACCATAAGCATTAGTTTTCACTTGGGTCACTAAGTCTTACAATCTTACGCCATGTTGTGAGACCACACAACAACTTGCAACCAATAAAACCTAATTTAAAAGAAACCCAATACTAAATAAACTACTAAAAAATCTCAACTTATACATATTTTCAAGCAATAATTCCTTACCTTTACTTGGATTCTGACATAAAGATAATAAAAATTCTCCAAAAAGTACTAGTGTGTGCTTTCATTAATTCTAGGTTTCGAAACTCAATGAAAAAATTAGTTCATTGACGTTGAACTACATAATTTGGTAATCCTCCAAATCCAACCATGGATAGATCCTTGCTGCTAGTCAAGCATCCATAGCCACAACAAGGTTATCTCTGTAATTCCTTCAAACATAGCTCTAATGCTAGTCAAGTGTCTGTAGCCCCAGTGGAGATATTTGGATAGGCTAAAGAGTTGATTTTTTTCTTTTGATATTTCTTTGATATATATATATATATATATATATATATATATATATATATATATATATATATATATATATATATATATATATATTCATATTCAATGTAATCCTATTTGCTTCAACTTGTAAGAAATGAAGCCCACTATTAGGTTGGGAATTACAATGGTAGCCAAGGCTACCTTTTGATTTTTCATTCAATGCAAATGCATTCATTATTTCACCAATTCCCAAAAACTAGTTTAGTTATTCCCTATGGGTGCAACTTTCAACCTAAATTTTACAACCCTTATGCCAAATCCTAGCTAACTGCACTTCACTATCTTTTAAAAAATATGCATAAATTAAAATTTAGCAGTAAACAATTCAATCACTAAATTAAATCTAAATATGGATCTACCGGTTACCACACTTCCATTTTAATTTTATGGCAACCACTAAATACTCAACTAGCAATTCCAAATTGATGGTGTTGCACCACATTAATGCATCAAAGTAGTCATGATGACACTTTAATTATGACCAAAATACTTCTATATTTATTTTGCATGCCTTAGCACACACGTATTACCTCTTTCCAATTCCTAGATGCTTAAATGTGCTGCCTTACCAGCTTGATTTTCCTTTCCATATTGCACACATGGACACCTTCATGATTAATATGACTCAATAAAACATAATGAAATGACCACCATTAATTTTGAAATCTTTGATTCGCTCAATTCATGTTCTTCATACTTGCAAACTTTGAAGCAAATTGTCACTAACTCTATGAGAATCAATTCGATTTCACATTCTGCTCTAGAGAAACTAGCCTGGCTGCCACCTCAACTTGCATTTTCTAAGATTTCAATCTTGGCAACTATGTACCACAACTTCCTCACGGTTTTCCATAAATTCCATACTTCGCTCTCAAATTCTTCACATCCTTTTCTTTCAATTATCATTTATCTTTTCTACTTTACTTGTGCTTTCTTGCTTCCAGGTCATGGACACTCCAACTTTCCTGACTTGTGCTTGCTGCTAGAATGGCTTTACGGGTTGCATTACTACCCAGCGGCTCAAAAAGGTTTTATTTCTTCTGATTCCCAGCTTTACTACACCAAATGTATGCCCCGTCCTTGAGGAAACTTTTGTTGAATCCATAGCATACTACTAGCTAAATTTAGGTTTGGCTTCATAGTTCGTAGCTTCGCTCCTAGATCTTGGATTTTCTATTGAAGAAGTTTGAAGGGCTGCAAATATGATAGTGTAGCCTGATTTCTTGGGGAATTTGGACTACGTCCTATCTGTTGCACACTTGACCATCGAAATCCCCTCTGCTAATGACATTCCTTTCTTTCTAGAGCGAGGAGAATTAGTTTCACTCTGGCCATTTATGACTGACCTCCATACCCCTAACTTTGATGCTCACCAAGAAATGCTTACTTGGGACACACTGCTTTGATCGATGAAGCGTCCCAAATTGATTAAATGAAATTTTTTCTTTTCAAAATTTAAGCATGTATTTACTATGCATGGCTTTATATTTTTTATTTTGCAACACAATATTTCTAGAATTTTTCAATTTACTCTCATGTGTGTTAATTTAGGTAGAATTTGTTAATATGGAGAACAAACTAGAAAGAAAAAGGAAACAAAAATAAAAATAAAAAATAAACCCTACAAAAGAAAACTAACCTAAATAACTAAAATTTACCCTAACAAGTTCACGATTAACCCTAACTAGGAATTTACATTAATATCTAGATCATTATCTTCATAGTATTTTTCATATGAATTATACTAGGTTTATCTTTAAATTCAATTGAATAAATTTCAAATTTCCTACTACAACAATGAATTAGCTTAATTTTGTTATGTTTAACAAGCATTAATTCAAAGAAATACTTAACAATAAATTGGCTCATATGTATGAAAACATCCTCATTAAAGGTCAATTACACACACCTTTGTTGATTCCTCCATACTCTACCTTTATTAAGTCTTGGTTTGTGGTTTACTTCTTCATTCTACTCAGTTCCATAAATGAATGTGTTCACTTCTTGATTCTCCTCATCTTCTTTGGGATTTTTTTAGTCCTTGGCCCTATCTTCACTTTTAACTTTATTAGAAAAATTTGTAACACAATTTACAATATTATTAGAGAGAGAGAAAGTAAAAATTTGATATTCTATTTCTTGCATGAAATCAAGAAAATTTCCCTTTTTAACTTTCAAATTTTCAATTTTTGGAATGAAAAACACACATCTCCCACTTAACTTTCCCACTTTTCCTTTTCATGGTCATCTTCCACATGTGGAGGAAATGATTACTCATCGATTTTGTTTTCTCGTTTTTGGTGTTGTATTTCTAAGTCTCAAAATTCTTTTCTACTTTCTTGCAAAATTTTAGAATTTTCTTCATAACCATTGCAGTTAACAAACTATTTGATTTGGAAATTAATTTTTTAACATTTTCAGTTTTACTAGGGTTATACAATTTTTCAAAATTTAAAATTCCTCTCATTAATGGTTCCTTCCTTTTAGCAACTAAAGCTTTTTTCATTAACAAAATCAGCTTAAGCATGGATAAACTTACCCTTGATAAAAAAATTTCACAATCAAGTTCACCATGGTCAGTTGTGTCATGAATTCTACAGTCAATGACCCTACAAAAGGATGTAGTCTTTGGTTAAGTATTTCTCAAAGTTTATGAACTTCCATTTTCATACTATCATCTTACATAAACCATTGTCTTACAAGCAACTTTCAAATTTGGAACTGATGCTAATTTTGAATAAAATTGAAGGCAAAGATATGGTCCTCCTAGCACCAGTTCCTATTGATCATGATGTTAGTCACACACCAATAGTGCAGATAAATCCTCACAAATAAAATGCGGGGACTTATCTTTACTTGAAAGACTAAACCAGGGCAACCTAAATCTATTAGGTTGACTTAGCTTAATCCAAAGGCTCGTTTAAGTTAGGTCTTGATCATACTAGGTTCATGTTAGTGTTCATTGTGACAATGCTGAACTAATCACGAGGGGTAAATGGTAATTTCTAGTTCTGAAAGGAAACATAAGGATCGGTGGAAGATATTATCTATTCGATCATCAAACAATCTCATGATATAGACAAATATGCATTAATATTTCATGAATTTCAAACAACTTTGCTATCACTTAAGTAGATTTAGCTTTAAGCATTCAACAATATTATGGAAATGAAAGATTTACAATAAGATTTCCATTCATTCATCTCTTTTTGGAACAATTTCTAAAATATAAACATCTAAACTAAAATAAAGAATAAAAAATACTTGAAAAGTAAAATTGCTCCTGGGTATTGTCCATTAATGCCCCAAGAATTAAGCAAACCAAAGAAAACCAATCTATACTTCACCAGATTGCCTCATAGCTAGGCATAAAATGATGTGATATTTTAAAGAAAGGGAGGTTTAATTGGACAGTGGGTAGGTTGTATATGTACCCTTAAATGACACAACATACAGTTTTATCCAGTTGAGCAAACAACCAACTACAAAGGATTTCATACCAAGTAGTAACTTTCAAATTAGCTTTGATATTGATTAGCTTCTATGTGTTGGTTCTTTTTTATGCGGTAACCAAGTTGGTCTTCTAATCTACCTATGGAATTGCCAATTCCAATCAAGGGAAACTCGAAGGACTTGGACCAACTGATGAGGACGTTAAAAATCCTCATACACTTTGAGCTCTGCAAGACCTAGGAGGGTGATCCCTTTAGCAATATCAACAAATTGAAACACATACATAACAAAACATTGCTCAACAGATAATCTCATTTAATAGCTCAACATAATAGGATAATATTGAATATAATTGGTTGTTCATCAGTAATATCAACTACTTGGAGCATGAGATAACCACAACACTATAACACAAGGATTTAAAATGGTTTTTAATTTTGGAGATTGGGGACCCAGCTAAAAACAACAGAAGTATAATACTTGACTAGTGCCAGAAAATGGGCTATGGAGTCATATAACCAACATTCATTCTATAGTGTTGAAAATGTTATAAAGATCCTTACAAATGTTATCATATTATGACAACTAGATCATTGAAGTTTTATTTGATAACTCTTCTTATAAATCCACCTGAAACATAGTATTCCTGTCACATATGTTGAAGCAATTACACTATCCTATGAACAAAAGGCAATACTAAATGCAACTTATGCTTCATTAAAGCAATTATATTATTCTAAGAATAGAAGGCAACAACATATATCACTCTAATGCAGAAAATGTGCATGAAAAGATTAAGATAATCTTATTACTGAATCAAAAAGAGTAATACATCTCAGAAATGGACACAATTATTAGCTAAATATAAACATGAGAGCACAATTTATCACAGACACTTTCATATTTAATGACTCAATTACATTTCTCCCAGATATACAGTTCTACCCAAAGCTTCTGCTTGACTTGCAGAGTTTTTAGAAATTGGAATCCCAGCCTCCTTCCTCTTTTTACAATGGGAGAAAAAAAGAATAAAAGAGAAATAGAAGTAGCCCTAAGATCAGTCAGATCCGTAGATGCCATCCAGAAACTCAATCCACCATCGATCAACAAGATTCTCAAAACCTCTCTCATCTCTCTATAACTAAATTTGACTCTTCATTTGCCTTCACTATTAGTTGCTCTTCAACAGAAAAAATGCCCACGTGATGGAATTCCCCATTTTACTTTGTTGTTGTAAAATGCCTCTTCCCGTGAAAATTTTTGTTTCAGCTCTTTTCTTTGTTTGTTGTAGATTATACATTTATTTTATATATTAAAGTCTCATAACTTTAATATTCCTACTCACATTTATCTCCCAGCAAATAATATTTGGCCCTAAATTGAATATTAAATTCACTTTTCCTTGCACATTCCCACGTGCACCTTTCACATTAAAATATTTGCCTTAAATATTTCATCTGAAATATTTATTAAGACAAAACACTTTACCCATATTTTAAAATATTTTTCCAAGGCAGATAGACTATTTACCCTCGGTTTCATCTATCTGGACAATATTTTAGCCTTTCCATATTATATTTAAAACATGTTTTAAAATATAAAACATCATCAAGCATTTTTAAATTTTCACGGGACCCCACATGATATTCAAATATTTTCCTTTCTTTTAACAAATTTCTTTGGGCCACTTTAATATATTTTCACCTATGTGTTCGAAGAGAAACCACTTCGGGCCCACCAGTGCCACGTGTCATAATCCCGCTATCTCACAAGAAATAATCCCCCTGCATTTTCAACCCGCGAGCTAGTGGGGAAGGGTGGAGATTTACCCATTTCTTTCTCGAGGTTCACCTTTCTTTACCTCGGGCAACATTGCTTCAATTCAAAACAATATAATCAAAAGCAAATAAAGATTTTAATAAAATATCATTTAGCCCCTTTAATATTTTATTACCCGAATGTCTTAAAACAAAACAACCTGGGGCCCACCATGAGCCATGCATCACAAGCCTGTGATTTCGCGGCCGCGCATCTTTAGATCGCAAAATGGCAGGAAACGGTGGAGATTATGCTGCACTTTCATAATGCTTGGTAGCCGTTGATCTGCTTTTGCTTCTTTGTTTGATTTCAAGTTTTCCCTAACTCATCTCTTTGTCCATTCGAGCTCTACAACTTGTCCTCTGGAAATGGCGGCACCGCTCTAGCATACCCATTTTTGTTTTATTTTGTTTCCATCTCTATTCACTGCATGCCCATTGCTTCATTCACATCCTTCACATTTCAAATTGTTGCCATTTGATGGATGTCCCCATCCTCTAGCGCGTTCTGCATTTTATAAGGCTTGGCTAGAAATTTGTAAAACCTTTTTATGCCTCCATTTATATCTTGCACTTGTGCATTTGTCTTGCACTTATGTGTGGAAAATCTTCTTTTCATCTGGAGGCTTCCTCTGACTGGTGCACTACTCTCCACATTGCTGGCTATGGTTTCTAAAGATTTTTAACAAATCCATTCATTTGGCATACACACAATTTAGGGCATCCCACCTTGATTTAGGGGTCTCTGACAAACACTCACCCTACCCCCTTCATTGGTATGAAGGATTCCTCACAAATTTTCCTTTATGCATTTTTAGCTAGCAACAATAGCACTTTCATCGATTTGAATCCTTTGTCGATGCACCATTCATTACATTTTCTTTATATTTTCTAAAGATTTTTCCAAGGTTCCATATGCCTTAGTGGATACATGCTTTCCTTATTTAAATGTGTTGCCTCTATCCATTGACTGGTGTGTGGATAGTTTCAAACAACTTGAGCCTTCTCCTTAACTAGCACGAGCTTCTTTGGCATCCATAGCATTCTTTTTCTTTAAATCTCTCCGTCGATTTCACCCATTTGTATTTGCTTAGAAATATTCCTATGGAGCCTCCATTTCATTCCTTCCTCCTACTACGCTGGTTGCTCCTCTATGGAATTTCAAGAGCCTTTCAACACATTCATTTTCAAATTCCTGCTACCAACGTGGCATTCATATTGTGCGTTTCCTGGTAATGGCGTCCCATGCTTCAGCTTTGATGGATGCCCACCCTTTTTCCAACTATACCCTTCATCTTTATTTGCATTTGATTGAAAGTTTCTACAACCATTTAACAATTTTTTATGCCTAGCTACTTCTTGGAAACTCTTGTTCTTTTATCTCTGACAGTTTCTAAAGATTCTCTTAGCAGATACATTTTGGTGTGTTTTCTTGAAAGTTACTAAAGTCTTTTCAACTTTCTTTGTATGTGTTATGGTCAAGGCGTCCCCCTCTATCTAGCGTTTATGCTTTGGTTCCAACAACAATCATTGCATTGCATTTATTATGGCTCAGGATTTTGTAAATGTCTCAATGTGCTGCCCTGTAGCTCCTTACCAGGCTGTGCACCTTGATACCTATCACTGCATTGTTAAATCAATGTAATCACATCCATTTGTATATGCTCTTCCTAGTATAGTTCGAGCCCTTTGGATTTTCTTTTGAAAGTTTTTAAAGCTTATTCAACTGAAAAAATTTCATTTTCTCTATAGATTGCACCCTAGCCATTTCACATTCCCTTTGTGAATATGACATTCCATATTTGCTGTGGTAGTTGTTGCCCCATGTAGCTTGTACCATCCTATCTTTTGTGCCAATATTTCATCACTTGGAATCACACCGTGCTCTCCTTCAACATTTTCTAAAAAAAATTTAAAGTATTTTCAATAAATCACTTTGTGCATAGGTTGTGACTTGAGGCACTCACTAGGGCTACATTCATTTGGAAATTCATTGAAAACAAACAGACCACGTTCCCTGTCCACTACATCACATTCTTTTCACCATACGCCTTCTCTTAATTATTTCACCATTCCTCCTCACTCCATTTGCATTCCATTTTTGTATGCACTGGCACGTGGGGTCTGCAACTTCTTCAGCTAGCAAATGCCTTTTCTTGAAGGTTTCAAGAGGCATTGCAATGAATCCATTTTGGTGAATGTGTTGGCACTAAATTGCAATCATAGCATTTCTTGCATCTCCTTTGAAATATGAAATTGAGCCCCTCATTAAGCATGTTGGCTGCTACTTCATTGTTCTCTAAGAGTTATCTATAAACTTGTTACAAACTACACCCTCCACTTTGCATAACAGTGGCATCTTGCTTTGATATAAGGCTTGGGCTACTTCATCTTTACATTTTCCAAAAGCTTCAAGAAGCCTCTCAATGCATTCACTTAAGGTGTATACGCAGTAGTCACAGGATTCCCTGAGATTATGTTTATTTGAGCTTTGCCACATAGGCCACAAGCTTCCTTATGCTTCCAACTTACATACCCTCTCCTTGGTGCATGATAGTGCAAGACCAATTCTTTTATATGCCACCATGTTATCAAAAATTTGAACAAAGATTAGCTTGATAAAAATTGCTCACACAACATTATGTGGTTTTTCAAAACAACCGAGCAAGAGTATATAATGTTATGACATTAATTCCATGATGACCCTAAACAAAACACCATTTCTATTCAAGACTTTGCCATTGTCTACTGCATCTCTGAGATAAAGTTGTCCCTTGTTCGATATCATTTTCTTTTTGATAGCATGACCTTCAGACTCCATATTTGAAAAGTGAATTTCACTTTTTATTTTAAATCTTGGAGGCAAATAACTTTGCAATGGTGCAAAACCTATCGGGCCCCATGTGGCCCAACCTAAGAAAATTTCATTTTCAAACAACTGTCAGGCTCAAATTGACTTTAGGTAGCTTCTGAATGCATTAGAAATTGAAAACGTGAATTGGGTCCTCTTTAAAACTCACTTTCAGGCACATTTGGAAAATGGTGAAACTGGCCAAGTGGGATTTGGAATCGCCTCTGAAAACTAGGCAAACGACCTCATGAATCTATAAAAACTTGCAGGCATGTAGAAATTCCTCCTAAGAGTACAATGCAAAAGACAGATCAAAGGAAACAATCATGAGATAAAATTTATTAACTGGAAAAAATTTCCTTCTTGGACCTTTCTTCAAATGTAGCTATTCAGAACTAGTTAAAACTCAAGAGATCACCTCATTGCTAAAATATCAAATCAGCTCTTGGCGAGCTGCCACTAGACACAGTAGAACATTTTAGTACACTGAGCATGTGTGCAAGAGTAATTTCCTTCAATCATCATCCATCAAAAGTTACAGACGCTCAAAGTTGGCCTCTCAGAAAGGTTTAAGTGCAAAACTAAAGAAATTCAGTTTGGTTTTGATCTGCTAAAAATAGTAAATCAACTCATGAGGCCTTGAGAACTGACACATGGGCTCATTTTGGTATGGAGAATGTAAAAAAATATTCGTTCTGACATGGAGATCATCTGGTTGCAAAATGCATGCTCAAACAGGAGGCTACTTTGCAAAACTAAAAGTTTGTAAACTGTAGAACAGTGCAAAAACCCTCCAGCTTCAATTTTTGAAACCCAATCAAAACCCATCATGAGAAGCTGAAAACTGACATGCAAGTTCACATAGGACACATGAGTTTTTTTACAAAGGGATTTTTCTTGAAAATCAATGGGCATCAAATTATGACCCTCCAAAGTAGGTCATTCAGGCATATTCATCAGGTGCTTTTCTGAAAGTGCAGAAGCAAAATTTTGAAATGGGCATCTCAAATTTGCAAAATTTGAGAGTGCCAACAGTGGCTCTGACTGGGGATGTATGCCCCCTGTGGGCATAGCAAGATTCCATATCTTTGGGGAAGTAGATGAAAAGTTGAGTCATCAGGTGTCCTCAAACTACTCATTTATTAAACCTTTATTTTTTAACTTCATCTGGTGACCTCAGGCCACCAAATGAAAAAGTGAAATCAGTATTTACCTCTATCAAACATAATTCTGCAAAAAGAACTGATTTCCCTCAACTCACGCTTTCCTCTATCAAACCACAACAACATATGTGACTGGACCCTTGCAAACACAAGTATCAGGCTACTTTCATTCAAGGGAAAACTTGCTCTCTGTTTAGCTTTGTCATCAAGTGGCAACCAAATCAAATAGGCCACATCACTACCACTCTCTTTGTTTTCTACTTTTGTATCAAGTGGCAACATGAGAGGATAGTGATCAAGACTACATTCACTAACCCTCTCATAATGATCATGCTTAGAGGAGATATCATAGCTAAAAAACATGTAATCCTCTTGTGCATTGAGCAAAGATTGCTCATACATTTGTATCTCCTCCAATTGAAATATATCACCGGTCAACTTGTCCTCATCCCAACAACAACACAACCCTAACACATTGCCATGTGTTTCAAGATTTTGAAAATCAAGCTTATCAATACCCACAATACGTTCACCTCCATTCAAATCATGGCATTCAGAAGAAATTCCAGCATCCCAATCAATGTTCTCCACCTTATGTTCATAGACAAGATCATCAACATCCAATATGTTACCACAAAGGGAAACTCTAAGTAAAGGTTCATGTGAATCAGAACTTTCATTTGCAATAAATTCATCATAGTGAGTGTCAAAGACACATTCACCAATGCAAGGTGTATCAAAATCAACATCATCTCTTGTTGCTTCAACATGAAAATCTGAAACATACTGCTCATGAGAGGAAATATGAATTGTAGATCCAGAAAAAGGGTCCACATATGCATCTATATGATAAACACAATCACATTCTTCATCATGAAAATTGTCATTAGTTGTACCAATGTTTGTCTCTACATTTTCATTTTCATGTACAAATATATAAATGCTTTCCTCATGCAAACATTCAGTAATGGATTCAAAGGCAACAAAAGGAATAGAAGAAGGTAAAACATCAAGCAAAACAGGGACTCCTTGTTCATCATTACCAACTGCTTGTATTGATCCATTCAATACATCTCCTGCATGCATATCCTTCTCTTTGTTCACGCTATTGCAACAATCAGCAGGGCTGCATTCTTCACTATTAAAGTGAAAATCATCATTTGTTTCTTCATGGAAACTTCTCACACATGACTGTTCTAACTAATAATCCTTGCATACTCTGTCCTTTGCACCTGATACATTGATTTTCTCAATAGCATTCTTCAAATTTGTATGCACCCTTATCTCATCATGAAAGCTCTCATCAATGCTACATACACTCAAAAGATTGGTATAACCAAGTGTACTGCAGTACTACTGATTACACATGTCTTCTTCAAACAAGATGTTCAATTCATATCCATCATCTTCTTGTTCTTGTGAGCCTTCAAAAACATTGTCATCATCTTCATTAGAATACTTTTCATTCAAGAGGATCAATTCCACTTCCTGCTTTTGAAATGAATCATAATTACTAGGGCTGCAAATAGATTTGAAATCCTCTTGATCACCCACACAAGAATGCTTTCCATCTGGTTGCAAACTCCCATCTACAACACCATTGTTCTCCTCAGGAAAACTTAAAACATTAGAATCATCATAATCTTCAGTTGTGTATTCAGATTCCATAGAGGAGAAAACACTTTCAGTACCATTTGCATCATTATAGCCTTCATTTGCTATAAAAAATCTGCTTTCTATTTCTGTATTTTCAAAGCAAATGGAAGACACTTCACATGTTTCATTTATCTCTTCATGACCATCATGGATGCAATATTTTTCTGGAAATATTTCTTCTGTAGGTTATTCAAAAACAACATCCTTATCACTACATAGTGCACTATCATTCTTGTCTTCTACTATACCATTTGCATCCATTGGACTAAATCTTGAAAAAGTATCATCACATAATTGAGTTAAGAGATGACTTCCACATTTATCTATCATTTCCTCAATTATTTAAAACCATTGATATAAACATCCAAGCCTAGGGGGCCTCAAGTGAATTGGCATGGTACTTAGACCTGGCTTATAATTTTCACATAACAAATCAATGCAAAATGATTCATCAAGTCTTTCTAATTTTGGTATAGCAAGTAGAAATTTCATAAATCTATCATGAAAATCATAGATAGATTCATCCTCCAATCTTTCTATATCACACAGTGCATCAATACATGATTCAGACTCAACCTTGTTTGCAATTTCCTCTTCAATTTTTTCTTGGGTACACAGACTTCTATCTTCAGACAAGCATTCATCATTCACTACTGACTTATCTTTAAAAGTATCAAGGAAACATGTTCTGAGCTCATTCCATGAATCTATGGAATGCATTGGTAAGCAAGTAAACCAACCTTCATCCATACCTTCTAAATTTCTTACAAAAAAATCCATGATAACATCTTCTTCAATCTGACAATCTTCCATCAAATCAATGATATATTGTACATGTCTTGATGTTGATTCTTCAAAATCATCTCTAAACTTAGGAAAATGTTCATTAATTCCTCTTGGGATAGAATGTGGGTAACCTTGGATTTTACTAAAATCTAAAGGGTTGTATCTTTCATTATCAAACACCTTCCTATGAGGACAAGGTTGTGTCCTAGGCATGATATTATAGCTTGTAGAGGGAAAATTAAAACAACCATACATTTTACAAATGAAAATTATTCCCTCTACAACTACTCAATTACAATATTTAACCTCCCTTGATTGTAGTGCTTAATTTCAATAAATAAGGGAACCAAAGTTTTTCTCTAAGATGTTCAAATACGTGAAGAATACTTGGAAACATTTGCAGCTACTGCAAATTTTTTGGAAATATTGTAGATCTGGAACTGTATTCTTTAAATCTTTAACAGGTTCTTCTGACAGAGTCGCCACCTCTTCTTCTAGAGGACTCAACTTCAATAGCAGGAAGTTTTTTCACATGTAAATTTATCTCTGAGTTCCTTTCACCAACAAAGCACCATAGATCTTGAAATTAATTAGGTTCACTGAAACAATTATCTTTCTCCAGGCTTGAGATCCTTCAAGATTTGAACTAAATTCAAAATGGAAAACAATAATATGACTCTATGCAAATGATATGACTCTATTTTTGGATTCTTCAGTGAGAATTTTCTCAGATACTCCCCAATAGAGTTTCCATTTTGATGGTTCTTTTTTATGCGGTAACCAGGTTGGTCTTCTAATCTACCTATGGAATTGCCAATTCCAATCAAGGGCAGCTTGAAGGACCTGGACCAACTGACAAGGACTTTAAAAAGGATCCTCCACTTCGAGCTCTGCAAGACCCGAGAGAGTGATCCCTTTAGCAATATCAACAAATTGAAACACATACATAACAGAATATTGCTCAACAAATAATCTCATTTAATAGCTCAACATAATAGGATAATACTGAATAGAATTGGTTGTTCATCAGTAATATCAACTACTTGGAGCATGAGATAACCACAACACTATAACACAGGGATTTAAAATGGTTTTTAATTTTGGAGATTGGGGACCCAGCTAAAAACAACAGAAGTATAATACTTGACCAGTGCCAAAAAATAGGCTATGGAGTCATATAACCAACATTCATCCTACAGTGTTGAAAATGTTATAAAGATCCTTACAAATGTTATCATATTATGACAACCATATCACTAAAGTTTTATCTGATAACTCTTCTTATAAATCCACCTAAAACATAGTATTCATGTGACATATGTTGAAGCAATTACACTATCCTATGAACAAAAGGCAATAATAAATGCAACTTGTGCTTCACTAAAGCAATTACTTTATTCTCATAATCAAAGGCAACAACATATATCACTCTAATGTAGCAAATGTGCATGAAAAGACTCGGATAATCTTATTACTGAATCAAAAAGAGTAATAAATCTCAGAAATGGAGACAATTATCAGCTAAATATAAACATGAGAGCATAATTTATAACAGACACTTTCAGATTTAATGACTCAATTACATTTCTCCCAACTATATAGTTCTACCCAGAGCTTCTACCTGACTTGCAGAGTTTTCAGAAATTGGAATCCCAGCCTCCTTCCTCTTTTTACAATGGGAGAAGAAAAGAATAAAAGAGAAATAGAAGTAGCCCTAAGATCAGTCTGATCCGTAGATGCCATCCGGAAACTCAATCCACCATTGATCAACAAGCTGCTCAAAACCCCTCTCGTCTCCCTGTAACTGAATTTGACTCTTCATTTTCCTTTGTTGTTAGTTGCTCTTCAATAGAAAAAATGCCCATGTGATGGAATTCCCCATTTTACTCTGCTGTTGTAAAATGCTTCTGCCCATGAAAATTTTTATTTCAACTCTTTTCTTTGTTTGCTGCAGATTATACATTTATTTTATTTATTAAAATCTCATAACTTTAATATTCCTGCTCACATTTATCCCCCATCAAATAATATTTGGCCCTAAATTGAATATTAAATTCACTTTTCCTTGCATATTCCCACGTGCACCTTTCACATTAAAATATTTGCCTTAAATATTTCATCTGAAATATTTATTAAGACAAAACACTTTACCCATATTTTAAAATATTTTTCCAGGGCAAATAGACTATTTACCCTCTATTTCATCTATCTAGACAATATTTTAGCCTTTCCATATTATATTTAAAACATGTTTTAAAATAAAACATCATCGGGCATTTTTAAATTTTCACAGGACCCCACATGATATTCAAATATTTGCCTTTCTTTTAACAAATTTCTTTGGGCCACTTTAATATATTTTCACCCGTGCGTTCGAAGAGAAACCACTCTGGGCCCACCAGTGCCACGTGTCATAATCCCGCTATCTCACAAGAAATAATCCCCCTACATTTTCAACCCACGAGCTAGTGGGGAAGGGTGGAGATTTACCCATTTCTTTCTCAAGATTCACCTTTCTTTACCTCGGGCAACATTGCTTCAATTCAAAACAATATAATTAAAAGCAAATAAAGCTTTTAATAAAATATCATTTAGCCCCTTTAATACTTTATTACCCGAGCATCTTAAAACAAAACAACCTGGGGCCCACCATGAGCCATGCGTCACAAGCCTGTGATTTCGCAGTCGCGCATCTTTAGATCGTGAAATGGCGGGGAATGGTGGAGATTATGCTGCACTTTCATCCTGCTTGGTAGCCATTGATATGCTTTTCCTTCTTTGTTTGATTTCAAGTTTTCCCTAACTCATCTCTTTGTTCATTCGAGCTCTACAACTTGTCCTCTGGAAATGGCGGCACCACTCGAGCATACCCATTTTGTTTTTTTTTTAACCATCTCTATTCACTGCATGCCCATTGCTGCATTCACATTCTTCACATTTCAAACTATTGCCATTTGATAGATGTCCCCATTCTCTAGCGCATTCTGCATTTGATAAGGCTTGGCTAGAAATTTGTAAAACCTTTTGATGCCTCCATTTATATCTTGCACTTGTCCATTTGTCTTGCCCTTATGCGTGGAAAATCTTCTTTTGATCTAGAAGCTTCCCCTGACTGGTGCGCTACTCTCCACATTGTTGGTTGTGGTTTCTGAGGATTTTTAACAAATCCATTCATTTGGAATACACCACATTTAGGGCATCCCAGATTGATTTGGGGGTCTCTGACAAACACTCACCCTACCCCCTTCATTGGTATGAAGGATGCCTCACAAATTCTCCTTTATGTGTTTTCAGCCAGGAGCAATAGCACTTTCATCCATTTGAATCCTTTTTCGATGCCCCATTCATTACATTTGCTTTAGATTTTCTAAAGCTTTTTCTAAGGTTCCATATGCCTTAGTGGATACATGCTTTCCTTATTTAAGTGTGCTGCCTCTATCCATTGACTGGTGTGTGGATAGTTTCAAATAGCTCGATCCTTCTCCTTAACTAGCGCGGGCTTCTCTGGAATCCATTGCATTCTTTTTCTTTAAATCTCTATGTTGATTTCACCCATTTGTATTTTCTTAGAAATATTCCTATGGAGCCTCCATTTCATTCCTTCCTCCTGCTATGCTAGTTGCTCCTCTATGGCATTTCAAGATCCTTTCAACACATTCATTTTCAAATGCCTACTACCAATGTGGCATTCATATTGTGTGTTTCCTGGTAATGGTGTCCCATGCTTCAACTTTGATGGATGCCCACCCTTTTTCCAACCACACCCTTCTTTATTTGCATTTGATTGAAAGTTTCTACAACCATTTAACAATTTTTTGTGCATAGCTACTTCTTGGAAACTCTTGTTCTTTTATCTCTGACAATTTCTAAAGATTCTCTTAGTAGATACATTTTGGTGCATTTTCTTGAAAGTTACTAAAGTCTTTTCAACAATCTTTGTATGTGCTGTGGTCAAGGCGTCCCCCTCTGTCTAATTTTTATGCTTTGGTTCCAATAGCAATCATTGCATTGCATTTATGATGGCTCAGGATTTTGTAAATGTCTCAATGCGCTGCCATGTAGCTCCTTACCAGGCTGTGCACCTTGATACCTATCATTGCATTGGTAAATCAATGTAATCACATCCATTTGTATATGCTCTGTCCAATATGGTTCGAACCCTTTGGATTTTCTTTTGAAAGCTTTTAAAGCTTATTCAACTGAAAAAAGTTCATTTTCTAGCTACAGGTTGCGCCCTAGCCATTTCACATTCCCTCTGTGAATATGGCGTTCCATATTTTCCATGGTAGTTGTTGCCCCATGTAGCTTGTACCATCCTAGGTTTTGTGCCAATATTTCATCACTTGGAATTGCACCATGCTCTCCTTCAACGTTTTCTAAAAAGCTTCTAAAGTATTTTCAATAAATCACTTTGTGCATGGGTTGTGACTTGAGGCACTCACTAGGGCTACATTCATTTGGAAATTCATTGAAAACAAACAGACCACGTGCCCTGTCCACTGCATCACATTCTTATCACCATATGCCTTCTCTTAATTATTTCATCGTGCCTCCTCACTCCATTTGCATTCCATTTTTGTATGCACTGGCATGTGGGGTCTGTAACTTCTTCAGCTAGCAAATGCCTTTGCTTGAAGGTTTCAAGAGGCATTTCAATGAATCCATTTTGGTGAATGTGTTGGCACTAGACTGCAATCATAGCATTCCTTGCATCTCCTTTGAAATATGAAATTGAGCCCCTCATTAAGCATGTTGGCTGCTAATTCATTTTTCTCTAAGAGGTATCTATAAACTTGTTACAAACTACACCCTTCACTTTGCATAACAGTGGCCTCTTGCTTTGATATAAGGCTTGAGCTACTTCATCTTTACATTTTCCAAAAGCTTCAAGAAGCCTCTCCATGCATTCATTTAAGGTGTATACGTAGCACTCACAGGATTCCCTGAGATTATGTTTATTTGAGCTTTGCCACATAGGCCACAAGCTTCCTTATGCTTCCAGCTTATGGACCCTCTCCTTGGTCCATGATAGTGCAAGATCAATTCTTTTATATGCCACCATGTTATCAAAAATTTGAACAAAGATTAGCTTGATAAAAATTGCTCACATAGCATTATGTGGTTGTTCAAAACAACTGAGCAAGAGTATATAATGTTATGACATTAATTCCATGATGACCCTAAACAAAACACCATTTCTATTCAAGACGTTGCCATTGTCTACTGCATCTCTGAGATAAAGTTGTCCCTTGTTCGATATCATTTTATTTTTGATAGCATGACCTTTAGAATCCATATTTGAAAAGTAAATTTCACTTTTTATTTTAAATCTTGGAGGCAAATAACTTTGCAATGGTGAAAAACCTGTCGGGCCCCATGTGGCCCGACCTAAAAAAAAATCATTTTCAAAAAAAATTTAGGCTCAAATTGACTTTAGGTAGCTTCTGAATGCATTAGAAATTGAAAATATGAACTGGGTCCTTTTTAAAACTCACTTTCAGGCACATTTGGAAAATGGTGAAACTGGCCAAGTGGGATCTGGTATCACCTCTGAAAACTAGGCAAACGACCTCGTGAATCTATAAAAACTTGCAAGCATGTAGAAATTCCTCCCAAGAATACAATGCAAAAGAAAAATCGAAGGAAACAATCATGAGGAAAAATTTATTAACTAGAAAAATTTTCCTTCTCGGACCTTTCTACAAATGTAGCTGTTCAGAACCAGTTAAAACTCAAGAGATCACCTCATTGCTAAAATATCAAATCAGCTCTTGGCGAGCTGCCACTAGACACACTAGAACATTTTAGTACATTGAGCACGTGTGCAAGAGGAATTTCCTTCAATCATCATCCATCAAAAGTTACAGACGCTCGAAGTTGGCCTCTCAGAAAGGTTTAAGTGCAAAACTAAAGAAATTCAGTTTGGTTTTGATCTGCTAAAAATAGTAAATCAACTCATGAGGCCTTGAGAACTGACACGCGGGCTCATTTTGGTATGGAAAATGTAGAAAAAAACTTTGTTCTGACATGGTGATCATCTGGTTGCAAAATGCATGCTCAAACAGGAGGCTACTTTGCAAAACTAAAAGTTTGCAAACTGCAGAACAATGCAAAAACCCTCCAGCTTCAATTTTTGAAACCCAATCAAAACCCATCGTGAGAAGCTGAAAATTGACATGCAGGTTCACATAGGATAGATGACTATTTCTGCAAAGGGATTTTGCTTGAAAATCAACGGGCATCAAATTATGACCCTCCAAAGTAGGTCATTCAGGCATATTCATCAGGTGCATTTCTGAAAGTGTAGAGGCAAAATTTTGAAATGGGAATCTCCAATTTGCAAAATTTGAGAGTGCCAACACTATGTGCGTACAAGTTTTTAATACGAAATGATTCAAAAAATGGGAAAAAAGAATAAAACTTAAAGAAGTTTTGGCTCTTCCAACATCCACAAATTTTGAACTTAACATAAAATGAAACATCTCCTAGCATTTTATAATAACTAGACATAAGGAGGATAAGACAAATGCATGAGAGGAGATCCAAGGGATGATTTATAAGAAGCCATGTGGAATATGGCAAATGGCAGGAGAATTGTTGATGAAGTCAATGGATGTCAACCTTCCTCAGCACTTTAATGTCTTTCGAGTCTCTTATCTTTTATTATCATGGTCCCATCTTGGAACCAAACAAACCTACCAAACATTTAGTGTAGGAACTTTCCATACATTTAGAATGATTAAGTGGACATTATGTTCCTACATCCAGATTTAGACTCAAATGAACCATTCTTAGAATTGAACAACCCCAGAAATGGTCACACTCCTTCGTCACATGCGTAATACCAAGGCTCCCGATTTCCCGGTACCTGGTGCTTCCTTGCAACAAAATTTTTCTTCGCATGAACTTCAAGAGCATACTGCCAAACTTGGTAACATCATCGGATTTTCCCACAACCTCAGTTTGCTTGATCGTCCATACCTGAATGTTGTATCACAATCTACTTCTCCTACAAGCACATATTCCATACATTAAATCCCTTTTAAATATTCACAAAACTCTCATGAAGCAAAACCATGATTAATAAACCATCATTTTAAACTCATCATAAATATCGCGTTTTTAAAATCATATTCTCGTGTAATTATTTTTCCTTTTAAGTCAGGTTACCAAAATTTTAGACCTTCAGGCAATGTTAAACATTTAACTTTAACTCAACATTATTACCTAGTACCCAGTACCCAATACTTCAACTTTTACCAACAAATATTCCTGGACCTTTGCATTTTACCATAATTGCAACATTTACCAGACCTTTGCTCATGGACCAGAACACTTCACCCAAAACCTTGCATTAACATTTTTACATTTCTAGCCTTTCGGTACCCAGTTCCTAGTACACTGTACACTTCAATCACGAAGTACTTTAAAAAAAATCCTTTGTTTTAACTCTTGGTGATCTCTTCAACTAGCCAACACCTGCCATAATCGTTAGTTTTTACTCGGGTCCCCAAGTCTTACAGTCTTTGGGCATTTTGTTCAAGACCACACAACATAGATCCTTTATATACTATTTCCTCCTGTACTAGCTCTATATTCTTTCTTGTGCATATAGTTGTCATGACATTTTTGAGTGACTTAAATAATTGGTTCTATTTTTATATGACTATCCATCTATATATCTATTGGACTATGTTGATTTTGATTGCTTCCTTTATGAAAACATGACTGTCATAGCATGTATGATTGCCTTCTATTGATTTTAATTGTGCTTCATCACAAGTTGTCTATCATTTTCATATTCATTAACCCTTTGATGCTTGGTAACTATCATCATAGTCACTTTGTGAAGTCTATGGGTTTTGAAAGACTATCACTCACCCTTTTCGAAACCTCCAAACCTGTGTATTCTTTCCTTCATCGAAGAGAAACATCTAAAGTTTCATCACCTCTAAAATATAGGAAAGGTTGGATTATTGTGATTTACCTTTCACAAGATTGTCATCACACCCACAATATTCCTTTTTGAAATTTGTCTTTTTGTCTTCATCACAGTCATAAAGCTATGATTGTCCTTAAATGTTTCTTATTGCATATGAGTAAAGGAAACTATTCATTTCTCTATGATTCCTACCATTGTGAGTATCCTTTTTATATTTGCACTGGTTACTTCCCTTTGAAACCTTACTACTGAACACTCCTCATTTCTCAAATTCTTTTAAAATATTATCACCTATTTCACTTCTCATTCTCACTATCATACATGAGATTGACATGAATGATTACTCATTTTAATTTCTTGGATGTAGTATCTCCTTACAAGTTTATCCCTTCATTGATCATCTTGCTTTGGTAATGCAAGAATATAGATCCTTCACCATTGTCAACATCTCTCATGAATCATATCACAATTACTCTTTCGATGTTTGAAACTTCTTTCATGACTACCTCTCATGATTTTTTTCATTACAAATATTGCCCTATCCTTTGATAGCCTCATCTCATGGATTGTTATACCTGACTACTCCTTGTTTAATTTTTAAAATATTCCTTCAATTCTTGTAATGTCCTCCTTCTAAGCTTGGAGTGATCTATAATCTACCCCTTTATCTATTCATAGTTTTCTAACTATTACTTCTTAATGTCTTATTTCATATGTCTCTATGAACTCTACATATTTATTTTTGGTCTCACATGACGTAATGGTATATCTATTGATGGAAATTCATTGCATTTTCATTATTCTTGAAATCAGTACCCTAGATCTATCATTTATACCATTGATCAAAGCTCTAACCTTGGTAAGCTTGATAGGATGCCCCTTTACTTTATCCTTCAAGTCATAATATTTATCTTCTATGTATCTTTATGACCCTTTATGAAACCCTAATTGCTTCCCTTTGTAATCTTCTTGGCCTGTACTAGCTTGAAGGTCACTTCCATTGACCGCCATTCATAGATACATGCCATTCTAATTGTCATTGACCACCATACACCCTATGTTTAATTCATGCAACATGAATTTTTCAACATAGTGAATCTCACTAAGACAAGAAAATTCCAACAATGATAGAATCAACCATCAAAACCACTCTTGAACTTTCCCTTTCATCATTTGAAAAATTCCTCATAAGATTAAAATGTCCTCATAATATTAGATGAGTGGCAAGATTTTCATATAACTAATATTATACAACTTTGAGGTTCCAAGATTATATTTATGTACATTAAAAAATACCTTTCAAATCTATCAAAACTTGCAACCCCATTTTTATCATCCATGGGTTTTCTCTTAGAACTATAAGAAATTGCAACCCCATTTTTATTAGCTGTGTATGCAATTATGCCTACTAAATGTGTAACAGATTGTACAACTAATTGAATAATATAGCTCTACATAATGCTAGGTGCCTTGGCTTTTGTATATTTTTATGAAGTACTAGTCCTCTATGTAGGTGTGATCTTGTAAAGACCAATGAGCTTAGATAGTAATAAAAGCCATGCTTGAGAAATTATAATGGCATTCGACCCATCCTCTTCAAGAATTTGTGTAAGCACATTTTCAACTAAGGACCTTGTGTCTTCAATATCATGTCTTCTAGAAACCCAACATAAAATAAATCTAGACCACTACTTGCTTCCTTCAAGAGATAAAGGGGATCCTACACTCCATAGCAATTCTATTTCTTTTACTAAATTTTCTTGAATTTTCTGATTTGTATGTGTTTATTTGGAGATTTCCCTTATCAACTTAAAGCCTTTGTCCATTACTACCTTTTATGCATCAGTGCTTCTTTCTATAGTCACAAAAATGAGGAGTGTGGCATACGTACAAGAGGGATATCTTGAGATTTACAAGCTTGAACATCGATAGAAAAAAGAGATTCTCCATTCAACTCTTGCAATATGGCTCCCATGGAGTCTGAAGATGAAAATTGTGAAAAGGAAATATCCTATGTATACTCCTACCATTCAAGTTAATCAAGAGAATATTGGATTCATTATGAACATTCTCATATCTCTCCTTTAGGTTTGGAGAACCTTGTTCATCATGAAAGCTTTGCAAAGTATTATGTGAAGAAGCTCAAAGCTATAAAACCCTAGAAAGACTCAATCTCATCCTTAAACTCAGACTTTACCAAACCTTTTGTCTCTTTTGCATGCACATGAATTTGGAGAATTTTAGAGATATTTAGGATCCTTTTAGGCAATCCAGGACTCTTCTTTAGACAAAATACACTTTATTTAAACCTTTTCCCTCCTAAATAATTTTTTAACATTCATTTTTTTTAAATAGCTACTTGATGTAACTATTTAGACAAAAAATGCAAAATAGGTTAACATATAATATCACTATAAAAACCTAAACCCTAATCAAAGTATTAAAAATTTCTAAATAAAATAAATTTAAACCCTTGAAAATTAAATTTGAATGATAAAAATAAGAATTTAAATATTCCTAATATTCTATAAAAATAGTGTTAGTATATCCCTAAGGTCAAATACTAAGGGTTGTAAACATGATCATATTTACTAAAAATACAAATGAAAATAACACTTTCCACAATTTATTATAAGTTAAAAATAAAATGCACAATAATCAATCATATATCAACCAAGTTTAGCTAATTCATAATAGTTAGAAACGATAAACTGATGATAATATTTTAAAATAGTAAATGACATAGATTAAGAAGCTTATATCTAGGAAAAATGGTAAGGAAATAAGTCTAGTGTAGAATGAAATCCCACTCACTTAAATACTAAAAATGATTTCCCTTAGTCAAATATATCTTAGGGGTCAAAATTCATCTTTAGATTCTCAATGGATTTATTTTTATTCTACATGATTTATTTCACTTAGCATGGTACTATCCAAACATGTGGTAGTGAACTAGAACTCATGAGAATGGACCCACTTATAGTAAACTAATGTGACCTGTATCACCTAGATATATGTTATTTGTTTATTATTAATTATTGATGGTACAATAAAAATTGCCTTAGGGAAGTCAGCAGATCACAAGGGTCGATTTCTCATGTTGATGGTCTTGACTTGATTGTTTAGATGGTAACACAATAATATCAAAGGAAATAATCAAACTTGTAAGTGTCTTATATTATGTGGTACATATTTTAGTTCTCGAAACTAAAATATTTATTAAAGATCTAAATCATCATTATATTCATCACACATGATGAAGGATATGAATTCATTGGCCTACATAGAAGGTGCATTTTCAACATCATCAATTTCTTCTTGTAGATTTTTGAACACCCAATAAAAGATATTGAATTAAATATGATTTTGATATTAACAAGTTTAAAGGGTTCCTTTCATCAAGGCCTTAGCATTGGAAACATCCATTTCTCCATCTTCACATTCCTATAGACATGTCATCTTTAAAAAAAAAAATCAATATTTTTAATTATGATAGAGCATTGAGATTCACCCTACATTCTCATATATTAATATTCAAAACTCACTTTTCCACTAAGTAAAAAATTAAGAATAAGGCCTTACATATACCATTGACACAATTTTGAAAATATTTCAAACCTAGAATTTCAATGCACCTTTAAATTGATCCAAATTAAACTTTGCAATCATCAATTTTATAATTTTTAATACATAATTTGAACTTTAAAGTCTACAATGCATTTTCTTCATAAAACTCGTAAGTATTCACATTCACTTAAATAGAATTAACACATTTACCATTTATTTTATCTAAAATTGAATAACATGAATAAGTTTACAAAGTCAATTAAAAATCCATATATTAGATAATTTGACCAAACCTTTAACTTGATCCAAGTCAAATTTTGCAATCACTAATTTCACAAATTCTAAAAACATACAAAAATATGTTTTGAATTTTAAAGTTTTGAAGCCATTTTCTTCATAAAGTCCATAAATATTCACATTTACTCAAATATATTTAACACATTTATCATTTATTTTCTCTAAAATTGAATTACATATATTAGTTAATAAATTCAATTACAATTTCATATAGTAGATAATTTAACCAAACCTTTAACTTGATCAAATCAAACTTTGCAATCATTAATTTTACAAATTTCTAAAACATACAAATAAAACAGGTAATGAATTCTGATGTACAAGTGATAGAATTCTTGGCTTTGATGCTTATCCTTTAAGAAAGTAACATTGTGCAATCAATTATTTAACAATATAGTCAAGAATTCAAGGGACAAGCATCCTTATCATAAATTTGGTATAAGAATAAACAATGTAAGATTTGATAAAGTAGGTAATTCCTTTTTCTTGGAATGACATGACCATTGATGGAATGTTGGGCATAAGTATTTGAAGCAGCCGCCTCGTGCCAAGGAAATCTTTGAACTGATCACGGCATAGCACATTTCAGGGGAACTACTTTAGTTTCCAAATTAAAATTTATAATCCATAGTAGTTAGGATCCACTTGCATACATTGTTAGAGAGGGTTTATCCTTCTAATGAAGTCAAGGCCCCATTGGTGGAAGGGGCCATCTACCAAAATGGAATTCGATGGAAAGGGAGTATTATTTTTCTCTGAATGAAGCATTTTCCAGGTTTATATATTTAGATTGACTTATATGCATCATAACATTTGGTGGACCAAAAGCATCTATATATATATTATCTTTGTAGATGTGGTTTCCATTGCATAGTGTAAAATGATAATGATTTCGTGAAATTAACAAACGTCTATTAAAGTTTTTCTTATGTATGTGTCATCTTAATAAGACCCTGTTGAGGATCTACTTGAGTAAGACACTTAATATGAGTTCATAGTTGAGATTAAATGGGACAAGGTTCATTTCAAGTTATTACTAGATTAGATAGATTCATTATTTTCTCCATCAAGGGTGAAGTATATTATTTATCTTCTTTTTTTTTTATACTCAGGAGGTATCTCCAACCAAGGCCCAGCGATTCCCACCATACCTTGCCTCGGGCTTACTTTTTGCTGCCGAGTTGGGGTGATGGTGGGGCAAGCCAAGGTGAAACTAGTCCCCCTGGAGAGAAGCCCCGAGCCAGGAGTATATTATTTATCTTATACTCGAAACATGTAATAACATGGGTATCAACTTGAAAGGAATCTAATGAAGCTATATTCTCCTAAGGTGGTAGAAAATCCCATGAACTCAAACTAATGCCTGAGTCATGTTGACATCTATGTCATAATACATTATTTTAGTTATCAAGCTCACTAGAACTTTACTTATCACCCCATGAAGAGGGTAATCTTGAATACCAAAGTAGATTATGAATTATTGCATTTTTTTGGGAGATAATACATCAAAATTAATTTAGGGACTTCATGAGAGAATTTTTCTTTTTTTTTTAACATGCAAATTTAGAAATCAATTGACTTTATTTTCAAATCTGCTAATCTCACATCAGATGCACAACATCAAATGTGACCCTACCCTAAATAGATGTGACCCACTTTCTCAATTGTAACCCACTATTACCAAGTGCACCATTTGTATATCATATGTGTCATAGTGGGTTTCAATAATGTCATTCTACCTTTCGAACATTTGATGTGCTACCTTTAGATGGAAATTAATGCAACTAACCTCAAACCTAAGGACCTAAGGATTAGATACATACTGCCTGGGGTGCTCTGACTGGTCGTTGGTGCTGACAAACTCAATTTTCTCAGTGCAAGTCTCTTGGAATACCAACCATTTCTACAACATCTATGTGTTGAAAACTCACAAAGGGCTCTCAATCTCTCAAACTAGGAGTGTGCATTTATGTATTGAAAATGACCTCTCAAGGCTTATACATAGCCAACCAAACCCTAATTCCCTTGATCCTATCCACCCTCAATCCCTTTTCCTCATACCCTATCATCCTTGAACTTGCTCCTTAGCTAACCTAAACTTGTTTTTCACCTATTTTTTCACTAAACGTAACACATTTACCTATTGTGAGCTCGAACCAAAATCAATTGTTTTTAGTCAATCTCTCAAGGGGCGAAACTACCATACAACCTTCATCCCTTGGTTTACTGAGGCACATTGAAGTAGGATATCACCTAAATTTTTCATACCAACAACATTTCTTTAAAACACTCCAACATGACACATTGTCTCAAAGAGAGGCTAAATGTAGACACCTGAAAAATGTCTAACACATTCTTCTATATTCGACATCATTTCCTATCATCATATCTTGCCAACCCCTTCATCACTATTAATTAAATAATTTTTAATTATTTGATTAAGCTAACACTTTTCCCACTTTAATTAAATAATTATGAATAATTTAATCATTCAATCTTTTTCCCTCTAACCAATTTAATTAAATAGTTTTTTAATTATTTAATTGTTTCTTCAATTTTACTCGTCCACATTAATTAAATAAATTTTATTATTTAATTAAACTTTGAATTATTCTTCCATCCCCATAATTAAATAGTTGTGATTATTTACTTAAATCATGCATTATTTGTCTATACACAAATTAAATAATTTTAATTAGTTAATTTGTTAATTATTCCTTCAAAATTAAATAAATTATTTGTTTTATTTAGGTTGAATTTGCACATTTCTCTATAAATAAAATAAGATTAAAGTTTTTTTATTTCCTAAAAAGATCAATTATATCTTTGTTCTTCTAATCATAAAATTAGTGACCACCTCTAAATTTAGTGACCATTGAGCCACTAAATTTTGTGAGTTGACAGAAAGGAAACCAAGTTTAGTCTCACTCACTCCACTTCATCTCTCACAAAATAAGTCTTTTGATTCATGCATTCAATTAACTCCTCATCACAACCCCTCATCCTACCACATGTTGTGTGCACGTTCCTCATGATCTCTCAACAATTCTCATCCACCAATCTCACCTCACATCCTACACCATTGATATGATCTCTGAAGATATAAAACATCTTTCATTTATCCATTCAATCTCTCCTCAAATTTTCATTTAAACTATACGCGCTTTCTATATTGCTTTTTCTAACAAAGTTACGCTAAGCATTTGAGCAATCCACATGCTATCCAGATAGTATAATTTTATAATTTACAATGGAGTAAGGCTAGGAATTTTTTGTGGAGGCAAAATAAATAGATTAATTTACATTATTTTCATTCATATTTGATTTGTGCACACACTTCATTGAGATTAGGTATTTTTATTCAATTGAATTGGTTTGTTGATAATTGTTATCATTTCCTATCATTTAATTTCATTTAATCATTTATTTAAACCTATTCATAGATATATAAGTGGATACAATGGATATGAAATGAGGTAAATGGATGGGAAAGGGTCGAAGGATGAAGGTGGGAAGGGTGAGGATGGATAGGATGGGATATGGATTAAGGGATGGATTGAAGAGGAGGTTTCCTAGGAATAAAATGCACAAGAAAAGAATGTCAAAACTTGATGCAATTTACCTATGATCATGATTTGTAATGCTTATGAAAGAAAGACATGATGTTGTAGGGTTGGTAGAAAAATATGGGATATGACAAAGAAGTGTTCAAATAATATTTTCAACATTTTTTTAATTTCATTATCAAGGAAAATGGGAGGTTGGGGGGGATGAAATAGTCAATAAGATGGTAGGATAAAATTGCATTATGGAAGAGATAAGTATGATGGAATGAAGCATTCCCACAAGTGTAGGGTTCACATAGACAAATGATTTACACATGATACCCATGAATTTTTTTCATCGTGGTATTTTCCCAAGGTAGCTTAAGAAATTGTTCTCACCATTAGATACATTGCTTTTCTTTACTATTTTTTCTTTTATTTTTGTTTTCTACCTTTCTAGATTACTTTGAATATCTACAACTTATAGTGTCAAGTACATCTTTTTATGTATCTAGTCTAGATAATTTTATCATTATGTACCAATAGTAGTCACCTTTGCATAATTGTCATGCTAGGATCAATCTACTCTTATATATACAATAATGTTTTTTGATATCTTGGTTAGCATTATCTAAATGAAGAAATATTGTTAGCATCATTGTAGATATTATAGTAAAGCATGGCTGCTAGGATACAATAAATTCAAGGCTTTGGATTGATGGACTTAGGATGAGTATCTTTGGATTTGGATTACATATTTAAGAACTAGGTTTTTTTTTTTGGGTGTTTGGATATATAAGAATTTTGGATTTTGATGGGGATGAGGTATGTTGGGATTGGAATGTTGAGTTGGATTTTGAAAGTGCAAATTTTGATTTGGGATTAGTGTTATGATTAGGACCAACAATTATTCTAAATTATGAATCTTTGTATGTGTGTTGTTGATGATAATTATGAAGGTGGTGCACACCTATTATATCCATTACAAGAATTTTGATTTCTTACCTTCTTAAAACATTGTACCCATTATTTGAGATTTTTTATTTGTGGTAGCATGTCCATATTGGGGCAACCATGAAACATTGAAGATGCAAACTTATCAACTATGAAAAGGCCAAATTTGACAAAGGTAGTGGAAGAACTAATAATATGTTTGTGTGGTCTACTTATCAATGATTTTGGTCTCTTGATCATTTAGAATATCAATGTGATATGTATTAGCTTTTTCTTAGCATATTTGAGGTGTCCATGTCATTTATTTGTTTATCTATGTGTCGAATGGAGGAAAGCACCTAATCTTGGGGAATGGAGGTTATATGATGATGGATAGGATAAACTTTTATTTGGTGGTCATGCATGGGATAGAGGTTGATGAGGGGATCATTTTAAATTTCTTGTTCATAGATAGTATTTTGATCAAATATTGGATTATCTTGGATTTCACAACCATCTATAGGGTGTGTTTGGGTAGCTTGACCTTGATTCATGTAAAATTTTATTTTTCATGCTTTATATTTGGGTATGTGTAGGATCATGATGGGCCAAAAAGTGGCAATATGATGGGTATGTGGTTGATGACTATTTTTTTTACCCAAAATTAATGAAACGAAAAGGGTTTTTAAAGGAGATTCTCAGCTTTCCACCGATATAAATTATGCTTTAATTTAAATTTAATAAGTAATTATTATTCATTTTCTATTCAAATTATGACTAAAGTCTTGATTGATAGGTTGATTGAAAACATCTCCAACTTTCAAACGGTATATACGATTTTTTGAATCCAAAACATGCACATTCTATGCCTCGCATAATATAGGATTAAAAAAAGAAAAATTGAATTTCATAAATTTTGACCAAGTTAAGGTGGTCTACATAATTTTTTATATTTTTTAAAAGTTGTAATAAAAAATTCATAATTAATTATTTACTTGGAAAAAAATTATAAAAAAATATGCATCATATTGGGGCATGAGTCCTATACTTATATCTAAAATATTATAAAAAAAATATTATCATTTTATTGTGGTTAGGTGGTCGACACCTACTTCTTTATTTTTCCCCCAAATTTAAGTACCACTACATTGAAATTTCAAATTTTCACCAAATAGATTTTTTTTTGTAAAACCTAGTAGTTTAGAAACTACATTCAATTTGCTACAAATTATATTCTTACATATTTTTGAAATAATATATATAACTTATTCAATTTTTTACGTCAAGTTGCCTAACTCTAATTTTTCTGATTTTTTTGCCACTTAAGGGCATGTTTTTTCCATGATGATCCTGCACATACCCATTTTTCTCTTGACATAGATATAATTGTTCAAATAATGAGATGAAAATTTGGATAAGGATGGGGGATTCTCAAATGGACTCAATATTAGTGTATGGTAATAATGGATTTTTCATAGGAAGCTCTTTAGTGGGCTTTCTAAATAATGGATTGTATAATGGTATTGACTTGGGGGTAATCTAAGACCATTTGCATTTACTTATGCAATTTTGAATAAGATCCTTTTCTAGTATTCTTTGGATAAAATCTTGCTAGAGGAGGGTTATATCTTTGTTATTAGACAATTTATAGGATTGTATATTGTGAATATTTTCATTATTGAATTACATCAAATGATGATTTCTTTTTTTTTAGTTTTTAAGGTCTTTTATCATAGAGTGGTATCTTCCTTACCAAATATAGAAAATGAATGATTGGGGGATGTTTATTGTGAGCTCAAATGGTAGATAGTACTAGGTAGGTCCTAGTTTTGGAGGGTGTGGGTGTTTATGGTTTGGAATAGTAAATTAAGTGTTCCCATAAGGATCTTGTTAATGAAATCTTGATCAGTACTAGAATAATCATCATAAGGATCGTATTCTAGTTGGTCAAGAAGACTATCATCATTATCACCATAATTTGAAACTTTCATGTGAGGGATCATAAAATTAAAATGGATGGGTCATTTCCATGGTTAGGTAATGGTTTTTCACTGATGATTGGATTATTTAACTTTGTATTTGAATAATTTTGATATAGGATAACCCTAGGAGTGAGATTGATTATTGATCCTTAAAGAAAAAGGTTAGATTAGAGGGGACGAGTCTCAAAGAGTAAGTTTTCTAGACTCAAAGGTTCATATTAATAGATGGTAAAAGCATTTTTGGAAAAGGGGTAAATAACCTTAGGTAATCTTTTAATGATTTGTCTAGTGGATTTTAATGGGTGACCTTGGACATGAGTAGGATAATATTTAAATATGGAGTTGGATTATTTGGATGTATAGATTGATTTGGATAGGTTTGGATGGAAGTGAATAACATTAATGTGTGGATAAGGGATTTGATTTGGATAGGTTTCTACACTTTTATGATTGAATGATTCAAGCTCTTGGATTGTAAATAGTCTTTGCTTGATTAGGATATTTGGAATCTATAAATAGTTGTAGAGTTACAATGGATGGACTTGAACCCCATGATGATTAAGTGCCCCAAGGATAAGATGCTAGTCCCTAAGGATGACTAAGGGTCATAAGGATGGATTTGATTGGATGTTTTGATAGTAAGGTTCCAAATATGAACTTTAAAATGTTCAAGAATTTAACTCTAGGATGGTGGGTTTGGATGATTATGCTTAGTATGGTATAGATGAATTAGAATGGATTATTTGGATGTAGAAGGATGACCTATTGTTCCAAAGTTTTGTATGTGATTATATGGGATAATCAAAGAAAATGTTTTTGGATAATGGGTTGTTTATAAGGGTTAGATGTGACTATTATATGGTGAAGATGAACCAAGGTTCCAAAATGAGTCAAATTAACGAGACATATAAGGATGGATAAAATTTTAGGTGGACTTACGTCTAATGTGGATGAGGGCTAATGTTTGATTTGGATGACTAAAGAATGGGTTAAGCTTTGGGATTATTTTTAGTGGTTGGGAATTGACTACAATTTTGGGTGATTTATGTTTTGGTTTTATGGTTTATGGGAAGTCTAGGGTTTAGGGGAGTTAGACTATTTTTTAATTGGTGAATGAAAAGAAATTTAGACTTTGTTTGATTATGGGTGAACAATTAAGGAGTATGTACTATGGTTGAAAGAATATGGAATTTCTTGGATGGGATGATACAGTTATGAAGATGTGTGAAAGGGTGAAGTGGATTGATTGGATAGCTATAGGTGAGGATTTTAAGAGATTGGATTGGAATGGATTTGGATTTAAATGACACTTTTGATTAACATTTTGGATAAAAGAATTATTTAGAAAATGACAATGGAATTGGTTTAAGGTTACAATAAAGCACGTGCTAATAAAAAATCCAAGAAATAAAGAAATCTTCATAAGCCTAAATTATTCAATAAAAGATTATCAAACTCTATGGGTTCACAAAAATACTATATACCTAGGTTGTTGGTAGGTAGGAATGTGAGGTTATACACTACCTATGCAACCCTTACCTTGCGGCCAAATCCTTTCCAAAATTTAGCTATACTTCTATAGCTTGGAGGTACAATGTGGGTAGTTTCTCAAGCCTAATCGATTGCAAATGCACTATAAATAAAAATGGCTAATAGTCTTAACTAGTTCTAAATAGATATTTCTAAGGGAATCTTAGATATACCATAAATGTAAAAGGGGATTTATTCCATTAAATGGAGAAAGGATGTATCTATGGACTAGTAGAAGAGGGTAACCCACTCTCCTCCATCATAATTTCAAGGTATAAATTTATTGGGTGCTTAGTGAGAAAACATTTGTTTTCTAATGGGCATGTATTTTATTTTACACCCCTATTTATAATCTAAATAAAAGTCTAGGGTTTGGGTCATTCACCCATTAGGGTGTTGAAATCCATAAGAAATACCTCTAAAACAAAACTAATATCACCCTTACTTTTTGCTCTCAAGATCATCCTATATGCAAGGGGAGAACATACATACGTGTTACTTCAAGATTAAAAGAATTTATAAATTTTAATGCCCAAATATAAATGCATGGCTAATTTTATCCCCCAAGATCTAATGAATGATAAAGAAAAGCAAGAAAACACACACAAAAATTATAAAAGTCTATAATTGTGTCTCCAACAAATGTCGTACAAAACCACAAGGTTAATAGTTTAGAAGAATATTATCTTTGATCAACAAACCTACAAGTTAGTGATAAGATATTCAATGTAATCCAACCTCAAAGACCAAATAAAATTAAAACTAAAACTAAGAAAAATTGTTGTTAAAAAATTGAAGGAATGACAGGCACCAACAAACAAGGTAGAGATGCAACAAGACAAATACAAACACCACATATTAAACATAGAAGATAGGGAAAATGCAAAATACTACAAACCATTGTACGACTTTTAGAGAACACGTACATGTACCTAGGACATACACAAATACATGTCATCTATATTGAACAAGCCACATAAGCTATAAAACATACATGTTATCTCTCAAAATTAGTTCAACATATAAAATGGAGGCTAGGAATGATAGTGAGAATGAAACAAGAAAAAAATGGTTAGCAAAAAGAAAAATGAAACCAAATGATGAAGAAATCTTACAAGTGTAAATATATAAAACCCTAATGGAAAAACAAATAAAAAGACCACAAAATGACGAGTAGCCTACAATAAAGCCCTAAAAAGTAAGATAAATGAAACTAGAAAAAAAAAAAAAAAAAAATCTTAGAAGCCTACAATGAATAATGTTATGAGAAAAAAATAGTGAAGAAGACATATTTCATAGACCAAGGCTTTGGCCCCACTAGTAATAATCAAGCACCACATTATATGCACACACAACATGCAATAGGCACAAATGACAGACAATGTGGTGTCTATGTGAAAAGATGAAAATGAGCCTCAAATAGAGGAACCACGCCATAGGGACAAAAATGATAGAGCCCTAAAACACATCAAAGAATACCAAAAATCTATAAGAACTCAAAAAACACTAAAGGAACATAGTGATTAGTGTTGGGAAAGGAGTTTCATTAGATGTGCCAAAGATGTCCTTCAACCCCATATTTGAGTTGCACATAATGGATTAATACCAATAAATAACCCAACAACCCAAATCAATGGTCACACTAATGATAGAGAAAAAAATGAAGAAAATAAATAATAATGCAAGACTAATAAGAAAATAACGAACATTATATCTCAATTGTGATGTGTGGATGTGCTTCAAGTTATTCTATGAGGATGCTCTATACAAAAATACTATTCAAAATAGACAACATGATAGTAGCACTAAGATGGTTGATTATGAAAATGGAGAACATATGGATAATATATAATCAGATGATTGAATGAAGGTGGAAAGCCTCTATTAAATAAATATCTTAAGAATGAAATGGAGGGCCAATATTGAGAGATGGAATGAAGGGCCAAGATTGAGTTGCATGGAGACGACTTATAGCTTTGTGATAAATGTTGCGAGGAGAGAAATTATTGTTTATCAAAGGACGTGATTTGATCAAGTTGTGAGATTGAAAGAGAACAAAGAAAGTGGAGGATTATGGGATGATGAGGTCGAGGATCAAGCATACTCACACATGTATAAGCGAGGCGACAAGAGACAAAGAAGAATCAAGATTAAGGAATGAGGTGGAGGGCTACAATGGCTCCAAGTTAGCATGCTCATGTGTGGGAGCAAAGAATGCGATGAGTTAGCATGCTCAAACATGTGGGAGCATGGGGGATTGAGGAGACATAACAAAAGGAGGATGATTGAGATCTTGATCAATTGGAGAGTTGAGATTAAAGGACAAATTATTCTGTCTATGGGCACCTTCTGCACCTCCTTATCAATATACTCACCCCCAATATTTGGGTGGGCTTCATTCATCACACTGTCGTTGGCATACAGCTTTCAATTCATTTGTGTGGACTCTTCCGATGACCGATGGGGGAAGGACGAGCAAGATTCTGAGAATGACAACAATGGTTAACTAAAGGCCAATACAATCATGGTTAGCCTCAACAAAAATAAGGCAAAACGTAAAATATGTATGAAGCCAAGACTTTGAATATTCTAGAAATCATGCTGAAGTGTTTTTTATACCCAAAACTGTCTTTAGTTAGATGGGGAATGCTTTTAGCCCTCACATGAGGTCGAAGACGTAAGTCAACAAGATTTTCGTCGTATGCGGAAGTAAATGATATTAGGTCGAATCTAATAAAGAGAGGAGATTAACATGTGGGGAGGAGGAGATTTTTATTGTTCATAAAGTATTTATTTATTGTTTTTTATTTTAGATAATATATTTTAATTTAGATTGATTGTTATGTTATTGAAGTTGAAATAACACATGTAGGATTTTCTATTGATAATGTTACAATATATTACTTTTGTGATACTCAAACGGTAACTTCAAATCTAAAATGTAAAATAAATTAAAAAATGGTCTTTTTATCATCAATTTAAAATGTTTAGTTGCTATCAATATACCTAATGAAATCAGAATTTCAAATGTAGTTAACCAAATCCTGTGAATTTGTTGTTCCATTAACATATCTCAAGATTCTTTTTGCTTGTAGATGTATACCCTTTGAAGATTAAATTCACTACATACATTATGTCAAGCCTTGTACTTGCCAAATACATTGAACTTTTGATCACTCTTTTATACAATGTTTGATCCAGATCATTCTTGCTATCCTCTTGACTTAACTTTTTTCCTATTGTAATTGATATTCCTATTGATTTAATATTCAACATTCATAATCTCTTCAAGTCTCCATTGCATATTTGATTTGACATATAAAAATGTCACTATTTATTTAGTTCACTTTATGTTTCTTCTTAATCTTTATATTACTGCATACATATATTCTATCTATATAATCTCAATATATATATAAAAAAATATTTTCTAAATGTATTTTTTAAATTTAAACACTTATTTCTAAACATTTCTATATCTGATTTATTGTTTTTTCTATAACACAATCAATACATAAACATATTTATATTGAATAATAAAATAATAAATAAAAACTAATAAGTCTGAAAATAAAATAAAATCTACTTCCTAAAACACTTAACAGTTGACATCCCTTGTCAAATATGCTTGCCAACCTGATCAAAGTCAATAATATGGCTGAGCGTGAATCTTAGAGAAGGGAGAGGGAACCATAATGGAGTAGGGTCCAATAATAGGGATAGAAGTAGTTCTTAGTGGGTCTTATAGTGGAGCACCTTAATATCCAATTGTAAAACACTTTTTATCCATTAAGTACACAAACTGACACATCATGCGATGCCACAACAGTGCACCAATAAAACATGATTTAGTGCACCACTGTCGGTCTCACTTTTTTTTGGACCTTTCTGGATACCTCAACAAAAAGCATTTTGATATGGCATCATATTTGATGATGTGGCCTTAAAACGAAATATAGAAGCACATAAGTTACTAAATAAACTGTTGTACAAAATTGGGAGTGATTTGAAATTTTCACATACAAGTTTGAGAAATGCGAAGTTAGGTTGCTCTACAATAGGTCCCTCCCCCTATGTTGATTTGCTAATTTTTAAGATAGTTTTTAATTTGACGGGGTTAAAATAGCCCAACATATGTGGATTACAATAAGAAACAATGATATTAGCTATACAACCAATGAATTCCATCTAAATAAATTTTAAGATTAAAAGTCATACTGAGCAATAATTATGTATTTTGTACAAATACTTGTATCTGCAGGTTAAAGACCGATCTTATACAGTGACACCAAAAAGTGAGTTTGATTGGGAAATGGAAGCATCTGTGCTGCCACTGTAATATGAAAAAAGTTTCAAAAGCATTGTTAGGTATGTTGTCCATTTGAAAATATAAAATCTACAAAATTGAATAAACTTGAATAATATTGTAGTATAAATTAGTTTTAAAATATAATAGAAAAAATTAAATAGAATAACAGAATGGCAAACACGACACATATTTATGTGATAAAGCTTTAAAAATATGTTAAAGAAACATCTATGGAACAAACTATCAATTTTCTTATTGATCTGAGAAACTGATTATAATTACATTGATTTGACTTAAAAAACAAGATATATATAATATCTTCAAAATAACAACCACCGTGAAACTTAAAAAAATCTAACTCTGTTTTATTGTATTTTATTTTGTTTTTATTGCTTTATTTTTTCATAAGATTAGACTTTTGCTGTCATTATCCAACAAGGTGGAACGGTATCCAAATAAAACTGGGAGATAAAACCTGGCATTGGAGCTTTCTCTCCAAGTATTTGGAGAACTTGTCCCATGCCAAGCCTGCCTTCCGGGTTAGGATTGGAACAGATCAGCCCCACTTTGAGCACTCTCTCCATTTCACCTTCAACATATTGCCCACCAAGATTTGGGTCGGCTGCATCCATGAGACTGCCTGTGGCATGCAACTCTCTCACCCAGTCCACCATAACTGCTTGATCAAATTGGAGGGAGAGATCTACAGGTCTCCTTCCGCATGCAACCTCCAACATAAAAATACCAAAGCTGAACACATCTGTATCGGGGCTGGCCTTTCCTGTCTGTACGAGCTCCGGTGCGATATACCCCAGCGTTCCTACCACACGAGTAGTGCGTGAGTTTTGGTTATGCTCATACAGACGAGCAAGCTCGAAATCCCCTAGCCTTCCATTCAGCTCTGAGTCGAGCAAAACGTTGCTCGACTTGATGTCTCTATGTACTACACATTGCTCCCACTCTTCGTGAAGATACAGCAACCCCGCAGCGACATCTCTGAGAACTCTGTATCTGTGACCCCATTCAAACACCTTCTTTGGATTTCCAAATATCTTCTTGTCCAGGCTCCCATTTGGCATGTAGTCATAAACTATGAATAGCTGCTTTTCCCGCCTACAGAAGCCTCTGATCTGCACAAAATTTCGATGTTGAAGCCGACCGAGACTGGATATTTCTGCTATGAATTCCTTCACCCCATCATCGGTTTCTCTAAGGATACATTTCACCGCTACTTGGAGGCCGTTTGTGGGAAGGACTCCCCTGTATACTAGACCGAATCCCCCGGATCCCAAAAGTTCTTCCTCTAGAAAGCCCTTGGTTGCAATATGTAGGTCTTTGTACTTAAACCTGTGAGGCCAATACTCCATTTCCCATTCTTCGATAGGATCTATGTACTTGTTTTTCTTCAACAGCACAAGTGATGCTGCCACCACCAGGATGATGAGGAAGATGCAAGCTGTGCTAATGCCAGCCATCAGTCCGGAGTTTGAGCTCTTGGATTTTCTTTGTATAAAGGATGGAAGATTATATGTATTCAGGAACTGGGTAGTTCCGTTTGTAGTAAAGCTCCAGGCCAGGATGTAATTCTCTTCAAAAATTACTTCCGTAGCTGCTGAGAAACCTACGTAGATTTCTTCTTCTAGAATGTTGGACAGAGATATATTTTTCATATATAAGAGTGGTTTTTGTGGGCGATCAAGACCAGCCTCCGTTATGGTGACTTTGAGCTCGTTTTGAAAATGGTCATAATCAATCCAAGCATGAATATTCTGTCCGCTTTTGAGATCCAATTCCTGGAATCGGCTGCCGTTAATCCAGTAGCCTGCAGGAGTCGAGTTTGCAGACGAGAGGTCGTTGGGATCCACGCCGACATGATTGTTGTCGATATCCCTAAGTTCCCAGTTTTTTAATGTGTCGAACTCGACTGCAAACAGATGATTAGAGGCATGTCCCATAGTTGAAATATTGTTAATCAAGCCAAAGTACGGACCTGATGAAATTCCCTCTAGAGATCTGTTTGGCATCATTATAAACGCCAGTCCAAACCCAGGTTGTGAATCCGGAGAAGGAACAATGCCAAACACAAAAGTTGTGCTGAAAGAGAAAGTCGAATTCAAAAAGCCACGATCTTTCATACGCACAGGACGTCGATAGAAAGCACGGCCAGTACTGTATCGGGATTGGCCATTAAGGGAGATAGCATTGGACTGCACTGAAGTATTACCAAACAATTCGAGGGTCGATGCATTGATTTGATTGAAAATAAAATTTGTCTGGGCTTGAACGATAAACGGGGTGGGGAGGAAAAAAAGTAGAAGAACCACACACACCTTCCACTGTGGAGCTCCAGTTCGACTTCGATTTTCTGTTCGAACTTAATTAAGACATAATTAGCAACATATATCAAAATCAAAAAGAAAAACACAGGGCATGTGGCGAACAGATTGAAATAATTCTTTCCGTAGAAGCCAAAATTGAAAGATAAATATACCAAAAAATGGGAAAACAAGTAAACCAAGCTTACAAAATGGTGCAGACTTACCTTTTTATGTATTGCAAAGTTACCATTGTTTTTGCGCGTTTTCCCTTCTCACGCCTCAAGCATAATATAAAAAAGCTCTATGTTTATGTGAATCCGAAAAGCTCTCTGGTTACTAGAATGAACACATAGTGCGAAAAGGGACACCAAAATAAAGCAAAAACGAAAGAATAATATATTGTGAAGTTTCCACGTGTTCATAGGGAAACAAAAAAGATGATTTTGGCATAAAATCTGATATGGAGGTATCGCATAAAATATTTGACCTCTTGTAAAATTTTCACATCCTAACAATATCATATCCTTCTCCTTGGTTCAAATTGTTTGTAATGAAGAAAAGGATCCGAAGGCTGGAGTGGCGCATCAGCAGAGTGAAGTGGCGCATCTGAGGTCTGTAATGGCGCATACAGGTCATGAAGTGGAGCATCCATGTAATTGAATGGCAGGAAGTGGCGCATCCATGGGATAAAATGGCACATTGTGGAGTGAAATGGCGCATCTAAAGACTGTAATGGCGCATCCATGATAGATGGTTGAGCAAACAAAGCAGGATGGGGTTGAGAGAATAAGGACGATTGAACAAGGGAAGTGTGAGCTTCTGCCACAGGCTGCGTAGGACGTGGGTCAGAGGGAGGAAGTGGTTGGATAGAAGGGTGCACAACATGCGAGGTAACAAGAGGAGAAGAGAAAGTAACGGTGGATGACTTTGATCTAAGAGAAGGAACATATCCAGTATCAAACATATCAAACTGAATAACATTATCAGAAGAAGTATTCTATTTTTGCAAACTTGGAAATGCCTTTTCATTAAAAACATCACGACTGCGGACTATTTTCTTTGCAATCGGATCCTACAGCTGGAAACCAAATTGATCTTCATGGTAACCAAGGAAAATGCATCTCTTAGACTTGAAATCTAACTTTGTCCTTTGCTCCTTCGGAATATGCACAAATGATTCACAACCAAAGACACGCAAATGATTGTATGAAATCCTTTTTTCAGTCCACCTCTCCTCCGGAATATCAAAGTCCAATCGAGATGAGGGAGCTCAATTGATCAAATAGATTGCAGTGTTACATGCCTCTGCCCAAAACTCTTTTCCTAAACCAACATTGGAGAGCATGCACCGAGCTCTCTCTAAAATAGTCTGATTCAACCTTTTAGTTGCACCATTCTCCTAAGGTGTGAATGGAACCACTTTGATTCTTCAAATGTCATTGTATGCACAAAACATGTCAAACTCTGAAGAGCAAAACTAGCCACCATTATCAGTTTTGAGGCATTTAATTTTAGTTCCAATTTGATTGTCAACAAGAGCTTTGAAAGCTTTAAATTTTGAAAATACTTTTGATTTTTTATTCAACATATAAATCAAATGTTGTGAGTGCAATCATCAAGAAAAGTCAGAAAATAGTTTGCACCTCCAAACAATGGTACCTCTGTGGAACCAAAGACATCAGAATGCACAAGTTCCAATGGAGTGGTTTTAGTATCATGGCCCATCTTCAAAAAACTGCCCCGACTCTATTTTCCATAAAGGCAATGTTCACACAAATCCAAATCAATGGATTTTAGGCCTGGAAGTTGTCCTCGGTGCAGCATAACTTCAAGTCCTTTCTTGCTCATGTGCCCAAGCCTTTTGTGCCAAATTTCATAACTGTTGTCCACAACTATCAAAGTTGCTCCCACTTCATCATTGCATTCTAAAACATACAAATTTCCCAATTTCTTTCCCTTTGCAAGCATTGACACACATTTTGTTACTTTCCAAAAATCTAAACCGAAATTAACATTGAACACTTGAGTATACAACTAACCTACATAAATCAAATTTATTTGGAGTGTAGGAATATGCCTCACGTCCTTCAATAACCTTTTATTACCATTTCTCAAGGACAATAACACATCCCCCTTTCCTGCAATATCGCATTCCTTGTTATCTCCCAGAAAAAATTTGTCAAACATACCTTCATGATAATTGATAAAAGCACTATGGCATGGAGTAGCATGAAATGACGTGCCAGAGCCAAGTATCCATGAAGCTACTGTCATGTCACCTGTTGAGATAATCAAAACACCATCATCAACAACATTAACTTCATTGTTACTTACCTTGTCTTGAGCCCTTTTTATAGTTCCAACATTTTTTCTTTGTATGTCTTGTTTTCCCATAGAACCAACAAGCACCAATGCGTCCTCTAGACTTCGATCATTTTACTGATTTTGATCTTCTACGATCTTTTTTTCTTCCTTGTTCTTGACTTCTCCCTCTATTGTCAGTTCTTATAGTAGTTAAGGCATTACTGGAAGAAGGCTTTTGATGTTTCCTTCTCATATCTTCACCGAGAAGAGTGGCTGCAACATCATCAAATTTTAATTTGCTTTTGGTAGCTACCAAAGTGCTCACTACCATCACCACACCTTCCCAACTATTTAGTAAGGAACATAATAATAAAATAGCCTTGATCTCATCATCTAAGTTAATACCCACATAAATTAATTGGGTAACTAATGTATTGAATTCATTTAAATGATTTGACATAATACCCCCTTCTTGCATTTTCAAGTTATACAATTTCTTCATGACATACCTTATTTGAAGCTGATGCAATCTCATACAGTGAAGATAATTTATCCCACAACTCCTTTGTAGTCTTCTCAACTGAGACATTAAAGAGCACGTTGCTGGACAACAATAAGAAAATAGTTGCACGAGCTTTTTGATCCATCTTCTCCCAATCTTCATTTGACATAGAGCCCTTTCCTTTGGTTTTTTCCAAGCAAAGCAAGTGCGAGGTCTTGCTTGATCAATAATGACTCCATCTGAACTTTCCATAGTCTGAAGTTCTGACCTACAAATTTCTCTATCTTATATTTTTCTGGATCATTCATGGCTCTAGAAATTCTTCATTGATTTCCTAACAAACCAAGTTTGCACTGAGCTTCTTCATCAAGCTCTGATTCCAATTGTTGAATTTAAAAACAACAGAAAGAAAACAAACAGAGGAATGCATAATACAAACACAAGAAGAAAACAGATTTTAACGTGGTTCACCAAATTGGCTACGTCGACACTAAGTAGGGGATGCTCTCTATATTCATTAACAATACAATTACATACAAACCTCTTTTGTTGTTATATAGCATAAAGCTTATTATATCTTCTTCTAACAAGATTCCCAAATGTAAGACATGCATTGGCATGCACAGGAGGAGACTACAATTTTCCAAACATAGCCAACAATTACATAATTACCACGGTCGCCAGAGTTGGCTTCACGTATATCCAACAAAGGAAACATGCCCAAGTAGTTGATCCAGGTATTGATCCATTTGCAACATTGTTAAAGGATACTCTTCAATGAAGGAATGTTCATGAATGCAAACTATTTTTGATAGTAGATTCTTTTGGAGATTGTTAAACTTGTAGTGGATAAAAATGAGAAGAATGTTGTAGAAACTAATTTTAATATCACCAAAGTTCATTTAGGTCCATCTACTCATTAGAGGAATGTTTAGAATGTTCAAGTATCAGTTGCAAAATGAATTGAAAGCATGGATAAATAAATAAAAAATGAATGATAAGATAGAGCATTAGGTAAACATTTTAAGTTGGGGCAGTGGGCCTAGCTCGATTGGCTAAAGCATCATGTTGTAGGCAAGAGGTCACGAGGTCTAGTATCCCCACCATCCCCATGGTATCGAAGGGCATGTCGCCCCAGTGCCACCGATCACGTTAAAAAGTTTACTAGGCACACTGCAGTTTATAGGGGAACGGATACCTGACCGATTGCTATAGTCTAAAAATAAAATAAAATAATTTGTTTATATCAAACTCATCATTGATACTTCTACATAACCACTTGTTGATCTACCATCAACTTCATTTGATATCTCTCCACATAGAATAACCTTAGACATCATAGAGAAGATTGGTTAGTTCCATGTTTACGAAAGAGCAATAGATGTCTTGGTGGAAAGAATTACCCTTAATCATTTTCTATACATTCAAGAATTTACGAAGTTCTATAAAAATATTCAAAAAAAAAGGAAGGAATTTGATATTGAGTGTCAAATTGTAAAAAAATAGGATATTGTCTATACTTTTTTATTGAAAGGGGACTAGGAGACTATGAAAATAGAGACAAATATTATATTTAATTAGAAGGTTCTTAGTAAATCTAATAAAATTATTCTTGTAAAGGGTTGAAAAGTATTAAATAAAAATCAATGATTTTAAAAATAATCTATCATTGAGTTTAAAAGATTGATCAATGTTTATAATTTCATTTTGGTTGACCTCATAATTAAATGTGTATCTTTGAAGCTAATATTTTAGAGAAAACTGCAATTCGCCTATCAAATATTGCTATTGTAAATAAAACATTCAAAGACATGATATCCGAAGAGTTATCTAAAAAATATACTTTTGATTGCAATGCACTAGAAAAATTGGGAAACATGTCTATAGCTTTCATCACATTTAGAAGGGAGGTTTCTAGCTTTTAAAACAAACTTGAAGAGATTAATAAAGATTTGTCAACATGGAACTCAAGACTTGATAGTATGTCCTCAATATTGATCATTCCCTTCCCATGTGACCACCTCCTAACTTATTACTTACTCCTCTTTCATCTCCCCTTGTTAGTTCTTCTGATGTCGCTCCCTCTATCACTACTTACCTATTCAAATTGAGAAGAACCCTAAAAGAGTTCAAATAATGTTAGCCTCATTGATGGACCCTCCTTTTCTTGAAACCCTTTGTGTGCCTCCTTTCTTTGAACCTCTAGACATGCCTAATGTTAATGCTATCTCTAGCACTATAATCACTTCCCTTGTCCCTTTCCATTGCATCCAACACCAAGTTTTCTTGATGTCCTCTATCCTACCATTATCAACATCAATATCCATCATCCTCCACCCAAACACAAAACACAATTTTCTCCCCCTCTTACTAACCATAAACCCAAACTTAATCATCCTTTTAACACTTCCTATATAACTCTATCCTTACTCTATCCTTACTTCTCATTGGTTGAGAATTGACCTTTCTGTTATTGTCCTTACTCTTATTTTGATTGTTAGCGATCATTATAGTTTCTCGTGTATATTTATGATTAGACTTCCTCTCTTGAAGCTTGGATGCTTAAGTCCGTAAATATAGTAACACCATCAACAATCTTCACATAATCACCAACACTTACCTTGCATGACATTTACGATGTCGTTGTAGCTATAAATAACTCCTTATGTCTTGTTGTAGGTGAGATGCCTAGTACACCTCGAACTGTAGTCCCTCTCATGACTTATCCTCCTTCCCTACGTATTTAGATTGAAAGGAAGATTCTTTGTTTGAGGATAGAGCTTTTACATCCGTTGAATTCGTCAAAACATCAATTTTATGTGGACTCTTCCGATGAGCGATGTGGAAAGGACGAGCAAGATTCAAAGAATGACAACCACGGTTAACTAAAGGCCAATATAATCATGGTTAGCCTCGTCATAAATAAGACAAAACATAAAGTATGTAGGAAGCCAATAATCTGAATATTCTAGAAACCAAGATGAAGTGTTTATTAAACCCAAAACTGTCTTTAGTTCCATGGGGAATGCTTTCAGCCCTCACGTGAAGTCGAAGAAGTTAGTCAACAAGATTTTTGTTGTATGCGGAAGTAAATGATATTAGGTCGAATCCGATTAGGACAGAAGTTTAACGTGTGGGGAGGAGGAGATTTTAATTTATTATTTTTGTCTATAATAGAATCATTACTTAATAATTATATTAAAAATTCACATATTAATAATAAATAAAAATTTACATGTTAATAATAAATAATAAAATCATGAATAAAAACTTATAAGTATGAAAAGAAACAACCCTATTTCTACAAAAACACTTTATATCCCTTGTCAAATATATTTGTTATCTGCTAATTTTTCAGTCAATTTTTACTTTGATGGGGTTAAAACAGCCCGGCATATGTGCCAGATTGGATTACAATAAGAAATAATGATATGAGCTATAGAACCAATGAATTCCAACTAAGTAAATTTTAAGATTAAAAGCCATACTGAGCAATAAATACGTATTTTGTACAAATACTTTCATCCGAAGGTTACAATAGCAAGAAGAAGCGTCACAAAGATCGATCTTATACAATGACACCGTCAATAAGCGAGTTTGACTGGGAAATGGAGGCATCTGTGCTGCGACTGTAATATGGAAAAGAGTTCCGAGTACTGCCGTGTGGAGTCGTATTTAAATAAAATGGAGAGTCAAAATCTGATATTGGGGCTTCTTCTTCAAGTATTTGGATAACTTGTCTCATGCCAAGCCTGCCTTCTGGCTGAGGATTGGAACAGATCAACCCAACTTTGAGCACTCTCTCCATCTCACCTTCGAGTTATTGCCCACCAGGATTTGTGTCCACTGCATCCATAAGACTCCCTGTGGCATGCAACTCTCTCGCCCAGTCCACCATAACTGTTTGATCAGATTGGAGGGACAGATCGACAGGTGCCCTTCCGCATGCTACCTCCAACATAAGTATACCAAAGCTAAACACATCTGTAGCGGGGCTGGCCTTTCCTGTGTGTACGAGCTCCGGTGCGATGTACCCCAGCGTTCCTACCACATGAGTACTGTGTGAGTTTTCGTTATGCTCGTACAGACGGGCAAGCCCGAAATCCCCTAGCTTTCCCCTGAGCTCTGAGTCCAGCAAAACGTTGCTGGACTTGATGTCTCTGTGAACGACGCATTGCTCCCACTCTTCGTGAAGATACAACAAACCTGCAGCCACATCTCTGAGGACTCTGTACCTTTGATCCCAGTCGAGCACCTTCTTTGGGTTTCCAAATATCATCTTGTCCAAGCTCCCATTTGGCATGTAGTCATAAACTATGAATAGCTGTTTTTCCCGCCTGCAGAAGCCTCTGATTTGCACAAGATTTCGATGTTGAAGCCGACCAAGACTGGAGATTTCTGCTATGAATTCCTTCATCCCATCATAGGTTTCTCTAAGGATACATTTCACGGCTACTTGGAGGGCGTTTGTGGGAAGGAGTCCTCTGTATACCCGACCGAAACCTCCGGATCCCAAAGTTTCTTCCTCTCGGAAACCGTTGGTTGCAATATGTAGGTCTTTGTACTTAAACCTGTGAGGCCAATACTCCATTTCCCATTCTTCGATAACTTCTCTGTACTGGGTTCTCTTCAACCGCACAAGTGATGCTACCACCAGCAGGAGGATGAGGAAGACGCAAGCTGTGCTAATGCCAGCTATCAGTCCGGAGTTTGAGCTCTTGGATTTTCTTTGTATAAAGGACTGAAGATTAGAAATATTCAGGAACTGGGCGGTTCCGTTTGTGGTAAAGATCCAGGCCAGGATGTAATTCTCTTCAAAATTGACTCCCGTAGCTGCTGAGAAACCAACGTAGATTTCTTCTTCAAGGATGTTAGACAGGGATATATTTTTCGTATATAAGAGTGATTTTTGTGGGCGATCAAGACCAGCCTTCGCAATATTGACTTTGAGCTCGTTTCGAAGATTGTCATAATCAATCCAAGCTTGAATATTGTGTCCGCTGTCGAGATCCAATTCCTGGAATCGGCTGCTGTTAATCCAGTAGCCTGCAGGCGTAGAGTTTGCAGACCTGAGGTCGTTGAGGTCCACGCCAACATGGTTGTTGTCGATATCCCTAAGTTCCAAGTTCTTTAATGTGTCGAGCTCGACTGCAAACAGATGATTAGAGGCTTGTCCCATGGTTGAAATATTGCTAATCAAGCCAAGGTACGGACCTGCTAAAATTCCCTCTAGAGATCTGTTGGGCGTCATTATAAACGCCAGTACAAACCTAGATTGTGATTCCAAAGAAGGAACAATGCTAAACACGAAAGTTGTGCTGAAAGAGAAAGTCGAATTCAAAGAGCCATGAGCTTTCATACGCACAGGATGTCGATGGAAAGCACGGCCCATACTATACTGAGATCGTTGATTAAGGGAGATGGCATTGGACTGCACTGAAGCATTACCAAACAATTCGAGAGTCGACGCATTGAATTGGCTGAAGATAAAATTTGTCTGGGGTTGGACGATAAGCGAGGTGGGGAGGAGAAAAAGAAGAACCACACTCACACCTTCCACTGTCGAGCTCCAGCTCGACATCGATTTTCTGTTCGAACTTAAGACATAATCAACAACATATATCATAATCAAAAAGAAAAAACTCACCGCATTTTCCCATCAGATTGAAATAATTCTTTCCATAGAAGCCAAAATTGAGATAGAAATACACCAAAGAATAAGAAAATAAATTTCAGTAATCCAAGCTTACAAAATGGAGCAAACATGCCCTTTTGTGTATTGCGAAATTTCGATTGTTTTCGTGTGTTTTCCCTTCTCAGGCCTCAAGCATAATATACGAAAGCTCCCTGGTTCGAATCCCAAAAGCTCTCTGCTTACTCAAATATAAACATAGTGCGAAAAGGGAGACCGAAGTAAAAGCAAAAACGAAAGAATAATATATTGTGAAGTTTCCACGTGTTCATAGGGAAACGTGAGCCCGTCTACTCGTGTACAATAAGTCAAAGGCTTATCTTTCCAGAAAAAATTAAATTTTAACATAAAATCTGATATGGAATTATTCCAGTTATTAGTACCTACTTAATAACTAATAACTATTGTTAATATTACTAGCAATGGCACCTTCGTGTGCAATGGGTACCCCGAAGAGTTGTGGAAGGTCAATTTTTTATCATCATGGTTTAAAAAGTGAAAGGCCAATCCTGTAGATAACTTCATTCTGTGTATATATGTGGAGATTACAAACATATAGTTTAAAAAAATTTAATTTTTAATTTTTTTTGAAAATTTGAGTTATTATGAGTACATGTGAAATAATTGTTACCAATAAATTGAAGAATAGAAGGATTAATAAAACATTTGCTTAAAGAATATGTCATTATGAATTGTGATACCATTTGAAAAATTTTGAAAGAATAAAAACATGATAAAACACAAAAATTTATTCCTGTACATTAATAAAATACCTGTCATATAAAACATTAAAAATTAAATTCACTCCAGTACATTATTAAATTTAATTTTTAATGTTTTTTGAAAATTTGAGTTATTATGAGTACATGTGAAATAATTGTTACCAATAAATTGAAGAATAGAAGGAATAATAAAACATTTGCTTAAAGAATATGTCATTATGAATTGTGATACCATTTGAAAAATTTTGAAAGAATAAAAACATGATAAAACACAAAAATTTACTCCTGTACATTAATAAAATACCTGTCACAGAAATTTAACCAAACATACTTGAGCTCTTTACACTATTTTTTATTTAACAAAAATGTTGTATACGAATTTTTTATTTAACAAAAATGTAGTATACGAATGAACCAACTACTTTCAGTATCTAGAGCACAAGCAATAGATATTGCTAGCGTTACATCATCACAAACTTGGATCTGTTTTTTACCAACAGATAGGCTCACTCCCAATGGTTTGGCATCCACTCTCATGTTTTTGGTCACATAGAATGGTTAAATGATATGATCATAATGAATAACAAATCCTAACTTTACAAAATCCATTTTTGTTTGGACCTGACTGTATTGCCGACTGCATTGCCTATCAGATTTGAGCAGTAGCTATAACAGTAAGCATCCTACAAATTTCTTCGAAGAGTACTGTTCTAAAATTTTGTCTTTGGCCTCTCTGCATGGACCTCTAAATTTTTGTCTTAATAACTTGTGATTAATTGTCTTTCTCGTAGGGGAAATTTTCAAGGATACGCATACAAAGGCATTTCTGGACATCTAAACTCCCATCACAAAGGAAGCAATGAAAGTCTGCAATCACAGGATTCAAATAAGTTAGCAAGTGAAGGCAATATCAATTTAGATGATTGCATGTTTCCACAAACGTTTTCCTCAAGAATATTTTTCTGTAATAGAAGTCTTGGTAAAAGAGATTGGGAAGTGGCTAAAAATACTGGATTGGATAGAAATATGCCCCTAGTGAATGAGGCAAACTCTGACAAACAAATGCTTACAACAGCTCATGAGGCCCACAGCCCTTACTTTTTATACCGGGTAACTCTCTTTAAGAAGATCTGTCAGGTAGCACTGGATAGTGCAAGCATAGGTATAAAACTGCAAGCCATTTCCACAATGAATTTAATTGTGATGAAGAGTCGTCCAGATTCGAAGCGAGAGCAGTAAGTTCAGGTTCTCCATATGTGTGTTGAATTTGACCAAAACATGTTTTCACCATCCTGTATGTTTTGGATTTTAAGGAAAATATGGTCAAATATTATTTTACAGAAGCTTATCTGAATTTTTACGTACTCTGGCTGCAATAACCTACAAGAACAGAAAATCTGTCTTGATTCAGGAAGGAGTGATAGTCTACATACAGAAAACACTGGAATTCATAATTCAGATTCTGTTTAAGAACAAAAAAGTGCATGCCGAGCACTGTGGTATACAAAGTTCAAATGATGCACAGCGACAGAGATCAAATATTTTGTTGCTGTTTGTTGCCTTGCTTAATTCTGAGATTGATGAAGAAGAGAAGTATGTGACTAAGGTAGACAACGCTGTAGAAGGAATTCACAAAGAAAGGTATATGCATGCTTTTGAAACTTCTTTGAGTTAGAAAGTTTCTGTAATGTAGTTTTGTCCGGTATATATATTTTTATTGTATATTTATTATTCATATGTTATATTTAATGGGTATTAGGTATTAGGCCAACAGGAAGCAAAAGATAATAAGACAATGACCTAACCCTAATCACTGTCTTCCCTTTTCACAAAGTGTCTTCTATTTGCCCTAAATCGTTTTCAACGATTATTATTCTCTCCTTGCTCTGTTTGCTGATCATTCAGCTCGAGTACAGGCATCCTTCTGTTTTCTTTTCTTGCTTGATTCGTAGCATAGACCTTGAGCATAGATTTTCGTGGGGGTTTTCACAGCCTGAGATTTCCTTTGTTTTTGTTGTATAATTTTTTTTTTGGCTGCAGAGGACGGAGGATATGGGATTCAATGCCCAGATTTTAGCAAATTTGACCATGTGAAGGAATTTACACTTCTGGGATAAGGTTGCCTTCATGGCTCCTAGCCGTGGCTGAGCCCTCCCTCTCTCTCTCTCTCTATATATTTCCATTCGTGCTTTTTTGCTTTTTTTTTTGACATTTTATTATTGTATATAAAATTTTCTACCTCCCTGATAGGTTGCATTTTGGCCAGCAGCAGGGAACATTTGCATGGATTGACAGGAGTCAAAACAAAAGGTCTCTCCCCCTTGCTTTCATGGGTAAGGGTTCATTCGCCAATTTATTTAGAAGAATAGGCAGCTGAACATTCCAACTGTATTTACCAGTAGGGGTTTCAAGAAATGTATCATGTTTGTATCGAACCCGCGGCTCCTCGAGCAAGGCTGCGTAGGCTGAAGGGCCATAAGGCTCTCACGGAAATAAATAAAATAAAATAGAGATGGGTTTTTCTTTTCTTGTGCATATGAACCTTCTGCCTTGCAAGTGCTTACTAATGGCAAATCATTGGAGGAACAGAGAAGGCACGCAAACTGTTTGACAGAATGCCTCAAAGAGATGTGAATATATTAAAAATGGGTTCGCTGAAAAGGCTTTAGAAAAGCTTTAAGAAAATACAACTGGTGAGTGTTACGCCCAGCTTCCCAACCTTGCTAGCATCCTCCGTGCGTAGCCCAAAATGGGAGCTTTGGAGCCAGGTTGAGGACATCCATCAACGTCGTAGAAAAAAATGCGTACAAAATTTCAGGCAGATGCAAATATACAAATAACTGAAATCATGGGAAGTGACTTACCTACAGATTGTGCGCAAAGTGTGCATACCTGTCAATGATGCCAATGATTGAAAATGGGCAGAGGTCGCACGAATTTTTCAGAAACCCCAAGTTGTCAATCTATTCACAATAAAGAGGCGGAAAGCATTAGCCGCGGCAGAAGCAGTAAACTATGGAGTGGAAACTATTAAGGGCGAGAGAAGCATGCTTACCTGAAGACTGCAAAAATCTGTGTGGATGAGGATGATAAAAATAAGGTCATAATACTGAGGCAAATATCAACAAAACGCGGATATTTTGGACACGAACTTCCGTACGCCGTGAAGGAGAGTTAATGCGGAGCATTGCCATGATATTAAACGCAGGTATTTTGAACACCAACTCCCGTATGGGCCATCCATATTAAGCGTGACCAAGTTGCTTTCAGAAAGATCAACGGTTACGGACATATTGACAAACTTGTCAGCCGCCTCGGTGCTTTCCAACCGTTGAGGGTGAAAATGAGCTTGGAAAGCTCAATGAGTGACACGCCTTCGAACTGCTTCCAGAAAGATCAACGGTTACGGACAGATTGACAACCTTGCCAGCCGCCTCGGTGCTTTCCAACCGTCGAAGGTGAAAATGAGCTTGGAAAGCTCAATGAGTGACACGCCTTCGGCGTAATTAAATCAATTAAATTTTGTTAAAATTTTGTACATTTTATTTTTTTAATATTTATAATTATTAGAAATATGATTGAATAAATTATAATAAAATATTAATTTTAAAAGTTATTTGATAAAAAAGTCTTATTTTTAAACATCTTAATTATGTCTTTCGTATAATAAAGTATGTACTAACACTAGAAAAATACTCTATCGTAGATCTTAATAAAGAAAACAATCTAACTTTCTTAATGTAAATTATATAAAGTGTTTTTTTTTTTTTTTTTAAATGAAAAAGATTATCTATTTGCATGACTCCCTCCAAAAATTATGATTTCACAAGCCTATCATGTGATATATTTATTAAACAAGCTAATTTTGAAATATTTATAGTGGAAATTTATTCCACAACACTTACATTCCTTTTGTTATAAAGTCAAAAGAAATAAAAAATTGTTTATATATATATATATAGAGAGAGAGAGAGAGAGCCCATGTAGATCGGGGCCAAATACGAATTAAGGTTTTTAAAAGATGATTATCATATATGTGTGGTTTAATTAATTTTTCTCTCTATTAAATTATATGATAAATAATTAAATATTTGTCTTTTATGTGTAATTATGTGTTATTGTTATATGTTGTGTCAACACAAAGTTCCCTTAGTATTTACATTAGTTTTATGTCATTCTAGTTTTACATTAGCATTATAGTATTATTGTACATTCTTCAAGGTTCATTTTTATAGTTAAACAAAATGTAACTTATGTCCCATGTATTTATGTTGGGACTTCTTATAGCTATTGGAAAGCTCTTTCGAAGATCCATGTCTAAGTGAGACATTTTGTTATTAAATTTTTTATAGTTTTGCACCTTAAAATTTATTTTTCTTACGCATTTCAAAATGAGATAAAAGTGCTAAAATATTATAATTATTAAGTAACATAATCTATATTGAGCACTTTGTATTCTATTAATTGATATCAATTTCCACTTTTTGGGTTTTCTCCTATTGTTTTATATCTCTCTTTTATATTTGATTTCATTTTTTAGAGTTCATCATAAGTAGATCATGTTTTATTATTGTTTTTATTCTATTATCTATTTATATGAACATAGTTATAAGGTTTGGTGAGATATGCTCTTCAATTTCATTTTAAGTCTTGAAGGAGTTATTACCTTATCTCTATGGATTTGAACCTAGTGAACATAAAGAGAAGGAATCTAGTGGAAAATCAAAAGGATGAAAAACCTTAAGATTATTGACATGACATGTGATTTTGATGATATTGAAGATGATATTGATTGTCTTAATATGGATAGATTGCACATACTAACTAGATCAACATTTGGGAGATGAACATAGATCTTGGTGATCCTACAATTTGTTACACCCCAATTGTGTAATTACTATTTACTATTACTATGTAGGGTAAATATGAATGTAATGTGAATTTTGGAGATGAATAAATTGTGCTTGCACTTTGTTATTAATGCATTATGTATGAATGTTATCTCATTTAATGTTATGCAAATGTGTGAAATGGATGGTTATTGAATTGTTTTTTATTAAGGATAAAAAATAGGTTTTGATGGGACCTCGAAATCCAGTACAAGTAGTTTTGATGGGATCCGCAACCCAATTAAAAGAGGGCAAGCTACTAACAGAAAATAATCAGCAAATCATTGACAGCCAAATATCAGTAGCCATCAAAGATCAACAATATAACTCAGGCTACAAACAACAAGAACAAGCAAGGGCCGGAAACCCTTTTACAACCTAGTTTTAACTGGGACCAGAAACCCTTTAAACCAGTTTTGATGGGGCCTCGAAACCCATGATAACCTGCTTGATGGTGTAGGACACCATCAAACCCCTAAGCAAAAACACCACCAGCTTCAACAACCCCACCTCAATAGGGGAGTTAGAAAGCACAACAGACCACTAGCAGCAATGCCACTGATTGAACTAGGAAGCCAACTCCAAATCCACCTCAAGAGGAAGGAGCTCCCCTCCAAAGGAGAGAGTTGCATGACCAACAAGTGCACAACTGCTAGAAAAATTTACTACCCTTAACCTCCACTTCCGTAAGAGAAGCGTCCACCTCAATAGGAACATCAACTGAGGAAGCCAAAGAAAAGCACCTTCCAACTCCACCTCCATAGGATTCAAGTAGAAGGCTAGTGTAGCAATAGAACAAGCAGCCATACCACCCTTTGACAACACCTGGTAAGAGACCAACATCCACACGCAACAGGCCACAAAAATAAACCTTTGAGTGAAAAGCTTGAACAATTGAGGCGGCTCAACACGCTCGGATATGGAGCCACCTAGCAAGTCTCAGCCACCACAACAACAAGGCTAACACAGCCTCCCCAGGAAACACCCACAAACTAGGCAAAGAGGGAAAGAGAATGAGGCAGATAGACCACTCATCCTCCCCTAGCAGAGACACCACTAATGTGTCAGTCGAGCCAGGAAGCAGGATCATCCCCCTCAAGCCATGCAGCCACCAAAAAAACTCTATCAATAGAAGCATCTGCAAAGGGACCACCTCCAAAGCCTCTCCCATCAAGCATAAAAAGGACACATCTGCCATCCAGGTCATCATCATCATCATTACCTACTTTAGTTGCAGATTTTGAACTACAGACTATCGCCCGTGTCACTCTCGTCGCTCCCAGCACTGCAGATTTTGAACTGCAAACTCCCACTCATGAGGCCCACCTCACTCCCATCACTCATGCCCACCCGCCCATGGTTATTGAATTGTTATTCTAACTTTGGAGATTTATTATATAAAATGCATATTTTGTTGAATAGCTTACTACCTTGGGCATATGTTAGTGGATGCAGGTATATGTTCAATTCCTCCAGGTGGAGGTGAAGTATCACTTAGGAGAAGATCTTGGTCGGGTAATGAGTAATGTAAACTATTTGAGCTTACACACACTATAGTAGAATAATTGAGTCAAGTTATTATGTGGGAAGTTGGTAAGTCATCCTTAGTTGATATGTTTGCATTAGTAAGAGTCTTGTTACTTCTAAGTGCATTGTTACTACTGAGTCATCCTTCTATATGTATATATGTGTCAACACATGCATATGGTTGGTAAATGGATATGTCCATATGAATGTATTGATACATGTATACATATGTATACATGTACATAGAGGAATATATATATATATATATATATATATATATATATATATATATATATATATATATATATATGTACATAGTCAATATCATTATTATTACTATGTGAATGACATCTTGATTGCATATCGAATGTATACATACATAGTTGGTATGAGATATATATTTAAATATATATTAACATATATATACATACATACATATATATACATAAATGTGAATATATATATATATATATATATATTATCAATTGCTTGGGAGTTAATTAACATTAGCAAGCTTGAGGCTAATTTATTAGCTAATCAAAGGCCATGTATATACTTGTGACTGGACTTTTAAAGGAGGAATATTAATCTTGATAGCCATATATTTAGAACGAGTATTCTACAAAACTATTCACAATCATGAAGTCAATATATGAAGGAGACTTAGACAACACCTTATGTGGAAAAAGTTTGGACTTAGTAGACTCTTAAACGCCATGTCATTGAGTGAAATATCAACAACAAATAGAAGCATGCAAGATTATGTACAATAGGTCGATGAATTGGTCAAACTAATAAATGAGATGAATCGACTCACGGGTAAGTGAATGGATCTATGACACAATTTTGGCTCTTAAGATGCCACTCTTTTTTCTGAAACTAGCAAAATCTTATTTGCACAAGAAAATGAAGATAGTTGCGCTCAAAATTTCAAGATGTAGAAAGAACAAAAGTTGAAGTGCTCTAAGTCTAGTTTCTAAGCTACTAATTCTTTTTGAAAATGATGAAGATTAAGGGTCTCAAAAAGGGGGGGCAAAATAGGTCCTGTTTTTATAAAAAAAATAGCATAGCGCCTAAGGGCTCCCCCATTTTTGATTAACTGTTTTTAGAATTTCAAAAATCTAAACAATGAGAAATTAGCTAACACCATGTAGTTTATCCTCGTTCTTTCGGATAATTTTTTTAATTAATATAGAATACTTTATGAATTTTCAAAGTAGACACACCCTAAAAAGTTGAAATTTGAGCATGCTCCCCCCTAAATTTTTTGAAAACTAATTGAAATTTGAATTTTTTTCATCATATGTAGAATGGAGTCTAGTTTCAAAAAATGTAATTTGTTTCACGTTTCGATGAACGGGTAAAAATCTATCCTAAAACTAGCACATGTTGGTTTTCGACCAAAATCAGAGGCATTTACAATAGAAGCTATGGATCAAAACCTTAAATGAATCAAAATAAAAAAAGAATTATATATTTAGATAGCTAAGAGAGAGGTTAACGCTATCACAGGTTTTTTATAAACTTGCATTGAAAGACGTACAAATGAGATAGGGAGCACAGACAAAAATATGAGGAAATTTGGAACCCTTTCAAAAGATCACGTTTTTTGCATGAAATGGTTGTCCAAACCTTTGGGCCGGATGCCCAATGCAAAATCCAACCCATTGGGTTAGTATTTCCCAATGCAACCTATTTGGCACATACCAAATTCGGTGCTCGCCAAATGTCATTCATGACTTTTGGAATGCATTTTTCTAAACTCTTTGATTTTCTCTTTGACATTTACATATGGACATTTACTTTCTTATACTTTAAGTTATACTTCATTTATATAGTTTTAGGATGTTCGAGAGTGGTTTCAAATCTATAGGAGTTATAATGAAAATTCTTGTTTTTGGAAGATTTTTAAAAAAATCAGACTTAGTCAAATTTTAGTAATTAGCATGTCAAATTTTAGTAATCAAGAGGTCAAATTTCATCTTCCTCTCTCTATCTCACTCATTTTCATCTCTTATTCTCTATACCTCTCTCTCTCTCTCACTATCTCCATCCCTTTATCTGACACTCTCTCCTGTGAGCTCAAGAACTACGTCTCTACATGTCCATATCTCTCTCCTTCCCTCTCTAATATCTATATCACTCCCTCCCTCCTTCCCTCTCTACATTTCTCTATCTCCCCTCCCTCTCCTTTTATCTCTATATATCTCTCTCTACTCTCTATATCACCTCTCTCTATACCTACCTATCCCTCTCTCCCTCTCTCCCCTCTTTCTCTCTCTCTTTGCTTGCCTCTCTCATTCCCTCTCTACTCTCTATCTTGTCATTCTCTCTCTCCTTCCCTCTCTAGTTCTCTCTATCTCACCTCTCTCTCCTTCCCTCCATCCTTATCTAATTTTCTCTATCTCCCCCTCTCTCACCTTCCCTTTCCACTTCTCTCT
>VDFB02281492.1:113812429-113853327 GCA_007258455.2 Sequoia sempervirens
AAAAGTTGTAGCCTTGACCTATCATCATTGTGTGAAGTTTCCTTTCGAAGGAAAAGAAATCACTATCCATGGAGATCCTGAGTCTTTCTACTATTGAAAAATTATTGATGAAAAATTCTATAAGATACCCTAAATACCCAAAAATGATGAAGGGCCTACACCATCAAGCTCATTTGTTGACCCATCATCCTTAGCATCTACCTCAGTAACAAGAATACCTTTTGTGTATAGTATACCCGACATCAAAGTAGTGATCTAGGATGATGGATGTGGAAACTAAAAACTATTGAAAGACAAATTTGTCTTAGGAGAGTTACCTATTTCTGCTTGATCTCATGGGAAACCCACATCTAGCACCAAGGAACCTAAAACAATCAAGATGGTAGCTACTACCTTCACAAAGTGGGGAATTTGAACCAAGAAGATGTAAATGAGGAAGATATCTCTAAACTCCTCTATCAAGATGAATGACCTGTCCTTGTTCTTCCCATGGAAGATAACAACAAAGACCTACAACTCATTCAAAATTGGGGATATAACAAGAATGAAAAGCTAGGACAGAATGATAACGGTTTACTAGAACTCACCGTTCCTGAGAAATGAATAAAGAATCTTGGCTTAGGTTGTACTACTAGCAGGGTCACACTTATTAGCAAAGGTATTTCTACTAAATGACTTGAGCATTCCTCTTTGTCACCTACACCACATGATACAACCTTATATGACTTTCCCCTTGATCTTGTTGACTTATTTGAGAACACCCTTTTTATGATATTCATAATATCCTTTGTCTCAAGAAACCAACCAACTAAAATATGCATATTATACCCACAACTTATTGACATGGACCAACAAGGACCATTGATTCTAGATTTATTAGAAAATGATGAAGTGATCTTAGAATTCATGGGACTCTGCAACAACTTATCATGGGTTGGTCACAAAGAAAGCTTCAACATAGAGATCAACACAAGGGCATACTATGGGGAGACAATTGAATCCTTAAGTCACAAAATAAATAAAATAGAACTAACATGTAGATCCTTTAGTGAAAACCACCTAGTGGCACTCTCTGATCCTGAAATAGTAAAAATAAAGGATGCATCTGATGGTGCAAACCTCTCTAAGGTGCCCAATGATGAGGGATTCAATCTCCCCCACAGTGCCATTCATTCAGAGAAATCAATAGTACTAGCAGAAAAAGTCACTCTAGTCAATGTGGGAACAATAGAAGCACCTAAGATAACTTTTTATGTTGAATCCTTATTGTACAAAGAATAGAAGAATCTTGCAATATTCCTCATGAAGCAAAGAGATAACTTTGCATGGTCATATACAAATATGCCAGGCCTTGATCTAGAAGTAGTTGTGCATCACTTAGCAATTTATCTTGAAGCTAAGCCAATCAAATAGAAATTAAGGAAGATGCACCCTCAGATAGAACTCTTGGTCAAACTAGAGTTACAAAAGCTTCTTGACGTTGGATTCATCCAACTGATAGATTATCCTAATTGGGTTTCAAACCTGGTAGGTCAGTCTCAAAATCCACTGGGGGCATCAGAATATGCACTAATTTTAGAGATCTGAACAAGGCATGTCTGAAGGATGATTCCCCTCTTTCCAACATCGATCTCATTTTGGACTTAATAGCTGGGCATGAAATGTTGTCACTCATGGATGGTTTTTCAGGCTACAATCAAATCATAATCACCAAGGAAGATCAACATAAAACTGCATTTTCTTGTCCATGGGGAACCTGTTGCTGGAATGTGATGTCATTTGGGATAAAGAATGCAAGAGTAGCCTATCAAAGATAAATGAACCTTATCTTCAATGACATGATCCACAAAAAAGTTGAAGATTATGTGGATGATATTTTGGCAAAATATAGGAAGAGAAGTGAGAACATACAAGTCTTAGGAACTATATTTGACAGGCTTGAAGAATACAAAGTAAGGCTAAATCCAAAGAAGTGTGTCTTCTAGGTCACATCAGGGAAACTTCTAGGGTTTATTGTTTCACAAACATGGATAGAAATTGATCCAACAAAGGTAAAATCCATCCTAGACATCGAACCACAAAAAACACTAAATTAGATGAGAGTGTTACAATGAAGATTGTAGTCCATTAGAAGGTTTATAACATAGCTATCAGATAAAATCCATCTATTTTCACATCTTCTCCATAAAGGGATAACCTACAAGTGGGATTGCAAGTGTGTAAAATTTTTCCAATAGATCAAGTATTATCTACTCATACCTCTAGTGCTCATGCCACCAATACCGAACAATTCATTGATCTTGTATATCTCAGCAACACCAGCAACACTAGGAGCTCTTTTAGCATAGCATGATGAAAATTTAAAGGAGAGGGCTATCTACTACATTAGCAGAACCTTGGTAGGCTATGAGATGAACTATTCAACCATTGAGAAGGAATGCCTAGCCATTTTTTTATTCACAAAAATTCAGACACTATTCTATCACAACAAATCAAGCTCATTGCAAAAATTGATCAATTGAAATGCCTGTGATCAAAATAAACCCTCACAAGACGAATGGTTAAATGGGCGATGATCTTAATAGAGTTTGACATAGAGTATGTGGAGCGTAAGGCAATCAAAGGACAAGTGATCACAAACCAACTAGTAGAAGCACCCATCTCACCCATCTATGTTGAGAACCCTCTAATATATAAGTTCCTTGATGAATCAGTGTTCCTTATCAACCTCACAACTTAGTGGAAAATGTACTTTGATGGATCATTCACCCAACATGGATCAGAAGCAGGCATTCTTTTCATCACCCCCTAAGGTGATTGTATCCCAAATTCATACAGACTGTCATTTCCCTATACCAACAACATTGTTGAGTACGAAGCCCTAATCACAAGTCTAAGGATAGTAGTACAGTGGAAAATTCAAGAAATGAAAGTATATGGAGACTCGCAACTTTTTATTAACCAAGTCAACGATAACTATCAAACTAAGGATGACAAGCTCACTCCTTATAAAAATATGGTGGAGAATCTCAAGGATCTTTTTATAGACATAACTATAGAGAAAATTCCTCACATGAATAATAGAGCAGTAGATGCCATGGAAACAATCAGATCACTACTAGACATGTCAAACAACATCCTCAATTATGAATTCTTGGTAGCACAACTTCTCGTACCAAAATTTGAAATTATTGAATCCGAATTTTCATTTTTCATTGTTGGTTCTAGATCCCCGTGGTACCATGACATATTTACTTACCTTAATAGAGGAACCCTTCCATTAGATATCACCTCAAACCTTAAATAGACCTTTGTTTAAAAGGAATCTCGATTTTTGATCCTAGGTGGTACCCTTTACCGATGAAGCATCGAAGGGACATTACTACGTTGTCTTAACCAAGAGGAATCCTTAACTACTTTAATAGAAGTACACAATGACATATGCAGATCCCATTCTAGTGGTATGAAATTAGCTAAGAAACTATTGAGGAAAGGGTACTATTGGCCAACCACAGAAAAATAATCCCATCAATATGTGCAAAAGTGTATCTATTGTCAACATGGAGATCTGATTCGTGCTCCAGCTCAAGAATTGAAACTGATGATAACACCATGGCTTTTTTTGTAGTGTGGACTTGACCTCATAGGAAAAATCACTCCAACCTCATCCAACGGCCACAAGTTTATCATAACCGCCATTGAGCACTTTACTAAGTGGGTTTAATCCATTCCTATGACCTACATAACGAGGAAGTAGATAGCAAAATTTATTTTGAACTACCTAATCTTTCATTATGGTGTTCCACAAATCCTCATCTCAAATAATGGAACTCCTTTTAAAAGTTAGGATGTGAAAGAGTTGTACCAAAAATTTGATATCCAACACTAATTCTCTATCCCATACTATCCCCAAGGAAATGGCCAAATGGAAGCTACAAACAAAACTATCCTGAAAATCCTAAAGAAAATAGTGAACGAATATGGTCATGACTGGAATCTACAATTAAATCCTACTCTCTCAGCTTATCGAACTAGATTTGCATGCCTACAGTTGAAACCCCTTTCTCCCTAGTCTATGGATTAGAAGCCATCTTTCCTATTGAGGTTGAGCTCCCATCATTGTGAGTATCACTACAGAACTTGATAACTAAGGAAGAATATAGAGTGTCTCAACTAAATGAAATAGAATTCCTAGATGAACGTCAACTTGATGCCCTTAATCACTTGCAAGTATATCAAAACTAATTGAAACAAAGCTATAACAAGAAAATAAAATATCAGTCATTCCAGTTAGGAGATCTAGTATTAAAGCAGAATTAGAAGAACCTTCCAGATCAAGACAACAAAGGAAAGTTTGAGCCTAACTAGTTGGCTCCCTTTGTCATCACAACAGGTTATGGATTAAGAGCATATCAACTGTCAACACCTCAAGGTGAACCTTTGTAGGAGCCAACTAACAACTTGCATCTCAAAAAAATTTATGCCTAGTCTTTAAGGGTATAAATTAGAAAATACAAAAAATGAGAAAAATGAGAAAAAAATTTAAAAAAATGAGAAAAAGGATTGAAAAATGTAAAGAAAAATATTCGTCCTCTGGCGAAAACCATTACGATGACGCTTTAGGCAAGTACCTTAGTGAAAACCTGGCACAAAGGCACCTTGCATAAATAAAGCACCTCCATCTATTTTTTGGCTCTTTTGTACTATTATTCTTTGCACTGCCATTTATCCAGCATCCACATCCCTATCATGGCTTAACAATATGATATATCATGAACCCTTTAGCACTACTTGGAATATTCCAAAGGTTAGTGTATCTTTCCTTTATCAAAGTAGTCTAACATGTCACACTAGGGACATTTCGTTATGGGTCATATTGGGTTCTTGTATATCTTGAGGTCCTTGAAACTCTTATCCCAAAAATCCAAAAATCATTCATAAAATCTTATCTCAAAATCCAAAAATATTTGCAAAATCATGAATAGCTAAAATTCTAAAACATTCAAAAAAATTTAAAGGAAAAATCCAAAAACATCCAAAAAATGTCAAAAACCCTAAAAAGATCGAACATCTAAAAACCAAAAAAATAGAGTCCTCTTGTAGAACTATGGGTCTTTGAGCTTCAATGTATGCAAGTCCATCATTGATGTTCCCTCGAGATACCCTAGGTTAGTCCTTTAGGAGTCTATCACAATAAACCAATGTATTTCACTTGTTCAAATCTCTATCTTGTAAATAGGTCGAGTCAGTCAAACTACGTGGCCTCTGCATGTCTAATGTAGGCAAGACTTATCTTTGATCAGCCCCTGAGGCCCCTAGGATAGGTCTTTAGGTTAGGTTCTTGGTCAAAACTTGGAAACTCTCAGAAAACCCCTAAACATTTGTAAAACCCTTGAAAATACCAAAAACATTCAAATATCTGAAAATAACCAAAACATCCAAATATCTCAAAAAACAAAAAAACATTTGAAAATTGAAAATCCAAAAACATTAGAAAACATTCAAAAAACCTAAAAAGCCTAAAAAATATTGGAAATCACTAAACAACCTCATATATTCTGAAAATTCCAACAACATTTGTAAAAATTTCAAAAAGACCAAAAATAGTCTCAAAATATTCTCAAAATACCAAAAACATTAAAATATACCAGAAAATCCAAAACACATTCATCCCATCTCACTTTCACCTGAAATAAACTTTCACCCATAATAAATCAATCGCCACCTTCAACCTTTGGCAAAACAAATAGAAAGTAGGAATAACAAGTCGTAAAGTGTGAACCTAAAATGTCAAAATCTAAAGTCTAGATCATAGGTAAATGCATCAGTGAAGTTTGTAAGAAATGAATCATCTTAGCATCATCATCCTAACATCAAACAACCCTCTAATCAACATTTCCTAGGATGCATCCTTCTTGTGATGGACATTAGTATTAGAAATTATTTTAGCTAAACTTAAACTAGGAAAGAGATATAGATAACACTGACTATTTTTCTTTGATCTTTTCTTATGATTTATCTTAATGACACATTTTGAGGACCTCTCGATGATGTATATCAAAATGATTTAGAGAGAAAGGAATGGGGAATTGATCATTATCTTTCATTTTTTATTACTTGCTTAGTTGCGTGTAGGAAGGTCATTTAGGGTATGTTTTTTACTATTGCGTATTCTTTTGTCCAATATATTCTAAGCTTCTAACTTGCATTCGAATGATGTTTTCATATGTCAAGGTGTGAACATGAACTATCATATCTATTTTTCGAGTCAAAGTCCATTACATTAGATACAACATCATCTTGGTTATTAATACCTTGATGCATCGTGTCTTGTGTTATATCAAACAATTTAAGGAAGAACAAAAAGTCCCAATCCCAAAGTGTGAGCACCTCATCACCCTGCATTTCATTCTGCATTTTGCATTGTCTCGTCATCATCTCTAATAAATTCTTGATGGATCAAGGACTTGTTGAATCTTTTGAAGCAATCATCGCAATCAATGATTATTCATTTGTTATTCTTCTATCTTATCTCTGCACTAACCTAGTATCATTATAGTCAACAAAAAAATCATCAATGCATCTAGCTTGCATCCATAAACCATCAGCATACATGCATCTCATAATCATAGCATAATCATAAAACATCGATCAACATAATCATTGCATATCACATCATACATTTTGCATAATCATTCAAGTTGTGATAAGTAATAGAGATTTGCTATTCTAAGCATCTTAAATTGTTGTATATCATAAGCATTTGCATCCATACATCCACATGCATACGTCATCATCATAAGATGCATAGAAAATACACAAAAAAGAAATGCATCCATATCATTTGCATCCAAAACATATGCATATCATAATCATCCATCCATATCATATCATGAAAAATAATGAAAAGGAACATAACATTGCATCCATCCATATCATGATCATCGCATATCACATAGGAATAAATATAATGCATCCATACATGATAAAGTATAAGAATCCATATCATATTCATCCATACATGAAATAAAGTGAACACATCATGGCATGAACCATCCATATCCATATCATATATATATATCAAAAAATGAGTCATGGTACAAAATTTGAATCAGTGTATGAACATCGATCAAAAGCACAATATTCATGAGGCTATCAAAAAGGAGCCCATAATATCTATGGTAAAGAATGGGGAAACAAAATCAAAAACTGGTTGTACATCAAAGGATAGCCTTGGTGGTTGCTACCCTCTCCTGCCTGCCTCTTAGGTTGATCCTTTGCTAGCAGTCGTGTATCGTTGTCCTATGAAAAATCCAACTATCTCAGTGTCGTTGCTACATCACGATGATAATGTTGACTATAATGTGTAACCTTTGTAACTACCTCTCTATATAATCTGGTTGACATAGTCCTACCATGAGTGGCCACCATCATCGCCTCAATTTTCTAGCACCGAGCAACCCCTTGGCCTATCTCTCCAGTCACAGCCTATACTCATTGTCACACCTGATCTCTCTTGGTTGTGAGTGCAACCACTTGCTATCATGCTTGGTCTCACTCAATAGTAAGACCCAAAAATTTTTGGTGGGCCTAATCTTGCTCACCAGTCAATGTCTGCACCTACTGCTACATCTGTTGTATCTTTGCATCTCGAGCATCTGGTGGTGGTGGTGATCTTAGATGTTGTTGTACAACTGGAGGCTACTGAGAAGGCTATTGGTGTACAACTAGAGGAGCCCCCAAAACATGACCATCCTAGCCATCCTGGCCACCCTATCCTATGCCTATCCTTGCTCCTCTACCTCTGGGTCTCCCTCTAGGAGGAACACCCACTAGATATATCAATCATTGAGGAGGGACAAACCAAACATCATATGCAAACGTACTCTATGCTACTTCCTATCCTCGATCATATGCCCAGGGCTAAGCCACCAACTGTCTAAAGCTCTCAATTTACTCGAGAGCTAGAATAGTCAGTCCCCATGTGGGAACCTCTTGTGTCACCCTCACAAAAATTTCCCTATATACATCATCATGTCTATCGTGAACCTATCCAAACTGTTGGGCTACCCTATCTAGTAGATATCTCTCAATGATATGGTGCTCTCAACCCTACATGTATTGAGTCTTCCTAGTGAAGTACAACTTCTAGATATCGTCAAACCATGGTGGCATCTATAGCCATGGGTGCCAGTGAAAAATTGTTATATCATCAATCACTCATCGCCAATATGGGAGCCCATTCTATTTGGTGTACCTCAACATAATGAAGCCTCTATATCTCCAAATGAAAGGATCATCTGGCTCTATGTATGCCATCTAAACAATAGGTCAGAGCACGGCGATGTGCTCCCATTCCAAAATATGTAGTAGAGTCACCCCTACACCAATGGCTCTCCCATCAAAGTAGATGAAATGATGCAAGTAATGATACATGGAGGCCAACATCATGGACCCCCATGCAAAAAAATTCCTCTTGTACAACATTCGATTCCACACTAAGCCCTATCCTAGGCTAAATCCTCCACTACATCTATCAGGAGCCACCAAAACCTAAAATGATGGCTGCAATAATCAATCGAAAGGTTGGCACATGACCTCTATATGACTCAAGGTCGATCTGCGATGCGGATAAAACAATTTGATCCATCTCCATGACCTCGAGGTAGGAGTTAAATCCAACATCAACATCATAGATCACATGATCTCCTTGAATCAACAAACGAAGGATCCGACAAACATCTTCCAAGGTCACTATCACCTCACCTATCAGAGGTGGAAGGATGAGGTCTTGTTGTGCCATCTTCGCAAAAAGCAGTCATCATCGCTAAGTGTAGACACTGAAATTTGGTTTAGTCCTGCGACTTCCATATTCTTCATAACTTGTATTCTTCATGGTCATGATTCAATAATCTTAATTATTTAATTAATTCATCTTAACATTAATTCTTCTATTGATTAAATAATTTTAATTATTTAATTAATTCATCTTTTGTTAATTCTTCTATTAATTAAATAATCTTAATTATTTAATTAATTCACACTTTTCTTTATTCTATCTGATTAATTAAATAAATGCTTTTTATTTAATTATGTTACTAATTAACCTTATCCTTCTGTCAAATTAAATAAATTCTTATTTAATTTATTCTTTATCATATTTCAACTATAATTAAATAAATTCATTATTTATTTAATTATTCATTTAAAATCCCTTCATCATTTAATTAAATAAATATTATTTATTTAATTATTCTTCGAATATCAAGTCTTGAATTAAATGAATTATTTAATTCATTAATTCTATTTTAACGCATTCTTCTATATTTTAGATAATTGTGTGAAGTCATCTAAGTATTCACTTTTACTCGACTTGACATCTATTTTAATCGCTTAGTTAACTCTTGCTTTGATGTCTAAGTGGCGTTCTCGAGTAATCTCTTCGTCAAATCATTCAATTGTCCAGTTCTAACTCATTTGCGTGCACATGCATATTAATTAAATATTCTTATTTAATTAATTAAACCTTGTGCGGGCATTCAAACAAGAGTTGCTTTAATCAATCTTTATCTTTGTCATGCAAAGATATTTCTTCTGTTTTTGAATACCGAACTGAAGATTAAATCATTTATTTAATCTTTAATTCTATTTCTAATTTGTATCACTCATGTCACTACTAACAGTTATTAGAATGCATGTCTAATCAGTCAATCTCAACTGTCCCTTGATCTTTCAATCTTGGCCTATCGTTCGAATAATCAATTTTCTATAAATTGATTTGTCATTCTTCATTCCAATCTCTCTTGCGAAATCTTATGACTTTTAAGAGCACTTTGTATTGAATCTTCAATATTTTGCTAATCACTATCTTAGGCTATACTTGCACGAACTTACTAAAAATCTGAGGGCAATTATACTACACAAGTAAAATGGAGAAGGGAAATCGAGATGAATCATGGAAATACGTTCGAAATTGGTGAGATTGTTCTAGTTTTGTTTACGTTTTATCTTTCCTATGTACTTTGTTGCTTAAACGAATGAATTTTCATTTTAGATTTAGTATTGTATGCATTGTTTGCTTCTAATCTTCTTTGTATTCTATTGTGCAATTTTTATTATGGCGTTACATTTGGTGAACCCGACATGAAGACACCATCTTCATGAATCCGTAGATCTTTTATTTTTCATTTTTTCAGATTTTTCATATGCAACGACGCATCTGAAGTTTCCTGAACCACAATTGAATTCCTGAACTACATATGTCAGAATAAATGATGCATTTGTATTTTCTTGAACCGCAATTGAACAAGAAACGACGCATCTGACTAGTAGCAAAACAACGCAATTGACTATTAAAATTTTATTTATGTTTTCCGCAATCTAAAATTTTCAATTGATTTTTGTGTTACTGATATCTTATCTTCAGCATGTGGCCTTTTGGAGTTAACAAGTTTTTGCAAGACGATTGATGAAAACAATATTGAAAACTACTAATGAATCTTTGTGCAAAATGCTTGTCGAAGACCCTAGTTAATTTTTTTTGAAACAAATTGTTTGGTAGCGTAGCAAATATTTTGTTTGGTGTAAAATTAACAAGTGTCTACTATGTTTGGTTTGAAAGCACAAGTCTGGTTACCCTTACGACTTGGTACATCGAAGTATCCTCTCCCCTTGCACATCTGTGCGATCCTGGGTGTAAGAGAAACGGTTACCAACTCTAGAACTTGGGCCTGTTCTGGTGGGAAAAAGTACTCACCCCAAGACGACTCAGACCGATAGCACCATGAACCCGAGGGACTTCCAGTCAGTATATAAAAGTGGGTTCTTGGGGAAACCCCAAGAATCACGAGTGTGGTTCCGACAAGATGGATCCAAAAGGGGACTCACGCTGTATGGATCACACCCCACGAATGGAATGCTCGAATTAAATACCTCTTGTTTTAGAGACCAACCTATTTGTGGTCGTTGCTTGGTATAGTGCAGGGTATAGTATCATGCTCGAAGATTACTCACTACTGATCCCCTTGAGTAGAGATAGCAGTTCTTGGGAGGTCATTGCCCAAAGAATTCAAAATTGGTGTGCTCGAAAGATGTTAATGAGCCATGGAGGGGAGCTAATGCCACCAAATTTCTAAGCTATCCACTCTCGAGAAGGAAAGGTGTTCATCACCAATCCAGGGTATTTCAGTGGGCTATACCAAGTATACAAACCCTAGGCCTTTGGCCTATTAGGATGTGCTTGACTGTTATTAATATAAATGTTCTTTGAGTCCAAACTCGAAACTAAAAATACTTTTTCTTATGATTGTCTTTGATTGTCAAAATTTTATCATGGAAAACGGAGTCAGTTTAAATTTCATGTCACTAAAAATTCATAGAGAGTTGCAACTATTCACCAGAAACTCGCATCTAATTTTTAGAGTCGCATATGTTAAATTTTGAGTCGCATCTGTTAATTTTCGAGTCGCATCTATCATTATCAATCACATCTGTCAAGATTAGGGTTGCATCTATCAGTTTGGCTTGCATTTGCTTTGGAAAAACTGCATGCATTATATTCTTAGTTGCATCTGTCAGTTAGAGTCGCATCTGGTAAAATTTTGAGTCACATTTGTCAGTTTAGACCGCAATTGTTAATTTTGGACTGCATCTATTAAATCCTAAGATGCATCTGTCTGATTATTAGAAAACCAGAATTCATAGGCACTGTCCAGTCAACATGCTTGCACCAATTTCAGTTGTCTTCACACAAAGTAGTCCTTGAATAGAAACCTGAAACGATTTGCTCAATTTTGCATACTTTAGGGTCATTTAGTCATTACCATAGTTGTCTTCATTTAGATTTTAGCTTCATCTTAGGATACATATCACCTTGCATTAGACTTATAGAAAGGTCACTTTTACAAACTTTAGGAGTAGTCCACCATCTATACTCTAGAAAAGTCATAGTGTCAACAAATTTTGTCATTGAACCTAGTCCTATCATCTTATACTTTGTCCTACAGAGAGTCCTCCTAGCTCATCAGTCTAGTTAGGAAACTCAGCTTGTCTTTGATCCTCGCCCTACATTGGTTCTTTGACTTAACTAAATTGACACCTTGGTTTGACTTTAGGTAGTTGGTCCCTTCATCTTGGGTTTATAGAATTGATCACTTTAGGGTCTTGCTTAGACTTTTGCATCTTTAGAGTCTAGACTAGTGTCATCCTAGGACATCCCTTATTTTGCATATGAAAATCCCAAAAACATAGACTAGAGTCGTATTGTTCATAGATATAGTCTTGCATATCCCACATATTGAGCTTGTATTACATGGTTGAAACTAGGTCTAAGAGAAGAGAGAGAGAAAACATGTCGAACCCAAATGAGTTCATCAATCCATTTTCTTCAAGACCTCATAAGACTCTATTAGAAAAATTCACCACTAGAAACACTCAAGGACATATTGCAGTAGAGGACAGAGGCTGCCACATAGGATCCTGAGTTTGCCTCTTTTGTAGATGAGTACCTAGCAAATGATCGTCAACGATTTTTAGGAAAATTGCTAGCTGAAGGTGCTACTTTACCTCCAGGATTTGATATCAGTATTTTACAAACTCAACCTACACAAGGGACAAATACAATGACTGCTAGTACTACTATACCTTAGGTCAACACAACAATGCCATCTACCACATCTACACAGAGTACGACAGTCCATACGTCTCCATTTGGTATGTCTAGCATGACATCAGGATTTAATTTCACTGTAGGGGCATCATCATCCACTCCCTTTGGTCCTCTTGTTGGGAGTAAAAGACCTAAAATGTCAGCCCATGCATCTTATGTTGGTGTCACAAGTGGACAATCAACAACCATACCTACTGCTACTATCACGGGTACCTTACCATAGTCGATGGCCATACCTAGTGCTCAAATCACTAGTACTATACCAAGGATTACACAAACAGGAGGCATTCCCTCCTTCCAATATCGCAATCAACATCCACTCTTCTAGACTAGTAGTCAGAATCCACTTACATCGACCCCGAATTAGAGTCCCTTTTCACAGATTGGTAATCAGATCTGTCCACACAGATTCCAAGCCAAAACCAATTCACATCGATTCCGAATCAGAACCCCTTTTCACAGATGGGTAGTCATAATTTGTCCACACAGATTCCAAGTCAAAACCAATTCACATCGATTCCAAATCAGAATCCCTTCTCACAGATTGGTAGTTAGAATATGTCCACACAGATTCCAAGTCAAAACCAATTCACATCGATTTCGAATTAGAATCCCTTTTCACAGATTGGTAGTCAAAATCTATTCACACATATTCCAAGTCAAAACCAATTCACATCAATTTTGAATCAAAATCCCTTTTCACAGATTGGTAGTCAGAATCTGTTCACACAGATTCCAAGGAAAAACCAATTCACATCGATTTCAAATCAGAATCCTTTTTCACAGAGTGGTACTCGAAATTTGTTTACACAGAACCTAGGTCAACACCAATTTATGTAGATACCAAACCAAAACACATTTACCAACATTTTGAATCCAAATCCACCTCAGATACCAATGTTCAATTGAAACCCATCATGAGACTTTGGATTTCAGAACACATACACAGATCTGCATAATCCTCCTAGCACATCTTTGACCCAATTTGATTTCCTACAAACACAAATGCATCCATTACAAACACAAATGGATAACATGTCGGTGTCAACTAAGAAATCATTTTCAACAAAGGACATATGCCCATTCCCCTTTGATAGATCATTGTACATGACACCTTTCCCTCACAGATATGTCATACCAAATCTTCCTAAGTACAATGGCAAACAAAATCCAATCGAACATATCAGGGAATTTTCTACCATATGCATAGATGTCGCTTATGACCCCACATATCTTATGAGACTATTTCCAAGGAGTCTTGTAGGAATTGCACTAGAGTGATTTTTGGGTCTAGATTCTGGCATTCGATCTTAGGGTGAACTGGTTGAGAAATTTGTGGAACAATTCACCTTCAACATAGATCATGAGATAAATATAGCAACTTTGTGTCACACAACACAAGATGAAGGGGAAAAATTCATTGCTTTCTTCCAGAGATGGAGAACCATAGCTAGTAGGTGTCCTGTTGAGATACCTAAAAAACAAAAAGTTACAATGTTTCAAGAAAACCTTCATGCAAAACTCAGGAGCAACCTAAGGGTACATTGTTGTACTTCTTTTTCAGAACTAGTCAAAAAAGGGGTGATAATAGAGAAGGATCTCATTGAAAAGGGCGAACTCAAGACAACAACATCTAATTGAAACTCGATCGTACAAAATACCCCCACTGATAGAAACAGATTCTGGTCTCGCAACAAAAATGTCACCGATGATGGGGTAGTTGATACTAAAACACTACAAGCAAGACCTCTCATCACATTACAAGGACCTCATACTTTTTCCAACACGCTTAATGTTGTCAATCAACCTCCTAACATGGTCCAAAATACTCAACGTCCACAACAAAGGAGATTTCAGAAACGTGAGTTCACTCCCTTAGGGGAACCCATTGATTTGGTGTTCAAACAACTGTTACAACATAACCTCATACAGCTAGAAGAACCAAGACAATACGATCTAGGAAAGTTTAAACTAGCTTAGTGGATGACAATGCCTTTTGTGATTATCATAGGACTAAGAGGCATAACTTACAAAACTGTCGACAACTGAAGAATATCATACAAGATCTTGTTGAAAGGAGAATTATCGAAGTTAGTGGATAAAAACAAAAGACATCGAACACTGATCATCAAGTCTTTTCAGACCCACTACATGACCATGGGAAAGGAACTGTTCCTAGCTCGAGTACTAAGACCAATATGTCAACCAACTATGTGAGTATCAAACATGATTATGATAGTGGTAAAATCATTCATTGCCTTTGTGCCGCTGATGAAAACACCAATACCATCACTATCAATACTAAGCCTGAGTGTGCAGTCAATACTCACCGTACTAAGTTCACTATCCAAGGCCCTCCATCACAGCAAACACCCCAACCTTCCAAGTTACAATACAACCTACTTGACCAATTGGGGAAGACCCCAACCCAAATTTCAATCTTGGAATTGTTGCGTATTTCTCCTGAGCATCAATCTATCCTCGATAAGGCTTTACAGAACACCACGGTCCCTAATGACCTTGATGTCAATTGTTTATAGGAAATGGTGGGATACTTGACCAATAATCACCATGCCACATTTTCTGAACAAGACTATGCAACACAAAAGATGAACCATAACAACCCTTTACATCTAGAAGTCCTTGTTGATGACACCAAAGTTAGATGAGTTTTGGTAGATGGAGGAGCAGGGTTAAATCTATGCACTTTAAAACTAATTAAGGCATTAGGTATTTCAGAAGCATGTGTAGACACCACTAAGAGTATTGTCATTAAGGCTTATGATGATGAAGAATGAAAATCCAAGGGGGTGGTAACACTTCCTATCAGAATTGGTCCTGCGATAATGGAGACAAAATTCTAGGTCTTGGATCTCACCCTTCCTTGTAACCTTCTACTCGGTAGACCATGGATTCATGCCATGAAGGCAGTCCCTTCCATGTATCATCAGTGTCTTAAATTCCCTTACAATGGCATAGAAATAACTATAGATGGTGATCTTGATCCTTTCCAGTACTGCACCAATCTAAAAGAGATCCCCCAACGTCAAGTGCCAGTAAACCATGAGGCCTCATCGTCCAATCCATCTTCTTATGTTGATCCATCCACACTCACTCGAACATCTGTTCTACCCTCAATTCCTATCACTCCTAGGGTTGAGATCCAAGACAAGGGTTGTGGAGAGTATTACATGAGGACTTCTTATTGTGTTAGCCATTTGGTTCCCCCTCAGTCATATGGTTTACCTACAATAGGTCGAGGATAGTCTATGATCACTATACATGTTCCCCCCACAACAACTTCCACCAAATGGGGTGAATTAAGCAAAGAGGCTATCAATGCAGAAGATTTCACTTCCTAGCTGTATAGGGAAGATGATGAGAAACCACTCTTACTGGCTCATATTCCTACAAATCTATATGGAAAGGGTTTCAAAATTATGCAAATCAAAGCATATGATGGACAGAGTGGTTTAGGCTTAAACCAAGGTGGTAGAATTGAACCAATATTTGTTTCTCAGTGGCCAAAAGGAGTAGGGCTAGGGTTTCAACCGATTCAGATTGGCATTCCTAGTACTCCATTACCCTTACATGAGGAAGTACGTGCTTCAGAAGATATTAAGACATCTCACAAACCAATGGACCAATATCATTGTGACTCCCCCGATTCTAACGATTATGAGTGGGATTCCTTATCCTTTACTTCTTCCATGTACCTTGACAAGTTATTTGGAGAACTTGACTTGATGTTAAGTTCCTCACCCAATCCCTTAAATTCCTGTCCGCCAAAGAAAATGACAAAAGAGGAATGGTTTAAACACTACTGTTGGGAATCACTTGATCCTACCTCTTGGCAACCTGAGCCACCCATTTCTGATAGTCAAACCTTGGCATTAGGCCCACCCATCAATCCACCTAGACCCAAACCTAAGAGCAAAGAGGACCTGGTACAAGACTTTTGTAACCACATGAATAATTCAATCTTTACCTTGACCCCATTAGACTTTGATAACTCTGATGATGACATGCCCTTAGTTTATCCCCAACTCATTGATTGGTATCAACAAGACCCACCCACCTTAGACACTTTTGAGAATGACGAAGCAATTGCTGAGTTCCTGGGATTACGAGAAGGCATACCTAATGAGGATCATAAGGCTGGTTTTACCATTGACTTGGACAATAAATCATATTTTGGGGAATCCATTCAACCCTCCAGTTGCAAAAATGAGAAAAATAATAAACAAAATAGAAATGATGAGTCTCTGGGTGAAAACCGAAAGGCACCTCTAGACAATGAAACAGTAAAAAGAAAGGACGCATCCAAAGGTGAAAACCTCTCTGAGGCACCTAAGGATGGAGGTTTGAACATTCTTCCCATTGCATAGGAATAGTCACCCATGCTCGTTGAAGATTCAGTAGAAGTCAACATAGGCAAAAAAGAGAATCCTCGACTGGTTTATTTGGCAGCGTCATTGACAATAGAAGAGAAATCAGAGTTCCATAACTTCTTTGAACAAAGACAGATAAATTTTGCTTGGTCATATGCCGACATGCCAGGGTTAGATCCTGAACTTGTTCTACATCATTTTCCCCTACAACCAAGTGCCAAACCAGTGAAAAAAAATTTGAGAAAAATGCACCCACAAATTGCTTTATTAGTCAAGGCAGAACTCAAGAAACTGTTAGACGTTGGTTTCATCAGACCTATTGACTATGCTGATTGGATCTCCAATCTTGTACTAGTCACTAAACCAACTAGGGGCATCCGCATCTGCACTGATTTTAGGGATATCAACAAAGCTTGTCTTAAGGATGAATTCCCTTTGCCTAATATAGACATGATAGTTGACATGACAGCAAGTTATGAGATGTTGTCCCTTATGGATGGATTTTCAGGATATAACCAGATTAGGATTACAACTGAAGACCAACCTAAGACAACTTTCACTTGTCCTTGGGGAACATATTGCTGGAATGTTATGCCCTTCGAACTCAAGAATGCAGGAGCAACCTATTAGTGTGCCATGACTACTATCTTTCATGATCTAGTACACACTTGTATGGAGGATTATGTCAATGACCTTATTGTAAAATCCAAAACAAGGGCAGAACATTTACAAGTTTTAGACAAGGTATTTCAGAGGCTAGAGAAGTATAAAGTGAGACTTAATCTAAAGAAATGTGTGTTTGGAGTCAAGTCAGGAAAGCTGTTAGGTTATATCATTTCTAGACGAGGTATTGAAGTGGATCTGGCTAAGGTAAAAGCAATCATGGACATGCCTCCACCCACTAATCTTAGTCAACTAAGGACACTACAGGGAAGGTTGCAATCTATCAGAAGATTTATAGTGCAGTTAGCCGATAAGACACATCCGTTTCAACATCTACTAAAGAAAGGAGTACCCTTTGCATGGACAGTTAGGTGTGAAGAGGCTTTTCAATTGATTAAGGAATATTTACTCACACCACCTGTCTTAATGCACCTGTTGAAGGAAGACCATTGATTCTTTATATTACGGCAACCCATTCATCACTCGGAGCATTGCTTGCAAAGAATGACGATGAAGGTCATGAAGGGGAAATCTATTATATCAGTCGAACTTTGGTTGGTTATGAGCTCAACTATAGTACCATTGAACATGCATGTCTTGCAGTAGTATTTGCTACCCAAAAACTATGGCACTACATGCTAAACCATCAAACAATGTTGATTGCTAAAATAGACCCTCTAAAATATCTCCTTAGCAAGGTAGCATTAACAAGACGACTGGCCAAATGGGTTATGATACTTAGTGAGTATGACATCCAGTATGTAGAAAGAAAAGCTATTAAAGGACAGGTCATTGCTGATCAGTTAGCTGACGCACCCATACAGGTAGATCACCTATTAGTTGCAGAATTTCCTAATGAGTTCATATTCACATTTGACACAAACATAGCATGGAAACTGTACTTTGATGGCTCACATACAAATCATGGTTCAGGAGCTGGTATACTATTTATCACACCACGGGGTGATTCCATCCCTAATTCATTCAGGATTGCATTCCCATGCACTAACAACATGGCAGAGTATGAAGCTCTAGTGATAGGGTTACGCATGGCGGTCAAGTGGAAAATTAAGGTTTTACAGGTATATGGCGATTCTCAACTAGTAATCAGACAGGTAAACGATGATTATGAGACTAAGGATGAGAAGCTTGCTCCCTACAAGCGCATGGCTAATAGCTTTAAAGAGTATTTTGACAAAGTTGAATTTCATCAAATACCTCATGTTTTAAATAGGGCAGCTGATGCTATGGCTACAACTACATCACTTCTTGACATTCCTAACAACGTGCATAAGTTTGAGTTCTTGGTAGAACAGCTTTTGGTCCCAGACTACGATATCCCAGATTCTGAAATGGTGTGTGACATTGTTGGTCTTGATTCCCCATGGTACAAAGAAATCTATGATTACCTTCATGCTGAAGTCATGCCCACTGGCCTATCAAATAACCAACGTAGGACATTCCTCCGCAAGTCAACCAAATACACCATCGTCGGAGACACCCTATATAGATGCACCTTAGATAATACCCTACTGAGATGTCTTGATTCTACTAAAGCACAAGCAACCTTGCATGGGGTGCATGAGGGTATATGTGTTTCCCATTCGAGCGGTCCTACCTTAGCCAAAAAGATTATGAGACTAGGTTATTACTAGCCTACTATGGAAAAAGACTCATATGTCTTTGTAACAAAATGTTGTCAATGCCAAGTTCATGGAGACTTGATACATGCCCCAGCACAGGAGCTCCATCCTATAACATCACCATGTCCCTTTACCCAATGGGGACTCGACCTCATAGGAAAGATCCACCCCACATCATCTAATGGACACAATTTCATTATCACTGCCACTGAGTACTTTACGAAGTGGATTGAAGCCATTCCCATGACATACATTACCAACACACAGATTTCTAAATTTATCCTGAACTATATCATCTATCAATATGGTGTCCCTCAGTCCATAATCACTAATAATGGCCGCCCATTTAAGAACCGAGAAGTTCGTCATCTGTGTGAAGAATTTCATATCCAACATCACTTTTCCACTCCATACTACCCCCAAGGTAACAGCCAAGCGGAGGCATCTAACAAGACCATCATTAGAATCCTTAAGAAGACTGTCAATGATGCTGGTCATGACTGGTATTTATAGCTTAACCCTACCTTATGGGCTTATCGTACCAGTATCCATACTCCCACTGGTGCTACTCCATATTCACTGGTATTTGGGTCTGAAGCCATTTTGCCTATTGAGGTCGAGATTCCTTCCCTAAGGGTATCCCTGAAAGGCCACATTGATGATGAAGAGTACCGAGTGTCAAGACTCCATGAGCTAGAATTCGTAGATGAGCGTAGACAAAAGGCACTAGACCATCTCCAAGCATATCAGAATTTCCTTCATCGTAGCTATAACAGGAAGGTTTTGAACAGAAACTTTGACATTGGTGACCTAGTTTTTATGGAGAACCCAAAGAATCAAGCAGAAAGAGAAAAACTAGGAAAGTTTGAACCTAATTGGTTAGGACCTTATGTTGTTACGGAAACTTTTGGATCAGGAGCGTACCAACTCTCTACTCCTGAAGGGGAACCATTGTCCTCACCAATCAATAGTATGCATCTGAAGAAGTTTTATGCATAGCTTATGGGAGCCTTTGTCTTAATTAGCAAAAAAATATTACAAAAAACAAAAAAAAAATCAAAAAATCACAAAAAAATCATTATCAAGGTGAAAACCTGGCAAACAGGCATCTTGGTAACACCAAAAAAATTAGATAATATAGAAAATAGTAAAGACAAATCATTCGTCCAATGGTGAAAACCACTTTGGTGGCGCTTTGGATAGGTACCATGGTGAAAACCTGGCAAACAGGTGCCATGTGTACTCAACTCTGCTCCTTTGTCTACTATTATTCTAATCTACTTTCCTATACATAGTCCACTATCTTGTACATAGTCCACTACCTTGTACATAGTCCACTACCATGTACATAGTCCTTATCCCTATACATAGTCCACTTCCCTATACATAGTCCTTATCCCTATACATACTAACTATCCCTGAACATATCCCTTATCTTTTGTGTCCATCGCTTGTATATACCATTCATAATAAGTGGTAGTCCTTCCCATAACTTGGAACGATTGACATCGAGAGCATTTCATATCCCCCATCTTACCCTATTCATAATCAATTGGTCTTATACTCGACTGGGGGCAAACACTTGACATGTGTTATATTGGTTCTTACATTGGTTGTGTTGAAGACGTAAAACTTGTAAAATCCACAAACATCACAAAATGACCTGAAAAAACACAAAAACATCAGAAAACTTCAAAAAGACAAAAAAATCAAAACATTTTGAAAATCCAAAAACAAAGTCAAAGTCAGTCGCACGTGTCAATCTTTGAAGTTTGTCAAACTACATTGCCTCTATGACTGGACGTAGGCAAGGCCATCTGCCGATCTGCCCCCGAGGCATTAGGTCAATCCGTTTAGGTTTGTCTGTATAAAATCATGCGTCAATCCATGTGTCTATATGACAAGGTCATTAGTTGTGTCGAACTGCAAGGTCTCTACGTGTACAACGTAAGCAAGGCCATCAATCGATGAGCCCCCAAGGCCGCACTAGGTCAGTCCATTTGGGTTCGTCGCATTCACTTTCACACATGTCTTCTATTTGTAGTCAGTCTTGTCGGTCAAGTCAAGTCGAACTACGAGGTCTCTGCATGTATAACATAGGCAAGGCCATCAATTGATGAGCCCCTGAGGCTGCACTAGGTCAGTCCTTTAGGGTTTTTCGTCACACAGTCAATTGTCCACACATCATATTAGGTCATGCATTAATCTGGTGAACAATTCAGCAATATCTCTGAGTCAAATCAAACAACTTGCCAAACAAAACAACCAAAACAAATCAACTAATGTCTGCTATAGGATGTGTCCTTCCTGGAAACAGACATCATCATGGAAATCAACCTATATCTTATTTAGGATGGGTCCTTCCTGAGTACTCATATCAGTAAAACAACCTATGTCTTATACAAGATTAGTCCTTCCTACATAATCGACAAGGTTAAACAATCAAATATAGCCTTACACAAGTTATCACATCAACGGCATCTGACTCAACATCTTATACGATACATGTCTTTCTGAAACTAGGCTTTGTCATGCCTTATACAGATAGTCATAACATCAAAACCAAACTCAAGGTCTTATCTGGTATGTGTATCTCTTGAAATCGGGCTCTATCAATCAATTCTTTTATCAATCAAAACAAATCAAACAAACAAGATCAAGTTTTGGCAAATATTTTACTTGCTTTTTGACTATCTGAATTATTTATCTTATCTTTTTAGTTGACTTTATGATAGGAATTATGTTACTAGCTTTCTCAAGGATGTCCTATGAAGGATTTAGAGAAGCAATGATGTATCAGAATTCTATTTTCTTTGACTATTGTTCGTCAACTGTCTTTTAAATTTGATTTTGAGTCATGTTACTAGTTTCCTCAAGGATGTCCCATGAAGGATTTAGAGGAGCAATGACATCTCATGACTTGTCTTTTACTTTGATTGTTGTCTGTGGTTTGTCCTGACAAAAATACTGGGGCAACATGTGCCCTTAGTATGAGTTAATGACAATCCTTGTCTACGACTGTCTGTTGTTAGCAAGTGGATGACCTTGCACACCTTGATCTATGTCATATCATGGTGTTTTTCTCCATTTGTATTAGTCCCACCCAATGATGATAAAGTGCAATACCTTTTGTGATATAGAAAAATATTGAAGATTGCTAATACTAACATCTATCTCCTGTCTTTCGTTCTTTCTCGATCTTTCTTTCCGCACTAACAATTCTTCTTTCTTGCATTATGACAGAATCCTATGACACAAAACATTATACATCATCCTGCATCAGCATACATGTTAGAAACATACATGCATATGTACATATCTCATATCTAGATCATCATGGCATAATAAACAATCATCATCAAATAATACTTATCATAAGTATTCCATGTATAAAGAAACTGTAAATACATGCATCACATTACATTTGTATAGCATCACATGTTGTCTGCATCATACATATAACATCATATTGCATCTCATAATCATATAGGATCAACATCATATAGAATCATACATCACATAAAATCACCATTATATCATTAACTGCATAAACATCATAAAATAAATATGATCATCCATCACATAGGCATATCATATAGACATTACATGTACAAATAAACACTGCATAATCAGTACATAGAAATGCATATCATGAGAACCACCGCCAAAATCATATATATATATATCGCTCAAATGTGTCAAATCACAATGTCATAATGTATCAATAATACACGGAAGCTCGCAGGCTATAAGATCAAAATACAATGTCTCAAATGAATCTCAAGCAATATCTCTATCCTGAACTGTCACTGCCATCATGCTGGGAGTGTGTGGGAGAATGATGCTGGGAACCTGCTGATCTCTAAGCTGTGGGAGGTCTGTCATATGGCCCTACTCTATGTGGCTAATCCACCCTCTCTGTGCTAACTTTCCGCATGTGGGTCCTAGTCTGGGACCTGCTACTGTGTGCCACTGAGAAACTGGGAGCCCGTCTCTCTAGGGGAAGCTCTGCCTCATATAGGTCCCAATAGTATCTCTCCCTCTCTCCAGCTCTGACTAGCTCTCTGGTGAACATAGCTGATGGTCCTGTACATAATGCCCTGAGCTCTGTGAACCTCTACTCAATCTCCTGCCACCGAGCTATAGCCTCATCATGGTCCATCAAATCTCTATCCCTCTCTATCTAATAGGCATCCCTCTCGACCATCACCACTCTCATTTGCTCCTCTAAGGAGGCAACCTGATCTCACAATGTATCCATGTCTGGATCCTCTGCCCCTCTCTCATCCTATCTGGCCCTATCTCTCCCATCCTCCTCCTCATCCAACTCCTCCAGGATCTGATCTCGGATCTCTCTCTCAGGATCGTCATCCTCATTATCATCCTCCTGGTAGGCACCTAACAACCCCAGAGCATCAACCTCTACCTCCTCTCTACCTACCTCCTCAACACCTGCCTCCTCCTCTGCCGGGATATCTGGGATACCTGGTATGACTGGCTCCATCGGTTGCGCCTCCTCTCCACCTCTGGCCACATCCTCCTCTCCACCTCGGGCCACATCTAGCATGGCTACATCCTCCTCTCCTCCCCTCTCCTCTTGGATCGGTGACAAGGCTGGTCCTCATCCCTACCAACCACACCTCCCTCTCCTGCCTCCACGTCGTCCTCCTCTGCCATCATCCCCTCCATCACCACGGCCTCCTCTGTCTCCTCGGCCTCTCCCTCTACCTCACCTACCTCGTGGACCTATCCCATGTCGCTCTACCGACACTGGCTACTATGGGTCTGTCAACAGGATCGGCCTGTGTGTTGCCCACCACTGATTGTACTCTGGAGTGGTCCTTGGGTCTGCTAGTCCATCCCTCCATCCCCATGGAAGTGCTTGTAGTCCATCAATATCTGCCTCTACCATGGCCACTGGAATCTCTGGCCCCCATAGCGGGACCTCTCGTGAGGATCTGGCAAACTCTGATCTCCCTCAAGGTACATCCTGTACCTCTCCAAACTATCTCAAGACTCAGTCTGGCAACTGCCGCTCTATAATATGCACATGAGACACTGTCCGTCCCACCAAGTACTGTGTCTGTCTACAAAATGGCAAGTGCTCATCCTTATCTTACCACACCTCATAGCCTAGGTATGGTCTCCATGTGAACTGTTGCATCGTGTCTATAGCATGTCTGAAGTAGCCTGTGTCTCCAATATGATGTTGTGTGGTCGCCCCTGCATAACGGAAGGCGTATGGAGCTCCATGAGGTAGGTCTATTGTAATAGGTGGTCTGAAAATAGCTATATGCTCTCACGCCCATATCATCAGGAGCGTGGTACCGTAGCTCATCGATTGTGCCTCTTTGTAGGCAATATCATGGAGATGGAAGTACAACATCCCAAGCACACATGAACCCCAGGTATACACAACTCACCGCTCGAGCATGCCCACTAGCATCTCTCCCCATCCCATAGGAAATCCATGACCTCGGCGATCAGGCAGTACTATACTACCTATCAATGTAGCCAATAGATAGTCCAGCTGTCTATACCTCTGGGCCAATACCTGCAACCTAATCTCATAGTCATCGAACCCTAACTGTCTATTGTCAGCATGGGGGTAATACCTACACATCTCGACAGCACCCCTCTGAGTATCATAGGCCACCCGTGTGCCTCTAATCGGCAGTCTAAGGATCCTATACACATCCTCTAATGTCATCGTGGCCTCTCCACTTGGTAGGTGGAAGGACGATGTCTCTGAGTGCCACCTCTCACATAACGCTGTCAATAGTCCCCGATTTTCCCAAATCTGGGGCATATCGGTCACATGCAATAATCCAAGATGCCATAGAGTCTGTCGCTTGGCTGACCGCAAGCTATCTCTAAATCAAAATGTTGTGGGTCTCGACTCCCGTGTATAAATCGTGTCTAACACAACTTGCAATATACATGCCCCATGTCAGCCTAAATCATCTATTCTAGTGAAAAATGGCTATACTACATGAAATGAAAATGCGTCGTTATTTTGCACATGCATCATTCTTTTTCACATGCATCGCTTTTTATCAAATGTGGTTCATTAAATTCAAATGCGTTGCTTTTTAAACATATGTGGCTAACTTTATCAAATGTGTTGCACTACATTCATATGTGTTGAAATATAAATGATGCGTTGCATAAAATCAAAATGCATTTCACAATAATCACATGTGGCTATTCTAAATGCAAATGTGTTTCACAAATTCAAATGCGTTTCAGAAATAAACACGTGTTGAACTGCTAAACCCTATTAAAAAATGACTGATGTAAAACTACAGATGCAGTTTTTTGCAGTCAAATGCATTGTTCGCGCACTCATATGTGGTTCAAAATTAAAGTGACACATATGTAAAACATGAATTAAATGCATTAAATAATGCGCAAATCAAAAATTTCAAAAGGCATGTTTTAGGCCCATACTGGGGGGTCCGCACCGGCTGGTCTCTGGTATGTCTAGATCCTGTATGCGCGATGGTGAGTAGCTGGAACTGGAGACATCCTCGCTAAAAAGTCAGAGCAAAATCTCAATTTCTCAACTAGGTGGGTGAAAATGAATAAGTTTTTACCCCTATTTCTTATATATACCTAGGGCTTAGGTGGCATTTCTCTCTTACTGGCCGCGTTAACTTCCATTTTCTATTATCCCGTACCTGTCCCTCCTATTTCTAAACTCCATTCTGTCAACTCCACTACATTTCTACCTATCCAATGGACTAATCAGGAGCATTTCCAAATTTTTCTGAATTTTTCAGAAATTTGTCAATTTTCCCGAGGGGGCATATCATTACCTATTTTAATCTGGAGCATTACTGGGGCATGTTTTTATTGATTTTCTTTGACACAACACCGAGATGACATTGTATCAAAGAGGGGCAAATGTAGACACCAAAATTTGGTTTAGGTTTGTGACTTCCATATTCTTCGTAACTTGTATTCTTCATGGTCATGATTCAATAATCTTAATTATTTAATTAATTCATCTTAACATTAATTCTTCTATTGATTAAATAATTTTAATTATTTGATTAATTCATCTTTTGTTAATTTTTCTATTAATTAAATAATCTTGATTATTTAATTAATTCACACTTTTCTTTATTCTGTCTGATTAATTAAATAAACGCTTTTTATTTAATTATGTTACTAATTAACCTTATCCTTCTTGTCAAATTAAATAAATTCTTATTTAATTTACTCTTTATCATACTTCAACTATAATTAAATAAATTCATTATTTATTTAATTATTCATTTAAAATCCCTTCATCATTTAATTAAATAAATATTATTTATTTAATTATTCTTCGAATATCAAGTCTTGAATTAAATGAATTATTTAATTCATTAATTCTATTTTAACGCATTCTTCTATATTTTCGATTATTGTGTGAAGTCATCTAAGTATTCACTTTTACTCGACTCGACATCTATTTTAATCGCTCAGTTAACTCTTGCTTTGATGTCTGAGTGGTGTTCTCGAGTAATCTCTTCGTCAAATCATTCAATCATCCAGTTCTAACTCATTTGCGTGCACATGCATATTAATTAAATATTCTTATTTAATTAATTAAACCTTGTGTGGGCATTTGAACAAGAGTTTCTTTAATCAATCTTTATCTTTGTCATGCAAAGATATTTCTTCTGTTTTTGAATACCGAACTAAAGATTAAATGATTTATTTAATATTTAATTCTATTTCTAATTTGTATCACTCATGTCACTACTGACAGTTATCAGAATGTATGTCTAATCAGTCAATCTCAACCATCCGTTGATCTTTCAATCTTGGCCTGTCGTTCGAATAATCAATTTTCTATAAATTGATTTGTCATTCTTCATTCCAATCTCTCTTGCAAAATCTTATGAATTTTGAGAGCACTTTGTCTTGAATCTTCAATATTTTTCTAATCACTATCTTAGGCTATACTTGCACAAACTTACTAAAAATTTGAGGCCAATTATACTACACAAGCAAAATGGAGAAGGGCAATCGAGATGAATCATGGAAATACGTTTGAAATTGGTGAGATTGTTCTAGTTTTGTTTACGTTTTATCTTTCCTATGTACTTTGTTGCTTAAACGAATGAATTTGCATTTTAGATTTAGTATTATATGCATTGTTTGCTTCTAATCTTCTTTGTCTTCTATTGTGCAATTTTTATTATGACGTTACACTAAGTATGTTTGAATCATAGGTGCATATACGACATACCAAAGGATGATCTCTCCTAGGTGCTCTTGGTGTAACTCTAACAAATCATCTAATCTCTCCAAAATAGTGGTCCTATGCTCTCGTGAGATCAATGGTCGAATGACCTCCTGCATCCACAAGCACACAGTGCTAGGAAATCAAGGAAATTTGACTCAATTTGGAATTAAAAACTCAAAAATCACAATAGTGTCGCTATCTTGAATAGTGTTGCTATATTCAAACTTCAAATTGCAATGCCCAAAGCATTTAAAATTACAAATTGAAACATGTCTTCAAATAAACTGGCATCACAATTTAACCTTTGGCAAACCATAACCCTAATTTCTAAATCGGCTAAAGCATTGCTAAACAAGCATGCGTCACATTTTAAAATTAGAAACCCTAATTTTAAATCACAAATAGCATCGCTATAATTAATTTAAGCATTGACAATTTCAATTTTGACATTGCTATATAGTGACACTGCCAAATATTTAAATTCAAAGTGTAATAAATGCATCAAAAAGTCAAATTTCAAATCAAGTTCAGAGTTACATAGCGGTGGTCTTGTGCCTAGAAGCCACTGGGACTCTTGAACTCGGTTAGAGATGTACTTGGGAAGCTCTTGGTGTGCCATTTCTTTGAAGGGTTAGAGCTCAAAATAGAAAAAATCTCTTAAGTGTGAATGCACAAATGAACTGAAAGTGACCCTTTTTGGCTTATTTAAGCTAGAAAATTAGGGTTTTTTTCCATAATTTAACCTTGAAGATAGGGTTTATTAGCATTTTTACCAATTTTTTCAATTTGGGCCTAATTTTGCATCATTTTTTACATTTTTGGCATAATTATTGCATCCTAAAGCCTTTCTAGACCCTTGGGCCAACTTTTAACCTTTATCGAGAAATCAACCCAAAATTCAAATTTTCACCTGATTTCTCGAGGGGGTAGGGAGTCACCTTTATCCTTCCATTGGGGCATTTGAAAAATAAAATAAAAAAATCTTTTGATTTAAGTAGTAGTTTTAACTTGAAAAGCATCAGTCTTTGAACCGAAGCAGCAAGTACCTCGCTTCAAAGAGGGGAAAAATGTCCTAATAGATATCATACACTTGAAACAAGTTTACTAACATGATTTTCTCTTCAAACCCTTTTTTTTTTGCTTAATTAATTGGATTAGCCTAGATAATTAATTAATTGCATCATTTTCATCTATTGGCCTAATTAATTTAATTAGGTTAATTCATCCAACTTCATGCTAACATTTCATCTCATTAAATTAAATACATTAAAATGTTTAATTTAATTCCCTAGGTCATCTTATTTAATTAAATAACCCTAAGTTATTTAATTAAATATCATTTCATATCTCCTCCATTCATTAAATCATTTAATTTAATGAATAAACACTTTAATTCTTCTAATCCCCTAATTGCATAATTAAATCTTGTTTAATTAGCAATTAATCTAACTTTCCTCTAAGGAAATGGAATATTCCCTTAAAATATTCCTTATCCCCTTTTTGCACAATTAAAACTTTGTTTTAATTTGAAAATCTCTTTTTTCCTCACCCATGAGGGTATTCCAAAAGAATATTCTTATTCCTTCATCATTATAAAAAGGGATATTGCAAGTTATAACCTTCAACCTTTTGAACAAGTCACCTTTGACCTATGTGAGTAGGTCAAAAGGGTGTTTGTTTGAGGCAAGTGTGAACCCTTGATTAAAATCCCATCATGCATTCTCATCCATGATCCATGCCTCTCATCTCATTCATCTTGGACCATTGATTAATCTTTTTAATCTCAACCCTTCATTCCTCATTTTCTCTCCTATAAATAGGTCACTATTTGGAGACAAATAGGTCCATCTTTTAGAGAAAAGTCATGTTGTTGAATTCACTTGCATCCATACTCGAGCAATTTACTCACTTTTTAGCTTATCTTAGTTGATTTTAATTTCATAATAGCTTAGAGCATCTATTAATGGATTCTATCCATTTATCTTAGTTTGTATATGAATTAGGGTTTCCATTTTTTAGGATAGCTTTAGCTTAGATTAGCTTAGAAATATCATAATTAGTTCATTTTTAGCATAAAATAATGGTAACTTAGCTTGCATCATGTTCATTTTTAGCATAAAATAGGTTTTAGTACATCAACCACAATGGTTTCATCGATTCTCTTCCATAGAATCAACTGAAATAGGATCACTGATCACGGGATTGGGAAAGGGTCGTCATTTCACATCAATACAACACCAATTCTAAAACAACATAAGTTTCAAATGGGTTAGATTAGGAATTTAACTCTTTTCTTAGTTTGTAGCTTTCAATTTCAGTAAAATGCTTAGCTTAAATTTCTAATTTGAATGATCTTGTTTGTAGATGTAGGTTTCTTTGGCAAAGTTAGGCTTCGATTCATCATGAATCAAGCATAATCGACCCTCACTAACATTTCCTCATCTCACACTAGGGTTATACACTTTTTTAGAATTGAAAATTTCTCTCATTAATGTTTCCTTCCTTTTAGCAGTTAAAACTTCATTTGTTAATGGAATCACCTTAAGTATGGCTAAACTTACCCTAGCTAGAAAAAATTTCTCAATCAAGTTCACCGTGGTCAATTTTATCATGAATTCTACACTCAGTGACCCTACCAAAGCTAAAAAATCTCAAAGGATGTAGTCTCCGGTTAAGTATTTCTTGGAGTTTATCAACTTCCATTTTCATAGTACTAGCTTGCATAGACTATTGTCTTACAAGAAAATTCCAAATTCGTAACTGATACCAATTCTGAATAAAATAGAAGTGAAAGATATGGCCCTCCTTCTAGCGCCAGTTCCTGTTGATCACGATGTTAGTTGCACACCAAAACTGTAGATAAATCCTCACATACAGACTGAGGTAACCTATCTTTACTTGAAATACTAAACTAGGGAAACCTAAATCTCTCAGGTTTATTTAGCTTAATCCCAAGGCTCGTTTAAATCAGGTCTTGACCATACTAGGTTCGCATTAGGGTTCCTTGTGACAATGTTTTTAATCATGAGGGGAAAATGGTAATTTTTTACTATAAAAGGAAACATAAGGATCAATGGAAGATATTCTTGGTCTGGTCATCAAATAATCTCATGAAATTGACAAATATGTAGTAATATTTCATGAATTTCAAATAATTTTTCTATCACTTAAGTAGATTTAGGTTTAAGCATTCAACAATATTATGGAAATGAAAGATTTGTGATAAAATTTCCATTCATTCATCTCTTTTTTGGAACATTTTCTAAAATTTAAACATCTAAACTAAATAAAGCATCAAAAATACTTGAAAAGTAAAATTGCTCCTGGGTATTTTCTATGAATGCCCCAAGAATTAACCAAATCAAAGAAAATGGCTCTATACTTCACCAGATTGCTTCACAACTAGGCATAAAATGATGCAATATTTTAAAGAAAGGGAAGTTTATTTGGACACTAGGTAGGTTCTGTATGCACCCTTAAATGACGTAGCATACAATCTTGTCCAAATGAACAAACAACCATCTACAAAGGATTGCATACTAGGTGGTAGCTTTCAAATTAGCTTTGATATTGATTAGCTTCTATGTGCATACAAGTTTTTAATCTAGAATGATTAAGAAAATAGGAAAAAAAAACAAAATTTGAAGAATTTTTGGCTCTTCCGACATCCAAAATTTTGAACTTAACTTAAAATGAAACATCTCCTGGCCTTTTATAAGAATAATACATAGGAAGGATAAGATAAATTCATGAGGAGATCCAAGGGACAAATTATAACAAGGCACGTGCAATATGACAAATGGAAAGAGAATCGCTGACGAATTCAATGGATGTCAACCTTCCTCAGAACTTTAATGTCTTTTGGGTCTCTTATCTTTTATTAGCAGGGTCCCATCTGGGAACCAAACAAACCGAACAAAATGTAGGAACTTTCCATATATTCAGAATGATTAAGTGGACATTATGTTCCTACATCCAGGTTTAGAGTCTGATGAACCATTCCCAGAATTCAACAACCCTAGAAATGGTCACACTCCTTCATCACATGAGTAATACCAGGGCTTCTGGTTTCCTAGTACCCAGAGCTTCCTTGCAACCAACTTTATCTTCGCATGAAATTCCAGATGATACTGCCAAACTTGGTCACACCATTGGATTTTCTAGCAACCTCAGTTTTTCTAACCATTCATACCTGAATGTTGCATCATAATCTACTTCTCCTGCAAGCACAAGTTCCATACATTAAATTGCTTTCAAATATTCACAAAAGTCTCATGAAAACAAAACCATGATTAATAAACCATCATTTTAAACTCATCATAAATATCAAGGTTTTAAAATCATATTCTTGCGTAATTATTTTTCCTTTTAAGTCATCTTACCAAACTTTTGGACCTTCAGGCTACATTTAACTTTACTAACTAAACATTATTACTTGGTACCTAGTACCCAATGCTTCAGCTTTTACCAACGAATTTTCCCAGACCTTTGCATTTTACCAGAACTGCAACATTTACAGGACCTTAGCTCCTAGACCAAAACATTTCACCCAAAACTTTGCATTAACATTTTTACATTTCTGGCCTTCTAGTACATGATTCCCAATACACTGTACACTCTAATCAGGAGTACTTAAAAAAAATGATTTTCTTTAACTCTTGGTGATCTCTTCAACTAGCCAACACCTACCATAAGCATTAGTTTTCACTTGGGTCACTAAGTCTTACAATCTTACGCCATGTTGTGAGACCACACAACAACTTGCAACCAATAAAACCTAATTTAAAAGAAACCCAATACTAAATAAACTACTAAAAAATCTCAACTTATACATATTTTCAAGCAATAATTCCTTACCTTTACTTGGATTCTGACATAAAGATAATAAAAATTCTCCAAAAAGTACTAGTGTGTGCTTTCATTAATTCTAGGTTTCGAAACTCAATGAAAAAATTAGTTCATTGACGTTGAACTACATAATTTGGTAATCCTCCAAATCCAACCATGGATAGATCCTTGCTGCTAGTCAAGCATCCATAGCCACAACAAGGTTATCTCTGTAATTCCTTCAAACATAGCTCTAATGCTAGTCAAGTGTCTGTAGCCCCAGTGGAGATATTTGGATAGGCTAAAGAGTTGATTTTTTTCTTTTGATATTTCTTTGATATATATATATATATATATATATATATATATATATATATATATATATATATATATATATATATATATATATATTCATATTCAATGTAATCCTATTTGCTTCAACTTGTAAGAAATGAAGCCCACTATTAGGTTGGGAATTACAATGGTAGCCAAGGCTACCTTTTGATTTTTCATTCAATGCAAATGCATTCATTATTTCACCAATTCCCAAAAACTAGTTTAGTTATTCCCTATGGGTGCAACTTTCAACCTAAATTTTACAACCCTTATGCCAAATCCTAGCTAACTGCACTTCACTATCTTTTAAAAAATATGCATAAATTAAAATTTAGCAGTAAACAATTCAATCACTAAATTAAATCTAAATATGGATCTACCGGTTACCACACTTCCATTTTAATTTTATGGCAACCACTAAATACTCAACTAGCAATTCCAAATTGATGGTGTTGCACCACATTAATGCATCAAAGTAGTCATGATGACACTTTAATTATGACCAAAATACTTCTATATTTATTTTGCATGCCTTAGCACACACGTATTACCTCTTTCCAATTCCTAGATGCTTAAATGTGCTGCCTTACCAGCTTGATTTTCCTTTCCATATTGCACACATGGACACCTTCATGATTAATATGACTCAATAAAACATAATGAAATGACCACCATTAATTTTGAAATCTTTGATTCGCTCAATTCATGTTCTTCATACTTGCAAACTTTGAAGCAAATTGTCACTAACTCTATGAGAATCAATTCGATTTCACATTCTGCTCTAGAGAAACTAGCCTGGCTGCCACCTCAACTTGCATTTTCTAAGATTTCAATCTTGGCAACTATGTACCACAACTTCCTCACGGTTTTCCATAAATTCCATACTTCGCTCTCAAATTCTTCACATCCTTTTCTTTCAATTATCATTTATCTTTTCTACTTTACTTGTGCTTTCTTGCTTCCAGGTCATGGACACTCCAACTTTCCTGACTTGTGCTTGCTGCTAGAATGGCTTTACGGGTTGCATTACTACCCAGCGGCTCAAAAAGGTTTTATTTCTTCTGATTCCCAGCTTTACTACACCAAATGTATGCCCCGTCCTTGAGGAAACTTTTGTTGAATCCATAGCATACTACTAGCTAAATTTAGGTTTGGCTTCATAGTTCGTAGCTTCGCTCCTAGATCTTGGATTTTCTATTGAAGAAGTTTGAAGGGCTGCAAATATGATAGTGTAGCCTGATTTCTTGGGGAATTTGGACTACGTCCTATCTGTTGCACACTTGACCATCGAAATCCCCTCTGCTAATGACATTCCTTTCTTTCTAGAGCGAGGAGAATTAGTTTCACTCTGGCCATTTATGACTGACCTCCATACCCCTAACTTTGATGCTCACCAAGAAATGCTTACTTGGGACACACTGCTTTGATCGATGAAGCGTCCCAAATTGATTAAATGAAATTTTTTCTTTTCAAAATTTAAGCATGTATTTACTATGCATGGCTTTATATTTTTTATTTTGCAACACAATATTTCTAGAATTTTTCAATTTACTCTCATGTGTGTTAATTTAGGTAGAATTTGTTAATATGGAGAACAAACTAGAAAGAAAAAGGAAACAAAAATAAAAATAAAAAATAAACCCTACAAAAGAAAACTAACCTAAATAACTAAAATTTACCCTAACAAGTTCACGATTAACCCTAACTAGGAATTTACATTAATATCTAGATCATTATCTTCATAGTATTTTTCATATGAATTATACTAGGTTTATCTTTAAATTCAATTGAATAAATTTCAAATTTCCTACTACAACAATGAATTAGCTTAATTTTGTTATGTTTAACAAGCATTAATTCAAAGAAATACTTAACAATAAATTGGCTCATATGTATGAAAACATCCTCATTAAAGGTCAATTACACACACCTTTGTTGATTCCTCCATACTCTACCTTTATTAAGTCTTGGTTTGTGGTTTACTTCTTCATTCTACTCAGTTCCATAAATGAATGTGTTCACTTCTTGATTCTCCTCATCTTCTTTGGGATTTTTTTAGTCCTTGGCCCTATCTTCACTTTTAACTTTATTAGAAAAATTTGTAACACAATTTACAATATTATTAGAGAGAGAGAAAGTAAAAATTTGATATTCTATTTCTTGCATGAAATCAAGAAAATTTCCCTTTTTAACTTTCAAATTTTCAATTTTTGGAATGAAAAACACACATCTCCCACTTAACTTTCCCACTTTTCCTTTTCATGGTCATCTTCCACATGTGGAGGAAATGATTACTCATCGATTTTGTTTTCTCGTTTTTGGTGTTGTATTTCTAAGTCTCAAAATTCTTTTCTACTTTCTTGCAAAATTTTAGAATTTTCTTCATAACCATTGCAGTTAACAAACTATTTGATTTGGAAATTAATTTTTTAACATTTTCAGTTTTACTAGGGTTATACAATTTTTCAAAATTTAAAATTCCTCTCATTAATGGTTCCTTCCTTTTAGCAACTAAAGCTTTTTTCATTAACAAAATCAGCTTAAGCATGGATAAACTTACCCTTGATAAAAAAATTTCACAATCAAGTTCACCATGGTCAGTTGTGTCATGAATTCTACAGTCAATGACCCTACAAAAGGATGTAGTCTTTGGTTAAGTATTTCTCAAAGTTTATGAACTTCCATTTTCATACTATCATCTTACATAAACCATTGTCTTACAAGCAACTTTCAAATTTGGAACTGATGCTAATTTTGAATAAAATTGAAGGCAAAGATATGGTCCTCCTAGCACCAGTTCCTATTGATCATGATGTTAGTCACACACCAATAGTGCAGATAAATCCTCACAAATAAAATGCGGGGACTTATCTTTACTTGAAAGACTAAACCAGGGCAACCTAAATCTATTAGGTTGACTTAGCTTAATCCAAAGGCTCGTTTAAGTTAGGTCTTGATCATACTAGGTTCATGTTAGTGTTCATTGTGACAATGCTGAACTAATCACGAGGGGTAAATGGTAATTTCTAGTTCTGAAAGGAAACATAAGGATCGGTGGAAGATATTATCTATTCGATCATCAAACAATCTCATGATATAGACAAATATGCATTAATATTTCATGAATTTCAAACAACTTTGCTATCACTTAAGTAGATTTAGCTTTAAGCATTCAACAATATTATGGAAATGAAAGATTTACAATAAGATTTCCATTCATTCATCTCTTTTTGGAACAATTTCTAAAATATAAACATCTAAACTAAAATAAAGAATAAAAAATACTTGAAAAGTAAAATTGCTCCTGGGTATTGTCCATTAATGCCCCAAGAATTAAGCAAACCAAAGAAAACCAATCTATACTTCACCAGATTGCCTCATAGCTAGGCATAAAATGATGTGATATTTTAAAGAAAGGGAGGTTTAATTGGACAGTGGGTAGGTTGTATATGTACCCTTAAATGACACAACATACAGTTTTATCCAGTTGAGCAAACAACCAACTACAAAGGATTTCATACCAAGTAGTAACTTTCAAATTAGCTTTGATATTGATTAGCTTCTATGTGTTGGTTCTTTTTTATGCGGTAACCAAGTTGGTCTTCTAATCTACCTATGGAATTGCCAATTCCAATCAAGGGAAACTCGAAGGACTTGGACCAACTGATGAGGACGTTAAAAATCCTCATACACTTTGAGCTCTGCAAGACCTAGGAGGGTGATCCCTTTAGCAATATCAACAAATTGAAACACATACATAACAAAACATTGCTCAACAGATAATCTCATTTAATAGCTCAACATAATAGGATAATATTGAATATAATTGGTTGTTCATCAGTAATATCAACTACTTGGAGCATGAGATAACCACAACACTATAACACAAGGATTTAAAATGGTTTTTAATTTTGGAGATTGGGGACCCAGCTAAAAACAACAGAAGTATAATACTTGACTAGTGCCAGAAAATGGGCTATGGAGTCATATAACCAACATTCATTCTATAGTGTTGAAAATGTTATAAAGATCCTTACAAATGTTATCATATTATGACAACTAGATCATTGAAGTTTTATTTGATAACTCTTCTTATAAATCCACCTGAAACATAGTATTCCTGTCACATATGTTGAAGCAATTACACTATCCTATGAACAAAAGGCAATACTAAATGCAACTTATGCTTCATTAAAGCAATTATATTATTCTAAGAATAGAAGGCAACAACATATATCACTCTAATGCAGAAAATGTGCATGAAAAGATTAAGATAATCTTATTACTGAATCAAAAAGAGTAATACATCTCAGAAATGGACACAATTATTAGCTAAATATAAACATGAGAGCACAATTTATCACAGACACTTTCATATTTAATGACTCAATTACATTTCTCCCAGATATACAGTTCTACCCAAAGCTTCTGCTTGACTTGCAGAGTTTTTAGAAATTGGAATCCCAGCCTCCTTCCTCTTTTTACAATGGGAGAAAAAAAGAATAAAAGAGAAATAGAAGTAGCCCTAAGATCAGTCAGATCCGTAGATGCCATCCAGAAACTCAATCCACCATCGATCAACAAGATTCTCAAAACCTCTCTCATCTCTCTATAACTAAATTTGACTCTTCATTTGCCTTCACTATTAGTTGCTCTTCAACAGAAAAAATGCCCACGTGATGGAATTCCCCATTTTACTTTGTTGTTGTAAAATGCCTCTTCCCGTGAAAATTTTTGTTTCAGCTCTTTTCTTTGTTTGTTGTAGATTATACATTTATTTTATATATTAAAGTCTCATAACTTTAATATTCCTACTCACATTTATCTCCCAGCAAATAATATTTGGCCCTAAATTGAATATTAAATTCACTTTTCCTTGCACATTCCCACGTGCACCTTTCACATTAAAATATTTGCCTTAAATATTTCATCTGAAATATTTATTAAGACAAAACACTTTACCCATATTTTAAAATATTTTTCCAAGGCAGATAGACTATTTACCCTCGGTTTCATCTATCTGGACAATATTTTAGCCTTTCCATATTATATTTAAAACATGTTTTAAAATATAAAACATCATCAAGCATTTTTAAATTTTCACGGGACCCCACATGATATTCAAATATTTTCCTTTCTTTTAACAAATTTCTTTGGGCCACTTTAATATATTTTCACCTATGTGTTCGAAGAGAAACCACTTCGGGCCCACCAGTGCCACGTGTCATAATCCCGCTATCTCACAAGAAATAATCCCCCTGCATTTTCAACCCGCGAGCTAGTGGGGAAGGGTGGAGATTTACCCATTTCTTTCTCGAGGTTCACCTTTCTTTACCTCGGGCAACATTGCTTCAATTCAAAACAATATAATCAAAAGCAAATAAAGATTTTAATAAAATATCATTTAGCCCCTTTAATATTTTATTACCCGAATGTCTTAAAACAAAACAACCTGGGGCCCACCATGAGCCATGCATCACAAGCCTGTGATTTCGCGGCCGCGCATCTTTAGATCGCAAAATGGCAGGAAACGGTGGAGATTATGCTGCACTTTCATAATGCTTGGTAGCCGTTGATCTGCTTTTGCTTCTTTGTTTGATTTCAAGTTTTCCCTAACTCATCTCTTTGTCCATTCGAGCTCTACAACTTGTCCTCTGGAAATGGCGGCACCGCTCTAGCATACCCATTTTTGTTTTATTTTGTTTCCATCTCTATTCACTGCATGCCCATTGCTTCATTCACATCCTTCACATTTCAAATTGTTGCCATTTGATGGATGTCCCCATCCTCTAGCGCGTTCTGCATTTTATAAGGCTTGGCTAGAAATTTGTAAAACCTTTTTATGCCTCCATTTATATCTTGCACTTGTGCATTTGTCTTGCACTTATGTGTGGAAAATCTTCTTTTCATCTGGAGGCTTCCTCTGACTGGTGCACTACTCTCCACATTGCTGGCTATGGTTTCTAAAGATTTTTAACAAATCCATTCATTTGGCATACACACAATTTAGGGCATCCCACCTTGATTTAGGGGTCTCTGACAAACACTCACCCTACCCCCTTCATTGGTATGAAGGATTCCTCACAAATTTTCCTTTATGCATTTTTAGCTAGCAACAATAGCACTTTCATCGATTTGAATCCTTTGTCGATGCACCATTCATTACATTTTCTTTATATTTTCTAAAGATTTTTCCAAGGTTCCATATGCCTTAGTGGATACATGCTTTCCTTATTTAAATGTGTTGCCTCTATCCATTGACTGGTGTGTGGATAGTTTCAAACAACTTGAGCCTTCTCCTTAACTAGCACGAGCTTCTTTGGCATCCATAGCATTCTTTTTCTTTAAATCTCTCCGTCGATTTCACCCATTTGTATTTGCTTAGAAATATTCCTATGGAGCCTCCATTTCATTCCTTCCTCCTACTACGCTGGTTGCTCCTCTATGGAATTTCAAGAGCCTTTCAACACATTCATTTTCAAATTCCTGCTACCAACGTGGCATTCATATTGTGCGTTTCCTGGTAATGGCGTCCCATGCTTCAGCTTTGATGGATGCCCACCCTTTTTCCAACTATACCCTTCATCTTTATTTGCATTTGATTGAAAGTTTCTACAACCATTTAACAATTTTTTATGCCTAGCTACTTCTTGGAAACTCTTGTTCTTTTATCTCTGACAGTTTCTAAAGATTCTCTTAGCAGATACATTTTGGTGTGTTTTCTTGAAAGTTACTAAAGTCTTTTCAACTTTCTTTGTATGTGTTATGGTCAAGGCGTCCCCCTCTATCTAGCGTTTATGCTTTGGTTCCAACAACAATCATTGCATTGCATTTATTATGGCTCAGGATTTTGTAAATGTCTCAATGTGCTGCCCTGTAGCTCCTTACCAGGCTGTGCACCTTGATACCTATCACTGCATTGTTAAATCAATGTAATCACATCCATTTGTATATGCTCTTCCTAGTATAGTTCGAGCCCTTTGGATTTTCTTTTGAAAGTTTTTAAAGCTTATTCAACTGAAAAAATTTCATTTTCTCTATAGATTGCACCCTAGCCATTTCACATTCCCTTTGTGAATATGACATTCCATATTTGCTGTGGTAGTTGTTGCCCCATGTAGCTTGTACCATCCTATCTTTTGTGCCAATATTTCATCACTTGGAATCACACCGTGCTCTCCTTCAACATTTTCTAAAAAAAATTTAAAGTATTTTCAATAAATCACTTTGTGCATAGGTTGTGACTTGAGGCACTCACTAGGGCTACATTCATTTGGAAATTCATTGAAAACAAACAGACCACGTTCCCTGTCCACTACATCACATTCTTTTCACCATACGCCTTCTCTTAATTATTTCACCATTCCTCCTCACTCCATTTGCATTCCATTTTTGTATGCACTGGCACGTGGGGTCTGCAACTTCTTCAGCTAGCAAATGCCTTTTCTTGAAGGTTTCAAGAGGCATTGCAATGAATCCATTTTGGTGAATGTGTTGGCACTAAATTGCAATCATAGCATTTCTTGCATCTCCTTTGAAATATGAAATTGAGCCCCTCATTAAGCATGTTGGCTGCTACTTCATTGTTCTCTAAGAGTTATCTATAAACTTGTTACAAACTACACCCTCCACTTTGCATAACAGTGGCATCTTGCTTTGATATAAGGCTTGGGCTACTTCATCTTTACATTTTCCAAAAGCTTCAAGAAGCCTCTCAATGCATTCACTTAAGGTGTATACGCAGTAGTCACAGGATTCCCTGAGATTATGTTTATTTGAGCTTTGCCACATAGGCCACAAGCTTCCTTATGCTTCCAACTTACATACCCTCTCCTTGGTGCATGATAGTGCAAGACCAATTCTTTTATATGCCACCATGTTATCAAAAATTTGAACAAAGATTAGCTTGATAAAAATTGCTCACACAACATTATGTGGTTTTTCAAAACAACCGAGCAAGAGTATATAATGTTATGACATTAATTCCATGATGACCCTAAACAAAACACCATTTCTATTCAAGACTTTGCCATTGTCTACTGCATCTCTGAGATAAAGTTGTCCCTTGTTCGATATCATTTTCTTTTTGATAGCATGACCTTCAGACTCCATATTTGAAAAGTGAATTTCAC
>VDFB02281492.1:113853427-113876497 GCA_007258455.2 Sequoia sempervirens
ATATATGAGAAAGGAACAAAATACTATTTTTGTATCGTCCACAAAAGTTACATATTTGGTTAATTTGGATCCAATTACATTAATTGGAGAGAAAATTGTGAGCGACCCCAAAGAAATTGATCCAAATTGGGCTGATTATTTGGAATGGAAGTTGGACATATACAATAACCTCATCAAAGAGACTAATACTACTATGGGGCAATACTTGGATGTACTAGTTGAAATAAGAGAGAATTGTCATAACCTAGGTGTAGATATTATGGATGAGTTCGGAGAGAAAATTATGGAATTCAATGAAATTGTTGTGAAGTTCAAAGAAACATTTAAAGAGTAAATATTTGAAGCATCCACAACTAATAGGGAATCCTTCTCTAAACTCGATAGAATGGAAGTCTATTTGAAGTCCTATAAAACAACACAGGATGAAATGTATCAAACAGTAACTGATGTTGAGAAGAACTTAAAAAAATGGAATAACTAGTTACAGATAACCACTACTCTAGGTGGCAAGAATATTATTGCAGTTGAATTTCCAGGTACCGAGAATACAGAGCAAGGAAGAGGGAAAAGGAAAATTCGTTGGAAACCGAGAAGATAGTGGAAGTTGAAGATGAAGAGCATGGAGCCATTGGAGAATAATGCTTATCTATTTTTAGCATCAACTTTTAGTTTAGCTCTTTTCTTTTTAATTTATCTTTTTTAAAAAGTACCTTATTTTATGTTATGTTTAAAATGGTTATCTTCAAGAAACCATTATTTGGGGGGATTATTTTCAAGACTTTAAATATTGGGGGCAAGGAGATCTCTCTCTCTCTTTTTGGGAAAATTTTGATTTTCTCAGAAGAAAGACAAAAAGTTTCTTTTAAACCTTTTGTTTCGATATGAATATGTTATGGAGAATTATGTAGATATAATCTTTGAATAATAGTGCATAATTTTATTTTTTTTCTATGAATATGTCATTAGTGCATGTTTATATTGAAATGGTTATTGGTATAGAATCTCTTCCTATGAAATGTTGATCTGTGAATGAGCATTTTATGGTATATTTGGGAAGTTTTATAATTACTATTGTTGAGATCAATATTGTTCGAATACACCTTTCAAATCTTTCTAGTTAAAAGCATTACCTTATTTGTTTTCTAGTTAAAAGAATTAGATATTTAAATTCATTGCATATCTTATAAGGTAGTTGCCACCTTATTTAAAAAGTAGAGAATTAGAATAAAATATCATTATATTTGATTCAACTGTTGTTTACATTTGTCATATACATGGGTTTTAGAATATAGAGTTAGGTGACAAACTTGTAAACCAACACTATAGAAGATCACCAGAGGATACCAGAGTTTCAAACAAACCCTAATACTGGGACTAAATCACCACCTTATGCATATGAGTCCTAGTATACCACTTTTCAGTCATTTTTTGTATATCCTAGTTTACAAGTTGTAGATTTTAGATTCAGCCCAAAACCCTAAACTAGGACTAAATCACCTAGCTTGATGTATGAGTCCTAGTGTGCATCAAAAGTCATAATTTTAGGATTACAGACCTTTTTTCAGGAATATATAATTTTCTAGGTGCCCCTCTGTCCATTCTCAATTTATTATTTTGGTTTTGAGTTTTATTTCCTAGGTTGCATAGCTAGATTTGCATGTCACTTACATTTCCTCCTTTGTAAGCCTTTGCTTAGTGGTGAACCGCCCTTTGTTAATCACACCCAAGGAGACCTTGTAGCAATATCTTCTTCTAATTCAATCATTAGGTTGAGATCTCTAGGGTTTCCCTTAATGAACTAAGAGTGAAATAGGAAGAGGATTCCCCCCTCTTTGGTGTTCCATCTACTAAAATTTGGAGCACCTATTTCCTTCGGATCACATACTATGACTATGATCACAACAAGGAGGTCTTAGTCATAGACCCATAGGATTGAATGGGAAGATCTTAGCTACCAAATTATACTAGCGATGGTGTACTTTCCATGATCAAGACTGGGCTAAAATCCTTACAAATAATTACCTTTGAGGGGTGAACCCCTATGATGTTCCTTGGTGTTCCCTTCTAGGGAAAGGATCTATGATTTGGAATACTCTCAAAAGTGAAGAAAATCTCATCAAAGAGGGTTTATTTTGGATTTTTAATAAGGACTTTGAAGCTCTTTATGGCATGATTCTTGGGATGGGTTCTCCTATCATAAAAATGTTTCCCCACTTATAGTCCTTTTGTAATAGTTTTCTTGATGTTGGTTGGAGTAAGGTTGAGGACTTTAAAACTACTCATGTGTTGGGAAAGATTGAGGTGATGCATTGGAAGGATTCTTAGGAGTGGTCATTGGGGGGTACTGAAGACGTTTGATAGGAGATTTCTAAGATTTTGGTTGGTTGAGTTTGTACTTCCCTTAAAGCGAGGGATACTCTAGCTTAGGGGCCTAATCCGAAGGGTAAATTTTTAGTTGTCTGGAGTTACTTGGTATTGGATAGGTAGTTGTATGGGATGGTACATGTTCCCTAGTGGAAGTAGGTTTGGAATAAATTTTCTTGGCCCAAATATAATTTCTTCTTATGGTTGGTTGTTCAAAATAGGTTCCTTGGGATAATTTGTGAAAGAGAGGTGTTTAGGGTCATTCCATCTATTTCCTTTGGAATAAAAGTGAAGAAAATAATTCACATCTCTTTTTCCAGTGTCCTTTTGTTAGGGAGATTTAGAAAGTATAGTGTGGGGCCTCAAACCATGCTTGTGTTCATGCCACTTCTTTGTTTGAGTTCTAGGATAGTTTGGGTAGGCCTCCTACTTAGAATTTCTCTTCAGATTGCTTGGGATATTGGTCCCTCTTTCATTCTCTAGCATCTTTGGTTAGAAATGAATCCAAAGATCTTTCAAGATATGAAAATAGTGGTTGTCCTTTTATGACATAATATCATCTGCAAGATATAGGAGACAATTTATGCAAAATGTGATCTTTCAGTTTCTGTGGATCCTTCTGATTAGCTATTATTTGGATTTTGAAATTGTTTGATAGTGGTTCTAGTTATTTGGTAGGTTGGAGGGTGTGGCTGACCAAAAAGAAGATTGATTGGGAGGGTCAATGGCTTCCTCCTCCTTAAGGAGTTCTGAAGGTAAAAATTGATGGCTCTTCTAGGGGGAACCTTGGGCATTTGGGGATTGGTGGTATTAGTAGAGATAGTGATGGAGATGTATTATTATTTTCATCTTATAGAGAGTAGCATACTAATAATTTTAAGGAGGCCCTTGCTATTATTTATTCATTAGAAAGAGGTTGTTCTCTTGGATGGAAAAAGCTTATTTGTGAATAAAATTCCTAGATTGTGGTGGATATGTTTAATGAGAAAAGGGTGGATGGAGCTAATTGATAGTTGGCTATGGTAGTGAAATAGATCTTGCATTTGTGTTTCCCTCTGGAATATATTTCCTTTTGTCATATTCTTAGAGAGTGGAATAGAGTGGTTGATTTCCTAGCAAAATGGGCTTTAAAGAACTTAAAGAGGTGTGATGTTGGTGACTAGAGATTATTGTCTCCAGAATATTATTTGGCCTTAGAAATATTAATTTTGGAGGATAGAAATAGGTAGATGGTTTTCCTAGGGGATTCCTTCGAGAAGTCTATTTTGTTGTTGGTTTCTCTTTGTAGAACTATGCCCTTTTGCTTTGTACTTCTTATTTTGGTTTAATAAATTTTTACTCCCTTTCTTTAAAAAGGAAAACATGGCATTAGGAAAATTCATAATAACACACCAAAGTGAGCCTAAAACAACATGAAATTACAAAGGTACATAATTTTTTATGCTATATCCCACAATGTGTCCACATCAAAAAATTGAGTCTAAGTTGTAGTATAGAAAAATGTATTCATCTACATTTTCACACTTGTTTGGGCCCTCCCTACTAAATTTGGGCTTCTTTATGTCTCATTTGGTCCTATTTTGCATTCACAAGCCATATTTAATGCATCATTCTAAGCATAATCTTGAACCCTATAAAATAACCAATCATAATTTAATGATTTTGGATTGTATACCCTAGATTTAGTGATTTGGGACTCGTACACCACCTTGGGAGTATGGGTCCCACCTAAGTTTTAGGGCTTAAACTTAGCAATTGAAATTTTTGTCCCAAGCTTAGCCTACTAGGACTCATATGCCCCAACTGGCATATGATTCCTACTTACCTTGGACCTAATTTTGAATTCAATTCTTTGCAATATTTTATTCTCCTAGATCTGATGTCGACTTGTGTTGTAATTTTAAGAAATTTGGCATAAACAACTATAAATACAAGGTTATTTCACATATTTTATCCTAGCAAGATCTAGCACTTTTTGAGATCAAGAATTCTAGCATTCAAGAGAATTCAAGAGAATTCAAGAGCGATTATCAAGTTTTTTGGAGCTATATTCAAGATTCAAGCATCATGTCAAATTCATCATGCATCATATTTTTTTTTGAGCTAACATTTGTGATGTAGGTTCTCATGATTCAAGTGAGCATTCAAGTTAAGATCTACAACATACAATCAAGAATCAAGATGTAAATTGATGCTAGCCATTTCATTCAAGATTGCAACCTTTTTCTACAAGGGTTTTCTAAGTTGCAACATAGCTAATTTGTTCATTCATCATTCCTTCATTATATTTCTATTACTTTCGAGGTTTGATTACCAAAATGGGGTTTGACCAAGGAAAACCCTTATCCACTAACGAAACAAATTTTTTCCCTCTCTTTAATGTGTGATTTGTAGACTTAGGTTGGAGATCCATAGAAGACAAAGATTGGAGAAAGTTGTCAAAGTTGTCATCTACATTGCAAGATCACTGAAAGTCATCTACAAAGAAAAATTTTGAGTTTCAAACTCAGAAATCAGAAGGGAGAGAAGATATAGGAGAACATTAGAGGATACCAAATTTTTAGATCAACCCTAATACTAAAACTAAATCACCACTTGTGGCGTATGAGTCTTAGTATACCTAATTTTAGGCATTTTCTATAGATCCTGGTTTAGCAGTTCCAGATTTTGATTTTGACTCGAAACCCTAAATTGGGAATAAAATGCCCCTACTAGAGTATGAGTCCTAGTGTGCATTAAAATTCAAAATTTTTGGAGTGCAGACATTATTTCAAGCATTGTTAATTTTCCAAGTGCCACTCTATCCTTTCTTAGTTCATTATTTTGATTTTCAATTTAATATCTTGAGTTGCATAGTTAAATTTTCATATCATTTGCATCTTCTTCTTTCCAAGCCCTTGCTTGGTTGTGAACCCCATTTTGTCCTTAATCGCAGCCCTAGGACACCCTATTGTAGATCTCTTTTCCCAATTTCATCCTTAGATTGAAATATCTAGGGTTTCCTTTAATGAAACTTGAAGGAAATAGGTGGAGGAGCCCTAATCCCCTTTTAGTTTCATCTCCCAAAATATTAGAACAATAATTTTATACATTTCATTTTGGTGAACCTAGCCTTTGGACACCTTATTTTCTTATTTGGAGTGCATCATAGTCCTATATCTAGCTTACACTAACTTTTCATTGGGTCTTTCATTAGTTAATTTACATCTAGGTTTTATAAATCTTGCATTAGTGAAAGTGCATATAGGTTTCATTTTTGCCTCTTTCATCAGTGAATTTCACTTGAAATATGTAATTGCACATTGTCTAGACATCATTCAAACCAATAAACCTAACATTCACTTAGAATTTGTGGAAATTAGTGCAAAAACCCTAATTTGGGACTCATACACCCCTTTGGGAAATTTAGTCCTAGTACAGGTGGTTTTACATGATTTCAAGGTATTCTATGTTAACTTTTTTTTAGCATTTGAACCCTTGAAAAACCCTAATTGGGACTCATATGCCCCTCTGGACAATTTAGTCCCATGTCATACCAAAAATTGTATTTTACAACATTGAAAACCCTATTTTTTGCCTTCTTTTCTATTTTTATATTCTTTTTGTTCTGAGTTCTGTTACATTTATTTCATTAAATCTAACCATTTGGTGCATTTGTAAACACAGAATCATAATTAGATAATATCATTTATCTTGTGTTCATTTCATTTATCTTTCATTTTATTGATTTTCCCTTGCATGAGCTTTACAAGTTTGTTGTCCTATTGCTAATACTATAGTGAGACATATTTCGAGACTCATGTCATCCCATGATAGCACAATCATCATGGATCTTGGGTTATCTATCTCTTTCACTACTAGTATTCATACTAGTTAACTAGAGTATGGACCATGCCATAACAACTTCTTTTCCTTCAAGTAGTGCTTGTAAAGATTGGTAATGGTTGCTATTCTGCAAAACATGATGGAATCCATAAAGACTTAGCAAACCCTACAACATCAAGTGAGTACTAAAATATTTCCACCTTTGCTATTCTACCATAGATAACACTTCTGTCGCGCAGTTGAAAGTGAAGAGGAGTAAGAGCTTGTGCATAATAAAACTAGTTGCAGGAGGCAATACTCACCTCAATGATACTTGGGCTCAACCTTTGACAATTTCAAAAGTCAAGGAGTAACTCAAACTCCTCCTTCCAAAACTATTGCCTCTATTCCTACTTATACCAACCCTCGAGTCACAAAAATGATGCGACCTACTAGTAATATCTTTCCTACCTTGGGTTTTTTTGCTATCAATCCTTGTACCTTTGTGGCATTGCATGCCATATCTCCTACCATTTGACCTCCCATAATAATTCATTCACTTCCCCTCAAATGCGTATACCTCACCTATTTCACCTCCATCTCAAAATATGACCAGCATTTCCATGTAATCAACTTTACCGTCTTCCATCCCTTCAAAATTCCCACATAAACCAAAATCAAATAGTATTCCGCACTATGTCAAAATCAATCCCATATCCTTGAGATAGGAACACCAATACCACAGGTATAGATTCTTATATTTGAGAAACATGGGGGAAAGGAGATCCTTCTAACTCATGTTTTACGCATATATCTGACTTTATGTCTTGATTTTGTCATGAGGATGCAACTCTTAGCTAAGATTGCCCTAGATCATGAAAAGATACCACTTTAGAATGGTTTTCCTTATTCTTAGAACAAATCAGGTTTTTCTTCAATGAACTTGTTGATGCCTTTATAAACCATTTTAGAGTGCAAACTCTAGGATGACTATACTCCAGTTTGATGATATGTATGCAAAAGATGATAGAAATTTTACTAGCTTCATTTCTTTCCTGTTCATACATTCCCAAATTGTGACATAATATTCTTGATCATCACCTTCAATAGATATTAATTGAGAACACCTAAAACTAAGATACAAAGATAGATTAGCTAATGAAGTTTCCTTCCCTTGTAAATTTATTATTACTTCCCTTAAGTATTTTATCAAAGGCTTCGGTTAGTAATTTATCAGGCAGTCCACCTCTAGCCATCCACGAGAAGTTGGGAATTAGCAAACCAAAACAATTATCAACCTTTTGGAAACATAATAAGAGGTTTCCTTCAACTAAATTCCCTCAATGGACTCAGCATATTTGATTCCCAAGTGGCTGCTATAAAAAAGATAATTCCTTTTACATTTGGGGATTTGGCTAGACAATTTACTCCCTTGCCCAATACCCTCCATAGCACAATGTTACAACTTCTAGAACAAAAGATGATTTCCTTACCTCCCATTAAAACTCTCGATCCTAATAAGCCTTTACCTCTGAACTTTACATCAAATTCCTATTGTCATTATTACTGACAAAATGGATATGATACAAAACGACATAAGTGTCTTAAACATCTTATACAGACCTCATTGATTGAGGTCAACTGATTGGAAGTGTTAATGATCAGGCAAGTCTATTGCCTCCTAACCAAAACTTTACAAATATTTACCAATCCTATGCCAAACCACGATGTTCATTTATCAAAAGCTAAGTGAAACAAAAGAAATGATATGATAGATGTTGACATGGATGATGAAAACATGGATATAATTGAACTAGCTCTATGGATATTGATGAAAAAAATCTTATGGATAACATGGGTAGGATTCGGAAGTTGAGTCCCCCTCCATGGGGCTAGACTAAAAAGCCTCTTGACATTGCTTTCTCATCTAAAGATATAATTAGAAATGTACCGAATGGTCATCTTTACATAGTTGGCTGAATCAATGACAAGCCTCCTAATGAAATATTAGTTGATCCCATTTGTGGAGAGAATGTGATCACTGAAGAATTATTACTTGTGAATGAGCTCTATCAAGAAACATATGATAAACCAAAATCATGGATAAAAATGCATAATGGTTTTGTTTCCTCTATGATTGGATCAATCACCCTTTCTTTAAAACTTGAATTGAAAAAAATAGATGTCTCATTTTCCATCATCCTGATGTCGGATCAATTTTGTGTTAAGCTTGGTTATCCATGGCTATGCTCAATGGAAGCCATCCCATTGATCATGCATAAATTCTTAAAGTTTCCCTTTGAAAATGATATCTTTACTATGCACCATAGTGGTTTTAATACTGTGTCTTCCCATGGGAATTTTTCATTGGACTTCTTTTGGATTGAGCCTAAGGAACCTATTAAACCTCATGAAGACTTCTTTCTAAAATTATATCAAAATTTTAAGGTGAAATGCATAGCAAAACTATCCCTTAGAAACATTCCTCAACCTATGACTAAGCCTCCTATCCTTGATGAAACTAGGATTAAACAACAAGACATTCTAAGAAACCAAGAACAACCTAAGACATATCATTTTCCTATCTCCTATAAAATACCAAGAGACAACCAAAGCAATCATGTCATGCCTCCTAAGATAAAACAAGTTTAAAAAGATAAAGAGGAAGTAGTTGAACAACCTCCTATGGCTCCTTCCATTCCTCAGACCCTTACGAAAGAAAAGAAACCTATGGTTAATAAACCCACTCCTGCACAAACACAACTTGAAATCATGCTAAAAGAAATAAAAATGCTAGAGAGTGTAGGAGTAGATGTCATTCCCTTGCTTGAAAGTTAAATGAAGAAAACAACAAAGAAAATTAACATCTAAAATTGATTGAAGTAATACATGATGAGTCTTCCCCTCCACCACAACAAAAATATCCTATATCACAACCAAAACAAGAGATAAATCCTTCTTTGGACATTATCATTCACCCTCCCATTGTGATTAACTTGGATGATGATGATGAGGTTGCTAAAATTGATGAAGAAGTGAATAATGAATTGAATACATTATTTTCCTCTTCTATGAGTTTAAATGAAAATTATCCTATGAAGAGTGTTGAACTTGGTGATGACCCTAGCTCGACACTTTCTATTGTCCCTTTGGATAGTTTTCTGCCTTTTGTATATGATGAAAAAGACAGGGATGCAGACGACCTGCTATAGGTTGACTTGCATGTGCGTTACTAGTCTTATCTTTATTTTTATTTTTTCCAAGTTGTGTGATTGCATGTGTAATGTGATATCATCGTGCTTTTCTATTTGATGTATATCTCTCTTTTTGGCATTCCTCTATTTGTATCTACATCCTTTTATATGTCATAAAATCTCTTCCCTTTATCTTTTCTTTGTATTGTGTTTTCCTTTTGGGGATGACATAAGGCATTGAGACTTTTAGGTCTCCTCCATGTTGACCTGAAATATTTTTCTTTATTTTTTCTCTCTTTTTATCATTCTTCCTATTCCATGAGTATTTGGGGAATGATGACAGCTCCAATTTCTTTATAACAACATTGTAGCAAAGACATATTGACCCCAAACTTGTGGATCCCTTGTAATTTTTGGATTTCATTTTGGGGCAAACCCCTTTTCATGACATAGCTTCATTTGGAAACACATGACTTAGCATAGGGCTTTCCAAATAAGCTCTCTTATCCTTTTTATTGTTAGCATTTGTCATTTTCTACTTTACAATAATTTCTCAAAGTATGGTGTTTAACAATTTCTTTAAAGTGGGGGCATAAATTGGCATTATTCTTTCACAATTCATGTCTCATTGTGTAGTTTTCTTATTTCATGTGATGCATCTTTCTCTCTGTGGTGACATTGGGTGTGATGTCCTTCAAGAGCACGATCTCTCTTAGCATATTATATTCCTCTTAGTGGCTTCATGTGACACATTGCATCCCCTAAGTTGTGAATATTATATTCCTCGATTGGTCCTCTCTTAGAAACATTAGGCACAATGTTCCCTAAGTTAAGGCCTTACATGAACTAAGTAAAACTCCTTTAAACTTACCTTACACTATTTTTTATTTACAATATCAATTATATGGCCACCTTGCATAACACACTTTGCTTTCTTATGGTGCCATCTTGTTCGTTCATGGGTTTCAAGCATACGAAGCTTTGCTTTCCTTGTGAACTCTTTTATTAATGTTGTGTGGTGCCTTATCAAAGTTATTAAGAGGTATATCTTTGGTATGGTTGTATGTATGGGAGCCAAACTTAGGCACAACTTTCCCATTGCCACTTTCTTGTCTTTGTGAGCACATACCAGCTATGTACGTATGAGTCTCATTGGAGGCTCACCTAGTGGATGGCTAGAGGTTCCACTAGCCTTTGTGAGTGTACATTTTGTTTTACATAGTGGAAATTTTGTTCCACTTGTAAATGTTTTGGAATATTAGCTTAGATCTAATCCACAACATGTGGGATAAATGGTCAAAGCTTGATCTATCCCTTTTTTTTTTTTTGTTTTGTCTTTGTCTTTGGTAGTGTATTCTTGTGCCTTGTTGTTGCTCCTTATTAACGTGTGTTTTATCTTGTGCCTATGTTGGTTTTTCATAGGATCTTGATCCTGGGGGCTTGATCATCCATCTTGATCATTGTCATCCTATCTTACTAGCATTAATACATTTGGACCCCTCTTGATGTGAGTTTGTGTACTTTAGTGTGATTTTCAAGCAAGTTCACCATCTCACTAAAAATGGGGGCTAAATTTAGTGTAGAAAAATGTATCCCTCTATATTTTCACACTTTTTTGGGCCCTCCCCACTAAAATTGGGCTTATTTATGCCTTATTTGGTCCTATTTTGAATCCACAAGCCTTATTTAATGCATCTTTCCAAGGATAATCCGACACATATCAAATAAGCAATAATAATTTAATGATTTTTGGATTGTATGGCCTAGATTTGAGTGATGCGGGACTCGCCACCACCTTGTGTATAGTTCCCACCATTTCAGTAAACTTGAATTTTAGCATTAAACAACAATTCTTGAAGTTGTGTCCCAAGCTGGCTCTTGGGGTCATACTAATCAGTGTATGGTCTCACTTGGCTTGGACCTAATTTTGGGTCAATTCTTGGTGATATTTTGTTCTAGTCGTCGCCATCTTGTCTTGTTGTAATTTGAAATTTATGATAAAGTATAAATACAAGGTTATTTCACATTTTCTCATAACAAGATCTAACCTTTTGAGATCAAGAATTCTAGCATTCAAGAGCATTCAAGAGTGATTATCAAGTGTTTTGGGGCTATATTCAAGATTCAAGCATCATGTCAAAGTCATCATGCATCATGCTTGTTTTTGAGCTAACATTTGTGATGTAGGTTTTCATGATTCAAGCAAGCATTTGAGTCAAGATCTACAACATACAATCAAGATTCAAGATATAAATTCATGCTATCATTTCATACAAGATTGCAACCTTTTTGTGCGAGGGGCTTAGTGAGTTGCAACATAGTGTTGTTCATTCATTATTCCTTCATTCTATTTATATTCCTTTCAATTTGATTACCAAAATGGGGTTTGACCAAGGAAAACCCCTATCCACAAACAAAAAAACATTTTCCCCTCTCTTTGATGTGTGATTTGCAAATTTAGGTTGGAGATCCATTGAAGAGCAAGATTGGAGAAAGTTGTCAAAGTCGTCATCTAATTTTCAGACCTAGAGATTGGAAGGGAGAGAAGCTATAGCGACACATTAGAGGATATAATAGTTTTAGATCAACCTTGATACTAGGACTAAATTTTCACTTCTAGTGTATGAGTCCTAGTATACCTGATTTAAAACATTTTTTGTAGATCCTAGTTTAGCAGTTCTAGATTCTGGTTTCAGCCCAAAACCCTAAATAGGGGCTAAATTTCCCCTATTGGCATATGAGTCATAGTGTTCCTTAAAAGTTATAATTTTAGAAGTTTAGACATTGTTTCAAGCATCTTCAATTTTCTAAGTGCCCCTCTGTCCTTTCTTAATTCATTATTTTAATTTTCAGTTTCATATCTTGAGTTGCATAGTTAAGTTTGCATATAATTTGCATCTTCTTCTTTCCAAGCACTTGCTTGGTGTGAACCCCCTTTTTCTTTAATCACAAACCTAGGACACCCTATTGTAGATCTCTTTTCCCTATTCCATCCTTATATTGATATCTATAGGGTTTCCATTAATGAAACTTGAAGGAAATATGTGGAGGAACCGTAATCCCCCTTTAGTTCCATCTCCCAAAAGGTTAGAACACAATTTTTTTTCATTTTATAAGCAACTTAGAATTATACTAATATTAGAATAAATGAGTTAGGAGGATTAGAATTGAAGTATACAAATTACATAGCTACAAGACTATCCAAGGTATGAATGACTAGGATTGTGTAACATGCCAACCCTTCACTGAAGTAAAAAATTTCTAATTTTTCACAATGCGAGTAAATAAAATATGTAACAAGCCATTAGAATAAATATTTTATTTTATTTAATACTAAGAATATATAAACAAAGACGCCATAACAATAAACAATAAGGATTCCATTGAACATTACAAAACTTTCAAAAGTAACAATAATACAAGAATGTAGATAGTTACATACATAGCTCAACCAAGCTTTAAAATAAATAGTTATATATGGTCCAAGTTCCTCCTTTCAAATCTTGGTCTTTTGTCGCCTGTTGCGGAGGAGAAGCATTGCTCAAGCACTTTTTTGCCAACCACATACTCATATGCTATCCCCCACAAATCTATTGAATTTGATACATGGAACTTCCCTTCGACAAAGAGATTGGTAGAGTAACTAGATAACGACAACCAACTAAGCTTAGTGTTGTGTCCTACATAACTAGAAATTGTAAACCCACAATCTAGGACTAGCATGCAATAACTAGATAATGGTGAATCGACAATGGAGCCAAAGGAAATCACACTACTTTGGCCAAAGTGTTCTCACTTAGTACTTCGAGTGAAGGTCATTCTATTACATACACTACTCAAGACCAATTTGACTTAAGGCCATCCTAACTACGCATAGTTATTTCCTTCAATTAATAATCCATAACCCCAGAGATCTAGCCTATAACCATTTCTACAAACTTAGACTAAATCTACTTAACAAAGTAAATGCACAAGCTCCCTCCCTTAATGGATAAACAATCCTAGGAGTAAACCACTAGCTATTCTAGTTAAATCAATAGCATAGCTATGAGTAACCCTTCAAATACCTTTGTTATTAACATATTTAATATGTTGATTCCTATGAAGAAAAAAAACCTCCTATTATGGAGTATCTACAAGAACATCGTAAAACAACATAATAGCTTCTAATTCCTTTTTAAAGCAATACTATTTTTCCCAAATCCAAGTATACATAATAGACAATTTTAAGAAAACCATGAAGCAATCATTCAAAACCTAAAACAATAAAAGAAGATTATCCTCATGACTATTTTTTTTTATCCAATTGATTGACTACAAATAAGTTTTCCCTCAACAACAACTAGCTCATGATTGATTCATTCGGCTATACTACAATAATCCCCCTTCTCTCAAGTTGATAATGTACTTCACTCAATATGCTAATACTCTCACAAATAGTCACAACTCTCTCTCTCAACTAGAATAGAATATTGCATATAAGAATTGCAGAGAAAAATGTATAAAATACTGAGCACAATGTGTATGGAATGCATCCCAAACAAGAGAGTTTTCTCTACTATTTATACAGCAACAAAGAGGATTATCATCTGACAGATTAGGCATGAGTGTAGAAAAAAATCACCATGCATGGCTACTCACTCAACTTAGCTAAAAGGTGGCACACAAAGAAGAACATACTCATCAAATCAATGCTACAGGTCAACCTCTTTTGCTGATAGTAGTATAAGACCATTTCAAATTAGCACATGATGAAAAAGGTATAATTCAAATTTCCTTCACAATGAACATCTATAGTAAGTGGGATTCATAAGGTGGCACCAAATAAAGCATAAACCTCCTATAGAGTTGGCATGGTTTTTCACTTGTTGAGCCAATCAATATCAAATACCTAACACATAGCTCATGTCAACTTGGTCTTCATATGATTCAATTCATCTCATTTATCAGTTTGACCAATTCATCGACTTGTTATACACAATGTTGCATGCTTTTATTTGTTGTTGATATTTCACTCACTAACATGGCGTTTAAGAGTTTACTAAGTCCTAACTATTTCCACATAAGGCATCAACTAAGTATCCTTCACATATTGACTTCATGACTATGAATAGTTTTGCAGAATACTTGTTCCAAATGCGTGAGCAACAATAGTAATATTCATCCTTTGATTAGTATGTATATCAACATGTGTGTGTATATATATATGTATGTATGCATGTATATATATGTTAATATATATATATATATATATTTATATATATCTCATACCAACTATGTATGTATACATTCAATATGCAATCAATATTTCATTCACATAGTAATAATAATAATATCGACAGTGTACATATATATATTCCTCTATGTACATGTATACGTATATATATATATGTATCGATACATTCATGTGTGCATATCCATTTTCCAACCATATGCATGTGTTGATACATATATATATATAGAAGGATGACTTGAGCAGTAGTAATAATGCACTCAGTAGTAACAAGACTCTTAGTAATGCAAACATATCAAATAAGGATGACTTACTGACATCCCACTACATAATAACTTAACTCAATTATTCTACTATAGTGTGTGTAAGCTTAGATAGTTTACGTTACTGGTTACCTGACCAAGATCTTCTCCTGAGTGATACTTCCCCTCTGCCTAGAGGAATTGAACATATACCTGCATCCACTAACATATTCCCAAGGTAATAAACTATTCAACAAAATATGCATTTCATATAATACATCTCCAAAGTTAGAATAACAATTCAATAACCATCCATTTCCCAAATTTTCATAACATTAAATGAGATAGCATTCATACATAATGTATCAATAACAAAGTGAAAGCACAATTTATTCATCTCTAGAATTCACATTACATTCATATTTACCATACATAGTAATAGTAATTAGTAATTACACAATTGGGGTGTAGCATACTCCCCCCTTGTGAATCATCATCCCCAATGATTTTATGTAGCAACATAAAACAAAGAAAACAAACAACATATTTTCTTAAGAATTCTCAAAAGCATCTAAAACATGAGGAAAATTTTGTTGAATTTCAGCATAATCCTCCCAAGTGGTTGATTCTTTTGCATACTAGTCCCATTGGACTTTTCCCTACAAAACATCCTTGTTATGCAAGCAAAGCTTACATGTTCCAAGCACCTTGACAAGCTTGAGAGTTACCACTCCAGGGTCATGTACCTATAAAGTAGTCCAATCAATCACATGATTATCACCTAGTATATACTTCTTGAGGTAGGATACATGGAAGACATTATGCATTCTGGCAAGAGCTAGTGGCAACACAATTCAATAAGCTACTGGATTCACTTCCTCTAGAATCTTAAAATTTCCTACATAACACGGGGCTAACTTGGAAGACTTTCCAAATTTAATGGAGCTTTTGTGAGGTTTCACTCTCAACAGTACTTTGTCACCTACAAAAAAATTTTGGGGCACTCTATTGGCATCAACATAGCTTTTTTGTTGGTCATTAGCTATAGCCAACCTTTGCTTAACAATCTTAACTTTCTCTTACATTTCCACCAACATTTCTGGCCCAAGACTTACTCTTTCTTCAAGTATATCCCAACTTATACAAGTTTGAAACTTTCGACCATATAATGCTTCAAAAGGAGCCATTTTTATCATGGAATGGTAAGAATTGTTGTAATAAAATTCTACTAAGGGTAAGTAGTCTTCCCACTTGTACTGTTGATCCATACAATACATTCTAAGTAGGTCTTCCAATACTTGATTCACCCTTTTAGTTTTCCCATCTGTTTATAGATGCTATGTTGAGATAATATTCAGTTGAGTCCCTAGTGCAAAAAACAAAGTTTTCCAAAACCTAGAAGTGACTCGTGCATCCCTATTAGAGATTATCTTTTTAGGAATCCAATGTAACCTAAAACTTCTTGCATAGATTTCCTTGCTATGATAGGTGCTCCATCAGTTAGATTCTCGGGTCTACTTTTGTGAGCTTATCTACAACCACAAGAGTGGCATTGTGCTTATTTCTCGACATGGGAAATCCTTGCACAAAGTCCATACTTATGACTTTCCACTTCCTCTATGGTTTATCACGGGAGTATAACAAGCATGTAGAATGATGATGCTCTGCTTTTACCCTTTGACACTCAAGACACCTAGTGACAAATCAAGTAGCATCTTCTTTCATTCCCTTAACTCCTGGGTGTCTAGAGTATTGTGCTTCATGTACTTTCTTCCATACTAGATTTCTTAACTTCTCTACTTCAAGAACATACATTCTACCCTTATATATAAGTAATCCATTAGGTTCAAAATGAAAACCTTCATACCTAGAATCTTGCACGTTGCTAATGAGTGCTTGCTTGACTTGCAAATAGTACTCATCCTCTTTGCATTTCTGCAATAGTTGTCCTTTAAGGTTAGTTTGAATCATCACTATTGAAGAAATATGAAGTCTTCAACTCAAGGTATCAGCAACCCGATTCTCCTTCCCTTTTATATAACTGATATTGAAGTCATAATCAACTATTAACTCTAACCATCTTCTCTGTATAGCATGTAGATTGGGTTGAGTGAAAAGGTACTTTAAACCATTATGATTAGTTTTCATCTCAAAGGGTTTTCCTAACAAGTAATGCCTCCACATTTGCAAAGTGTGAACCACAACTACTAATTCCAAATCATCTGATGCATAATTCAGCTCATAAGGCTCCAGTTTCCTTGACTCATAAGCAATTACTTTCTCATATTGAATTAACACACCTCCTAAACCCTCCCTGAATGCATATGTGATTATAGTAAGGCTACCCTTAGGATCTAGTACTTCCAAGACTGATGCGGTGGTCAATTTCTCTTTGAGTGGTTCAAAAGCTTCCTGGCACTTTACAGTCCACTCAAATTTCTTCCCAAGTTCTTTTGTAAAGAAGTAATTGGAAATAGGATCTTGGGAAAGTTTGTAACAAACTTTCTATAATACCCTACTAGACCCATGAAACTTCTTACCTCTAACACATTCTTGGGTACTGGTCATTCAAGTACCACATTGATCTTAGCTGGATCTACTGAAATTCCATCCACCGAGATCACATGCCCAAGATAATGTACTCTCTTTTGGAAGAAGGTACACTTAGAGATTTTTCCATATAGATTATGTTCTCTAAGTTGTTCTATGACCATTTTTAAATTCCTGTAATGTTCCTTCTCATTCCTAGAATAAATAAGGATTTCATCTAGAAAAACCAATACAAACTTATCTAGGTAGTCCCTAAATACATTATTCATCAGGTTCACAAATGTTGCAGGTGTATTCATTAAACCAAAGGGTATAATTGTGAACTCATAGTGTCCATATCTAGTTTTGAATGTTGTTTTAAACATGTATTCATCCTTAATCATCAATTGGTGATATCCATATCTCAGATCTATTTTAGAGAATATGGTGGCTCCCCTCATTTGATTGAAAATATCATCTATGCGTGGCAATGAATACTTATTCTTCACCATAGCTTTGTTAAACATATGATAGTCGATGCACAAATGCAAAGTAGTATCCTTCTTTTTCAAAAGATGACTTGTGCTCCCCAAGGTGAAACATTTGGTCTTATTAACCCTTTAGACAATAGTTCATCCATTTGTGCCTTAAGCTCCATTAGCTTGGTGGTTGTCATCCTATAGGGCACCTTAGAAATATGTTCAGACCCTGGAACTATATCTATAGAGAAGTCAAATATCCTTTTTGGTGGCAACCCTGGTAACTCATCTGGAAACACATCCAAAAAAAATCTCAATATTGGATACTTCTCTATATATAACTTTCTATTTTCATCCATTTCACCATCTTCCATCTCTTTGAAGCTCTGGGATTCCAACTTATCAAGATCTTCTTCAAGTTCTTCTATCTTGATAGCAAAGAGTTTACACCCTTTCTTCTTAGCTCTTAATAGTTGCATTGTCGATATTTGACAAACCTTAACCTCTCTGGGTATCCCTTGAAACTTCAATTGGTTACCAAGACCATCTAGGCATTCCATAGTTTTTGCATGGAAATCTACATTAGCCCTATGTCTCCACAACCAATTCATGCCTAGGATAATGTCTTATGATCCTAAAGGTGCAACATATAGGTTTACTTCTATAGAAAAACTAGGTAGTTCTATCCTAGCCTTGAACAAACATTGTTCCACCTTTGCTCTTGTCTAGTTTACATAATCTACATCCCAAGACATTTCCATGTATCTAACCTTCCTAGATAATTGCTTAGCTACTCTAGGTGGAATTAATTCTTAGTTTCACTAGTATCAATAAGAATACAAATAGGTGAGCAAAACAAAATATTTGGCATTTCAATTGGATTCACTTGATACTCCACCTAGCGATCATCCACAGTTGAATGTATCTTTTGTTGAAACATCACTTGTTGGGTAGGTAGTGGATTACCATATGGTCATGACTCAGAATCTTTATTAGGAAACTGATTAGCATAGTGGTCTCCTCCACATGTAAAACATCATGTAGCCAGTCCTCTTTTCCTTGTAGGTTCTCTAGACTTGTTGGCATTTTCATCAGTTTTGTTGGTATTACCATCACTGGGACCATTCATTTTTTGATCCCTTCTAGATTCTTTTCCTTCATTGTGGGATCCTTTTTCCCTTTTCCTTGGTATATTTTGCACAACTTCCATCTTCTTTGGAGCTTTCTTGTTAGGAAATTCCACAACCTTCTTATGACCTTTGCTTTCTTGATAGGTGGTGATAGCCTTGAGCTTTCTCTCTTGTTTAATTTATTTCTCATATACAAGATCCATTGTTGTTGGACTTTGCATATCCACCTCTCCTTTGATCTAATTGTTAATTCCCATGATAAATTTTCTTATGCGAAAGCATTCATCTTTATGATATATGGGAACATAATGCAGAAGTCAGGTAAACCTCTCCCAATACTCATTGAATGCCATATTACCTTGTCTCAAACTTTGGAAATCTATGAGTTTTTGGTCATAATAGAGTTGGGCAATCATCTCTTACAAAAAATCTCAACAAGTTCTCCCCATGTCAGCTTCCATGAATTAATATTGAGTTCCAAATTTTTGTTCATCCACCAATAGGAGGCTTCTCCTACTAATTGGTATGTGCCCCAAGCGACTTTAGTGGTCTTAGTGTAGTTTCATATTTTGAAATACTTTTCCATTTGGACAAGGCACACCTCAGCCTCATCTCTACTAGTGCTTCCCTTAAACTTGGGTGGGGTAATCTTCTTCATATCTCTAGAAAGTTTGGAAGCCATACACTTCTTATTTCTTTCCCCAGATGACGTAGGTGATTTTTTTCTCATGATTGTGAGTTTCATCATGCCCATGAGAAGAGTTTTATCCCTCACTTTCATTATGTGGAACTTCCTTCTCTACTCTAGCTTTTACTCTCTCTTTCTCAAGGTTTTCCAACGTTGTCAAGATCTAGTCAAGTCTAGCTTCAAATCTTGCGGGTCCTTTCCCAACTTCTTGGTGTCTGCCAGGATTGGTTTGTGTCCTCACCATCTTCACATGAATGGATTTTACTTGAATGTTTATCCATGTTAGATTTAATCATGTTATCTATTTTATGTAAAAAATTGAAATGGAATTCATATGCACATAAAGAATTTCACATAAGATTAAGCATACACTTTTGATAAACACATGATTTTTATTCATTTCTTAAGGATTTCAATATCCTTTTGATTACATGGAGTGAATGTTCAGATAGTCGAGTGGAGTGTATCCCTCTGATTCACTCTCTGACACATAACTTAATGGAGTATATCCCATAGATTGAGATTGTTGCTTATCTCTCATTTGTTCATACCTATCCCAAAAAGGATAGTAGCCTTCAAATTTGTCATCTGATACATAGATATAAGGTACATAGCCCTTAGATTTGTTACTCGATGAAATTACTATTACTTCCACCATTGGAAGAACTCTAGGGTCCCTAAAGATAATTGTCCAACTAACACTTCCTTCTGAGGGCATATCCCTAGAAAGTCATAATGACTCATACTTTTCTAGTGAAATGGAAGGTGGGAAGTTGTACTTGGCCTCCATATTCATCTTTCTCTTCACATCACTAATCTAATAAAGTGCATGACTAAAGGTTTTGGTGTCACTCAACTAGAAGGCATTATCGTAGTTAGTACCCTAAACTATCCTAGCGATGGCTTCTCTTTCCTTCTTGGCCTTGAGGTAACGTTCATTTTCTAAATACTGACTTTTGAGGTGCTAATATGAGATGCACCACCCTATCACAAGAATTTCCAAACATTAGATAATGTTGGATGGAAATAATTATGAGCTCATAGGTTCCAAAGCTAAACCTAGTAACTGTGATACCACATGTAACATGCCAACCCTTCACAGAAGTAAAAGTTTCCTAAGTTTTCACTGTGCGAGTAAATAAACTATGTAACAAACCATTGTAATAATTTTATTTTATTTTTATTGGGAATTTATAAACAAATATGCCATAACAATAAACAATAAGGATCTCATTTCATTACAAAACTTTCACAAGTTACAATAATACAAGAATGTACATAGCTACATACATAGCTCAACCAAGCTTTGAAACAAATAGTTATAGATGGTCTAGGTTCCTCCTTTCAAATCTTGGTCTTCTACTTCCTTCTATGGAGGAGAAGCATCACTCAAGCACTTTTTTGCCAACCATAGACTCATATGTGATCCCTCGCACATCTATCATTTGATAGATGAACCTTCCATTTGATGAAGAGATTGGTAGAGTAACAAGATAATGACAACCAACTAAGCTTAGTGTTGTGTCCTACATAACTAGAACTTGTAAACCCATAATCTAGGACTAGCATCCAATAACTGGATCATGATGAATTGACAATGGAGCCAGAGGAAATCACACTACTTTTTTCAAAGTGTTCTCACTTAGTACTTCAAGTGAACGTCATTCTATCACATACACTACTCAGGGCCAACTTGACTAAAGTCCATCCTAACTACACATAGGTATTTCCTTTAATAGATAATCCATAACCCTAGAGATAGCCTATCACCATTTCTACTAACTTAGAATAAATCTAATTAACAAAGTAAATGTAAAAGCTCCCTCCCTTAATGGATAAACAATCCTAGGAGTAAACCACTAGCTATTCTAGTTAAATAAGTAGCCTAGCTATGAGTAACCCTTAAGCTACCTTTATTGTATCATATGTAATATGTTGATTCCTATGACAAAAAAATCCTCCTATTATGGAGTATCTACAAGCGTATCATAAAACAATACAATAGCTTCTAATTCCTTTTCAAAGCAATACTATTTTCCCTAAATGAAAGTATACATAATAGAAAATTTTAAGACAATCATGAAGAAATCATTCAAAAGATAAAACAATAAAAGAAGATTATCCTCTTGCCTATTTTCATTTATCCAATCGATTGACTACAAATTAGTTTTCCCATAGTATAAACTAGGTTATGCTTGATTCCTTCAGCTATGCCACAATAATCCCCCTTTTCTCAAGTTGATAATGTACTTCACTCAATACGCTAATACTCTCACAAACACTCACAACTCTCTCTCTCTCTCTCTCAAATATAATAGAATATTGTAGATAAGAATTGTAGAGAAAAATGTATAAAATATTGAGCACAATGTGTATGGAATGTGTCCCAAACAAGTGAGTTTTCTTTACTATTTATACAGTAGCAAAGAGGCTTATCATCCTAAAAATTAGGCGTGAGTGTTGAAAACAATCACTATGCATGGCTACTCGCTCAACTTAGCTAAAAGGTGGTGCACAAAGAAGAATATTCTCAACAAAACAATGTTATAGGTTCACCTCTTTTGATGATAGCAGTATAAGACCATTTCAAATCAACACATGATTAAAAGGGTATAATTTGGATTTCCTTCACAATGAACATCTACAACAAGTAGGATTCATAAGGTGGCACTAAATAAAGCATAAACCTCCTACTGAGTTGGCTTGGTTTTTTACTTGTTGAACCAGTCAATATCAAATACATAACACGTAGCTCATGTCGACTTGGTCTTCATATGAGGGTAAGTGCATGGATCTGTGACACAATTTTGGTGCCAAATTGCCAAAAAAACCCATAACAAGCCATATTGCGCCCACCAAATTTGGAGAGCGCCAAATTTGGTACTCGCCAAATGTCATTCATGACCTTTTCAATGTAGCTTTCTAAGCTCTTCCATTTTCTCTTTCTTTGCCAGTGACACTATATACATGAAATAAACATTTAAGTATAAGTTGACATTTACATATGGACATTTACTTTCTTATACTTTAAGTTATATTTCATGTATATAGGCAAGATATTTGAGAGTGGTTTTGGATCTCTAGGAGTTATAATGCAAATTCTAGTTTTTGGAAGATCTTAAAAATTTCAGACTTAGTCAAATTTCAAGAATCAACATGTCAAAATTCAGTAATCAGGAGGTCAAATTTTAGTAGTCAACAAGCTGTATCATCTTTCTCTCTCTCTCTCTCTTTCTCTCTACTCTCTATCTCTCCACTCCCTCTCTCTATCTCCCTTCCTCCCTCTATCCCCTCTCTCTCTCTCACCCCTGTATCTCCTCCCTACATCTACCTCCCTCCCTCCCCTCTCTATTTCTCTCTATATCTTCTCTATCTCTCTACATCTCCTTCCCTCTCTACTTATCTTT